>OY856413.1:681202233-681802233 GCA_963693085.1 Alisma plantago-aquatica | reverse complement strand
TTTATTTTGGGATGGTGGTTATGTGCCCCATACTCGGGTTTCAACTTTTTGAGTGTTGGCCCAATCTAATATATTTGGGAGTTTGGTTATGTGCCATTCTCTATCAAGTTTCAACTTTATGAGGGTTGGCTACCAATTGTTATTTATGTGGTTCTAGTTCTATGTTTATCTTACCTACATGCAAGATGTTATGGGTTTTGTGCCCTAAAATCTTTATGAGTGCTTTTGTGGCACCACTTTTATTATTGTTTTTATGGCAAGTATTCCTTTTATCATAGGATTGAGATTATTTCCTTTTATGCCTGATTGGGTAGTCCTTATCTTTTTGCATGAGAAGCCTTCTATACTTGATGTACCTTTTTCTTAAAAGATATATTTCTCAATTCCTTTTTAACATGCTCATACCAGTGTTTTGATGATATCTGCTTTTCTTTTCCTTTTATGGGGTATGCTTCCAACCCTAGGTGTTGGACAAGGAGGAGATCTAGGAGGACCTGGGCCACACCAAGTGTAGAGATGACTTCATGGGAGACCTTGCTTGAAGTTGCTAGGTGATCCTCAGCTAGTTCTACATATGTAGTTAGTTTTCCTTTATGTCACCCTGCGTGGTAAAAGTTTAGTATGTTAAGAAGTCTTGTAATGGTTAGATATATCTTTCATTTTTGCTGCTACTTTGTGTTATGATAAAATCATGTTAAATAAATTTCATTTCATCCCCTTTTGAGAAATTTTTTTGCGGATGTTGCCCTCTTTATTTTTAATAGGGAGTGGATCCCTATGGGATCTCACTCCTTACAGCATGGTATCAGAGCCTGTAGTTGTCGGTTATCTAATAATTTCAAACATGTCTCCCTTACGATGTTTATTCTTATCTTAGGTTGCTTATATGTAGTACCTTGCCTTGTGTAAACAAAACCTTGATGGAAGGAGATAACTCGACTGTTGACAACTAGTTTGGTTACGAGACACCCCAAAACCTTAGGTTTGGTCAAAGGACCTCAATTTCTGCTAGTTCGGGAGCATCTATGACTCCAGAGCAAGAGTTGGCCATGTTTCGACAACTCTTTGCTTCTTCCATGATGGGGAAGATGAAAGACCCATTTGTACCTGAGAATCCTAAGGAGTTCTCAATCATGGAGTTCATGAAGATGCAACCACCTTCCTTCAAGGGTGAAGGTGAGATAGAGATGGTTGAAAAAGCTGATGATTGGGTGTTAGCCATTGAGAGGACTTTTGATGGTATGGTTTGTCCTCCACATCAGAAGGTTAGATTTGCTTCATATGTTTTATATGGACCTGTAAGAGTTTGGTGGAATGGGATTGCAAGGACTAGAGACATCTCAACCATTACTTGGGTGGAGTTTGTGGCTCTGTTTTGTGGGAAGTATATCTGCACTGCTGCCCTAAAGAAGAAAGAAGCAGAGTTCTACAGCTTGAAGCAAGGTTCTTTATCCATTTTTGCTTATGTGCAAAGGTTTCTGCTGTTAGAGAGTTATTCAGTTGGTTTGGGTGAGGAACGTAGGGCTAACCTTTTCCTCCAAGGGATCAACTACAATGTGGGACGTGCTCTTATCCCACAACTATCCTTTACCTTTTAGCAGATGGTCGATAAATCATTGGCTATGGAGTCATACCCAGGGTTTCAACCTACGGTGTTTGATAAGAAGAGGAAACCTTCTGGAGATGAGCAGAGAAGAGAGAAGTGTGCTAAGTGTAATGGTTACCATCCTTCAGGGAAGTGCACTCAAGAAAAGAACCAAGCAAATTATTATCCTGACTATCCAGTTGTGTGCCATCATTCCAATGAACCTAGACATATTCACCCTAGGTGCCCTCAACTTCATAATGGACATTTACCGACTCAACAACAACAACCTCAAGTGCCTCATCAGAACAATGGTAACAACAATGGTAAGAAACATGTGTAAAGGTGAGTTGGAAGAGTTTTCACTTTGGATGGAGAAGAAGTCCATGATGATGATCAAGTTGAAGGTAACCCTTAGTCCTATAGTAGACTTTCAAGTTTTGTTTCCTTTTGCATGATATATATGAAGTTATCTTTGTACCTATACTTTTGTTTGGCTTATAAGGATGAATCTTTTAAGGGGTGGTAGATAGTTGTTTAAATTTCAAGGATGCAATCTCTTTATGGGGTGGTATGTTGTAACATACTAAAACCTAGGACTTAATCTTATTTCAGGGTTAATAACTTAGAACCCTTAGTTCTTGGGGATTTAGCCAAATGAGGTTTAGAATATGCTCTTTGGTGACCTTAAATATATTAATTCATGCATATATCACATTAAAACGTAGAATATAAATTAATATTACCCAATACCTTCAAATTAATGATAAAATAAATAAAAGGTACATAAGATATGTGCAAAAAGGCAAAGTGTTCATAATTGATAATAATGAGTTATAATTCCACAAAATACGAAATAAATAATCTTATGTGGGATAATGGTGGTGTAGATTCATTCTAGATCATTCCTATGCCTTAGGGGAAGAGAAAAAAGGAATCATAGATAATGCTTAATACATGAATAATGAGATATTGGATTATTAATGGGAGAAACAATAGAAATAATGGATAACATGTTAAAAGGAAAACTTATTGGATAATAATAACCTCAAATTCACTTTCTTGGGATATGCTTTGCTTGGAGGCCAAGTTTCACCAATTTAGGATAATATCATATATATTTTTTATTGAAAAGAAAAGTGTGTTTTTCCTTAAAAATATTAAACAAAATATTTAATGACTCCAACCGTGGGAAATAATTTTAGATTCGTAATCTACATAATGAAATATGCCTTTGGGAAACATTTCACTCAATTTGGAGAAAATTTGATTAAAAGATGAAATCAGGAGAGAGAGAGTGTAGAACCTTCAAAATATTAAATAATTACAAAAATAACTCCACCATCTAAATTGATGGAAAATTCATATCCGACATGTTAAATATGACTTGTGTCTCAATTTTCGTAATTTTTGGATAATCCTAATGTCATTAATGAAGGAGGAAAAAGAAAATAAGTTTTGAATTATTTAACCCATTAAAAGATCTCAAAAGGCAAAACTAATTCCATATTCAGATTCTACACATCAAAATTAGTCAGGATGCAAATTTTGGTTACTTTTGGAAACTATTTGAGCCCGCACAAGAAGAAAGAGAAATTTATTAAATAAAGAATCTAACACTTTAGTCAAATTCAATTGGATTTGCAATTTGAGCTGTCACCGTTGGATTTTGATCTGACGATCCTTGGATCATCTCCTTCCCGCGGTCATCTTGCTACAATTCTGCCAGGTGGGATGGTCTAGGATCCCACTCCTTACAGCATAATCCCACTTTTCTCAGTCTATATACATCCTTTTTTCGTGATTTCTTTTGCATTGAATTTGTTGAGATGTCCCACACACAACAAACTCTTACACGAGTTCTATTTCTTTAGATCCAAGAAACACCCAATGTTTGCCTCTAAACTCTCCCACGGCCATAGGGGATTCACCCTATAACTCCACCCTATAAATAGGGGACTTCACCTCCAGCCTCGTCGCACCTTACCCTAATCTTCCCTTCTTCCAATTTGTTTGCTCGAAGTTTGTTTGGTCATGGGCTACCCTGTTTTTAGTTGAAGCTTGTAGTGGACACTCCTCCCTCTGCTCTTTGTCTCCAGTTTAATAGAAGGTACCATCTTGTTCGATTTGTTGCTCTCTTCATTTTAAGCACTTGTGTGTTGAGTTTGGTTAAGTATAGCCAAATTGCCAAATTCTCCTGAACCATCAACCGAGCTGCTTCACGAGCATGTCACACGAGTAAGGAGGAAGAAGGCCTCCTATGATTTTATTGTATTGCCCCAACACTGGTTCTTTTGTTTGGTTTTGACATCAGGGGTAAAAGCATCTTTTCACCATATTTTCCTTTGTTTGGATGAGTCAAGGCCATGTCTTTGACCCCTGACTTGTCCGGGTCTGATTGGGCCAAGTCAGTGTGGTGGCCCACTCCCTCTCTCTCTCTCTCTCGAATTATCTATTTGGCTTTTTGGTGGTTTTTTATTGGTCAGTTGTATAAAATTCATAACTTTTATTGTGGTTGCCTAAAAATTACAATTAAATACTCGTTGGATTCAAAAGAATGCAAGATTTCTAATGGTATTGGTTTTAATGCATGAAGTTGATGTTTTGAAGAGGTGATTTTATTGGATCTAATTAATAAGTTAATAATTTGTATAATTCATAACTAATAAACCCCTGGGCCAAAATTAAAAGTAAAATGTGTTCTAGACTCAGAAAAATATGAAATATCTAATAAAAATAAATTGGATGTCTGATTTTGAGTTTTTTGAGGATGATTTCATTAACTAAAAACCACTAAAAATAACCCTAAAAGTCCATATCTTCAAAATACTTAATATTATATGTTATTTGGATCAGAAAATCCTAACTAAGATGATGGTGATGTTTTCAAGACCTAAATCGATGGTTTGTAGAAAACGTTGACAACTTTAGGGTTTTGAGTTCTTAATGAATGCATATAATGCTAATACATGTATATGGTTATTATAATAGGACAAGTGGACTCTAATCTTGCTTAGGATTTTGGAAAGTGTTGTTTTAAGACTCTGTGAGAGGTATGTTAGCATCTCCTATTTTTCTTTATTGAGAAATGACCTAATTTGCCTCTCTTGGTCCTATGGACAATAACCTAAAAATTGTATCTTTTTCTTTTGAAATCATGCTTCATGTGAAGTACCCTACTTGTTACTGATCTTGTGATCATAGTATCTTCATGACTTCCTTTTTAAATCTTTAGTATGCCTTGTTCATTATGGAACTCAATTTGTTACTATATGCCCAGTTTGAGGTGGTTGTTTGTGAAGATCACTTATATGATGATTAATTTGTAAATCCGACTATACCTTTTTACTTGCCTCCCTATTAAGAATGTTGTGTGACTCAGTAGCCCTAGAGTACTATAATTTGCATTGGTTTTGGATTATGTGCCCTTATTGTTTATTTTGGGATGGTGGCTATGTGCCCCATACCCGGGTTTCAACTTTATGAGGGTTGGCCCAATCTAATATATTTGGGAGTTTGGTTATGTGCCATTCTCTATCAGGTTTCAACTTTATGAGGGTTGGCCACCAACTGTTATTCATGTTGTTCTAGTGCTATGTTTATCTCACCTACATGCAGGTTATTATGGGTTTTGTGCCTTAAAATCATTATGAGTCCTTTTGTGGCACCACTTTTATTATTGTTTTAATGGCAAGTATCCCTTTTATCATATGTTTGAGATTCTTTCTTTTTATGCCTGATTGAGTAGTCCTTATATTTTTTCATGTGAAGCCTTAAATACTTGATGTACCTTTTTCTTAAAATATATAATGCTCAATTCCTTTTTATCATGCTCATACCAGCATTTTTCTAATATCCTCTTTTCATTTCCTTTTATGGGGTATGCTTACAACCCCAAGTGTTGGACAAGGAGGAGGAGATCTAGGAGGACCTAGACCACAACAAGTGTAGCTGACTTCATGGGAGACCTTGCTTGAAGTTGTTAGGTGATCCTGAACTAGTTTTACATATGTAATTAGTTTTCCTTTATGTCACCCTGTGTGGTGAAAGTTTAGTATGTTAAGAAGCCTTGTAATGGATAGATATATCTTTCAGTTCCGCTACAAATTTGTGTTATCATACAATCATGTTAAATAAATTTTGTTTCATCCCTTTTTGAGATTTTTTTTTGTGGATGTTGCCCTCTTTATTTTTAGTAGGGAGTGTATCCCTATGGGATCCCACTCCTTATAGCATGGTATCAGAGCATGTATCTATCCGTTATCTACCTATTTCAAACGTGTCTCCCTTAGGATGTTTACCCTTATCTTAGGATGCTTATATCTAGTACCTTGCCTTGTGTAGGAAAACGCTGATGGCAGGAGATAACTCAACTTTTGACAACTAGTTCGGTTACGAGAAACCCTAAAACCTTATGTTTGGTCAGGGGACCTCAACTTCTACTAGTTTGGGAGTAGCTATGACTCAGAGCAAACGTTGGCCATGTTTCGACAACTCTTTGGTTCTTCCATGGCGGGGAAGATGAAAGACTTGTATGTACCTGAGAAGCCTAAGGAGTTCTCAATCATGGAGTTCATGAAGATGTAACCACCTTCCTTTGAGGGTGAAGGTGAGATAGAGATGGTTGACAAAGCTGTTGATTGGGTGTTAGCCATTAAGAGGACTTTTGATGGTATGGTTTGTCCTCCACATCTGAAGGTTAGATTTGCTTCATATGTTTTAGATGGACCTACAAGAGTTTAGTGGAATGGGATTGCAAGGACTAGAGACATATCAACCATGTCTTGGGTGGAGTTTTTGGCTCTCTTTCATGGGAAGTATATCTGCACTGCTTCCCTAAAGAAGAAAGAAGCAGAGTTCTACAGCTTGAAGCAAGGTTCCTTATCCGTTTCTACTTATGTGTAAATGTTTCTGTTGTTAGAGCGTTATGAAGTTGGTTTGGGTGAGGAATGTAGGGCTGACCTTTTCCTCCAAGGGCTTAACTACAATGTGGGACATGCTCTTATCCTACAACTGCCCTTGACCTTTCAGCAGATGGTCGATAAAGCATTGGTTGTGGAGTCATACCTAGGGTTTCAACCTAGGGTCTTTGTTAAGAAGAGGAAACCTTTAGGAGATGAGCAGAGAAGAGAAAAGTCTGCTAAGTGCAATGGTTACCATCCTCCAGGCTAGTGCACTTAAGAAAAGAACCAAGAAAATTATCAGCCTGACAATCGGGTTGTGTGTCATCATTGCAATGAACCTAGACATATTCGCCCTAGGTGCCCTCAACTTCGTAATGGACATGTACCAGCTCAACAACAACAACCTCAAGTGCCTGATTAGAACAATGGTAACAAAAATGGTAAGAGAACTGTGTAAAGGCGAGCTAGAAGAGTTTTTGCTTTGGATGGAGAAGAAGTCCATGATGATGATCTAGTTGAAGGCAACCCTTAGTCCAATAGTAGACTTTCAAGTTATGTTTCCTTTTGCATGATATATATGAAAGAAGTTACCTTTGCACCTATAATTTTTTTTGGCTTATAAGGATGAATCTTTTAAGGGGTGGTAGATAGTTGTTTAGATTTTTTGGACGAAATCTCTTTAAGGGGTGGTATGCTATAACATACTGAAACCTAGGACTTAATCTTATTCCAGGGTTAATAACTTAGAACCCTTAGTTCTTGGGGGTTTATCCAAACAAGGTTTAGAATATGCTCTTTGGTGACCTTAAATATATTAATTCATGCATAAATCACATTAAAATGTAGAGTATAAATTAATATTACCCAATACCTTCAAATTAATTATAAAATCAATAAAAGGTACATAAGATATGTGCAAAAAGGCAGTGTGTTCATAATTGAGAATAATGAGTTATAATTCCACAAAATATGAAATAAATAATGTTATGTGGGATAATGGTGGTGTAGATTCATTCTAGATCCTTCCTATGCCTTAGGGTGCAAGGAAGAGAAAAAGGGAATCAAATATAATGCTTAATACATGAATAATGAGATATTGGATTATTAATGGGAGAAACAATAGAAATAATGGATAATGTTTTAAAAGGAAAAATTCTTGGATAATTGTAGCCTCAACTTCATTTTCTTGGGATATGCTTTGGCTTGGAGGCCAAGTTTCACCAATTTAGGATAATAATCATATCTATTTTATTAGAAAAGAAAAGTGTGTTTCTCCTTAAAAATATTAAACAAAATATTTAATGACTTCAAAAGTGGGAAATAATTTTAGATTCATAATCTACATAATAAAATACTCCTTTGGGTGAATTTTCACTCCATTTGGAGAAAATTTGATAAAAAAGATGAAATCAGGAGAGAGAAAGTGTGTAGAACTTCAAAATATAAAATAATTACAAAAATAACTCCACCATCTAAATTGATGGAAAATTCGTATCCAACATGTTAAATATGACTTGTGTGTCAAGTTTCGTAATTTTTGGATAATCCTAATGTCATTAATGAAGGAGGAAAGAGAAAATAGGTTTTGAATTATTTATCCCATTAAAAGTCCTCAAAAGGCAAAACTAATTCCATATTCGAATTCTACACGTCAAAATCATTTAGGATACAAATTTTGTTTTTTTTGGAAACTATTTGAGCCCTAAAAGAAGAAAGAGAAATTTATTAAATAAAGAATCTAACACTAGTCAAATTCAATTGGATTTGCAATTTGAGCTGTCACCGTTGGATTTGATCCAACGATCCTTGGATTGTCTCCTACCCACGGTTGGCATGCTATAGTGTCACTAGGTGGGATGGTCTAGGATCCCACTCCTTACAGATTAACAACCTACTTCATTCAAATATTAGATCTGTTAGTTTTTCCTCTAGTATCTATAATGTCTGCATTTGAGGTAGAGTATTTGTAAGTGGAAAAAAATATTTGGACCTATCACATTCCAATTTTTTTTACATTATTAGGCAAATCGATTGGACTTTTTCCAATTACATGACTTCTTATTTGTTTAGTATTCATTATATTTATATTCACCACATATATCAAACATCTAGTTTTATTAACCTATATTATATAACAATTTTCATCCCTTATGGATATAATGCAATCAAGCATAACTTCTTTGAGGTAAAATATTGGTAACTTTTGAAGGTGTATTTGATTTGAACCACACTGTTGTCAGCCTTTGTATTATGGTTTATAATAATTGATGTGATGTTACCAACTAGAGCTCATTTGTAGGTAATGGGTCTTTTCCAGATGGATTCACCATCAACCATCACTAGTCTTACTATTATAGTTGTTGTAAGATAATTTATATATATCAATTATATTATTTGAAAAACTAATTTTGTTGTTTACATTCCTAAATGGAAATGATGTTAACAAGAAAACTTTTTTGGAAGAAAAATATTGGGTAATTTTAGCAGGTAGATTCGATGTCAATCAACAAGATTGTTATTGCCATGTTTGTTAAAAAATAATTATATATATCACTTATATCTTTTTATTAAAAAAATATTTTGTGAATTACATCCTTGAATGGATATGATATTTCCAAGCAAGCCCTGATAGAAGGAAAATAGTGAATAAATCAATGTTGTGGATTTATTGTGAACCCAATAGTGTTACTCATTTTAGTTACCTATTAGCTTTAGTATTCTAATTACTTGTCTTTCTTCAACAACATTTATTATCATATTGGAATTTTCTACAATTCACCCAATTGAGATGTTTTCTTTGCAAGTTATCACCTGTGTTATGTTTTTTGGATTTTCTCTAATCATTCTTGAGCTTGTTGATCCATGGGGAGCCTAGTTGAACATTGATTTGTAAGTGTTTTCCTCAAGGGTATTTTAGGGTTTACTCCTTTATGGATGAGCTACCTTTAGGAGCTATCAACCAATGATTTATTTAATTGGGTTTGAAAACTGACAAAGGAGAGCTAAGAAGGTCTCTATGGATGGTGGGGGAGCTTCTTGTGTGTCTGCTTGTATATCCTTAATAGTTTAAGGCCATGGATGCATGGAGTGCTTTTTAGACACCTCATGCTTCTTCTCTCCTTTATCCTAGATCTTTATATATCTATTTTTGAGCTCTCAAATGAAAGTTTTTTCTTTCCACCACTTCCCTCCTACTAATAACCTCGTTCCCTATCTATTTAGATGTGGAGGACTTGTCCAAGGTAGAATAAGAAGGCGAATTTCTTTGTGGAAGCTCGTGTGGTTTTGTTTTGCTCTCTTTTAGGGTTTAAAGAGCTTCCTTCTAGTGATCCTGATCTAAAAGAGTAAGAATCTCCTTATTTCCTCCATTTATTTATTTTTAATCCTTCCTCCTACCTTTATCCAAGTTATAACTTTTCTGTTCCATGGTAGAAATTTCTCTAAAGCTCTAAAACCCTACCTTTCTTCCTCCTTATACTTAGGGTTTGCTCATTTGATGAAGAAAGGTGCTAGATGGATGAGTTCACAACTTATGCTTGGATTTTCTACCTACCTGCTCGTATTTTCTTATGTTTGGGAGTTTATCTTCTAATTAGAGGCAATTTTTATAACTTTCTCCACGTTTATTAATTACCATAAGCTTGCTAGCTCATGTTCTTGCTTTTAAATGATGATCCATGCAATAAAAAGCTATGCTTGACTTGGATTTCAATTTTTATAATGTTCCCTATTTTGATTTCAGTTCTATATGAACCTGTGATCATATGTACATTATTCTTAAGATATAGTATGACTTGGATCAGGTTGGTTTGACAACTGATGGTGCTAAACACCTATCAACCAATGGTCAATTTTAGGGTTTAAAGTTGATTTCTTCTATAAACACATGACTCAATGGTGGTACCATTGCAACAACCAATGATGTTGTCTTCATGAAAACTAATGGTGGTGACCAAGGGTGTCAAATTACGTTCACCCCTTAGGTCAGATGTTGTCCTAATTCAAAGCTTAGTGATTAACAACTAAGTACCCAAATGATGCTATCAATCAATGGTGGTATTAGTTTGATATTCGATGGTGATTAATGAATATAGTGATGATCTAACAACCTATGGTGACTTAATGGTCATTACTAATGGTCGATCAGGTCTCCACAACCTATGGTGAGTTAAGCATGTAGTTGTAGCATCAATTAAGCCTTAAACTAATGGTTTCCTGGGTCATTTGATGCAATGGTTGAACCTATACTCCAATGATGGTTTTAATATATGAACTTGACCTAATGGTTAAGATCTAATGTTTCTTCATCCAATAAATTGGAATGATGCCTAAATGTAATATGTTGGTCCTAATAAAGTGATTTGAATGGTTTCCTTTATGAGATCAACTTAAGAAGCTCATTTACTGACGACTTGTTTTAAATAAACAATCTCTTGTGGGTTTTACCCTACTCTCAATGGAACTTTTTATGTTGTTAATTAAGGGATGTCTAGGGTTAGATGGTGACTCTTTCTAGAGAACAACTTAATTACTTCATAGGTGGTTTGTTCAAGATGTTTACTTATGTAAATGACCAATGGCTTTACCTTTTCAACATTTAATGGTTAGAAGTTGATGCCTCAATATTCCCATTGTTTTAGGTAAAGCCTATTGTGTAATGTTATGATTCTAATGATGAGGATTTAATGGTTCAATGCCTTAAACTTGTAGTTTTACCCTTACCCTCATATGATTATGATTGATAATCACCATAATGAATTAATGGGTAACCCTAATGAGGTATAGCTTGTTATACCTAGCTTTAATATAACTAAATGATGGTAATTGGGTATGAATAGTCCTTTAATGATTAATACAATCATGGAGTAATTTCTCATTGTTTTTGAAACCTTAGTATGCTATAACCTGATGGTTACAACTTGATTTATGTGTGGATTCATACTTGAGAATAGTATGGAATGTGATGGTGATGCTTCACCTTATGCATCCATGATCCAATGGGGATGCCGTGAGTTAGGGTTTAGCTATAAGTGATGATTAGTAACATTAATATAATTTATCTTGTTGAACCTAACTCTAATGCAAATAGAAAAATATGAGTATTCATGTTTAACATTCTTATATGATGGAATGATGGTGAAATAACCTCCTTAATATGATCATAACCTTAATATGTTAATTGGTGGTTATCATAGCCACATGGTTGATACTTTCTTATGCTAAACATGTGCATTATGAATATCATGAGGGTTATATATATCTATATTCCTTGCATGTTGATGTAATAAAGGAATGTTCTTAATGTTAATATAACCATGCTATGATTGTTTATGAATATCTCTTAGCTCATTAATGCAATATTGTGTTGATCTGGTGTATTATATGTAAGTGATGTTTTTTAGCCTTGTTATAAGGCATGCAAAGATGATGACGATCTTGTAGGGAAGAGTATGATGGTCTTAATGAAATTTGGGCATGGTTGAGCCCTAAATGAGGTGTAATCCTCTTGTGTTGATAATTGTTGATACCTTGTGATATTATGATAAGGATTTATATCTTGTGATAGTATGATAACTAGTGTAGTCTCATGAATGGCAAGTGAATAGTACCATGTGATGATGAGATGAGAAATTATGTTTCACACATTTTACGTCTTTTGAAGTTGTGATATTTATATGCATTATAGAAGTGAATTAGGGTTTGTATGTCCACTTGTTTGATGCAACCTTAATTCACCCAATTGGCATAATGAATCAAGTGCAACTCTAATCATGTAGTTCCCTGTGTCGTAGAGCCATCTTCAATGTCAGAATTTGCTAGATGATGAAACAAGTATTCCTAAGGGAAACTCAGAGTGCACACTGTTGAGTATGTGGGGGTGGCAAGTTGAGATTATATCCTTGTCATCCACATTGCAGGTTATGGAGGATGGCTATGGTCATGCAAAAGACATTTGATGTGATTGAGGACAACTACAGTTGTACCTCGGATTAGAGGGTTTTGTATACCCTAGTTTCTAGTGTCATGACCTGTACCAAGGGCGGACTAGTGGTTAGCAGCTTGACTATATGTTGTTGTAGTGGAAACTTTTACTGATATGTCACTGCCTTTTTACTCATACTGACTGAGGGGAAGAGATCTTAGGATACCAACACTCCTAGATCTTGTACAAAACTGAATAGCCCTTCGCAGGGGTCGGTTGGACTTTGGGTGGTATGACTCAAACTCCCTGGGGCATAATAAAAGATGTAATACAACCGTCTAACAAATCTATTCAGGGTTATACATGACGCTTCATATTGTATGATAACCCTTATTGTTATCTATACATAGAGATGATGTTTAATGCATTAAAAGATAGTAGATATTCTTATTTTGTGGATATGCTCATGTTATAAATGTGTACATATAATAGTCATGTTTAAGTTGATAGAGATACTATTATTGTTGGATATGATTATGACATTCCTTATCACATGTTGTTAGCTATGCTTATATTGCTAGCTATGCCTTTATAAATAAAGATGCCTATATTGCCAATCATGCTTATGCATATAGTTGTGCTTATATTGTTAGCTCTACTTATGATGTTGATATGTTCAACTTGTTAGACATGTTGATGTTGTCAGCTATGCTTATGATACTAGACTTATTCATGATGTTAGAGATGCTCATGCTACTAGACTCCTTATACTATTAATAGGGATATGGGAATAGTCTGGCTAATGAAGATAGTTATTATATGCTCCTTTATGTATTTTGTTAGTCATCAATGTTATTGAGCTCATTTGTTATATATGATTAAACTACTTAAACTTTCTCATTAACTAAAAATGTCGGAATCTCTTGCTGGGACATGGGTCTCACCTTTGTGGTTCGCCACATCTTTTTAGGTAATTGGAAGTGACAAAAATAAACCTGTGGCAGCAAAGAGGGGCTATAGTAATGAATCTTTGAGAAAGTTGATTAGCTATTTAGTGTATCCTAAAGTTGTCTGTGTACTCTTAGGTCCGGACAGGAAAATTTTGTATATGGTGTTTCAAGCGAATAGGAATTTGGTTAGCATGTTAATGCTTGTTTGTGTGGCATATTGTTCTCCTGTGTGTATATGTTGTGGCTAAGGCAATAGAACAATTTGTATCAAATTCTTGTCATAGTATAGAAATAATAAAGATATTGGGTTCTTATGTGAAATTTTTTGAGTGGGTGTTGATGTTGAAATTGGTTTTAATTTACCCATATTTTTGGGGTATGTTGTTAATTGGTGATTGATTGTGTTTTATGTTTTGAGTAATCTCATTTAGTGTAACAGGTTCTTACAAAAAAGATCTCAATGGGCATCTGGAGATCCTAGCCTCTTAGCACCAGCCACCACAACAGCAAGGTCTGGCCACAAACACCACAAGTGATGCCTCCTTGTTCTCTTACTCATAGCCGCATGTCACAACCTTCGTCACTCTAAGATCTCGGCTCTGTACTCCTAGACTCTTAGCACAATCCACTATTATCCCTCACTTACAACTCCACTACCTACTACCCAAACTCATCCAAGCAATCCTCAACACCCTTAGAAATCTTCTTCTTGGATTGACCTCTTTTAACAGAGAAGACTATAGCCCTGATTCATGCAGACAACAAAGATGCTACATGTACAAACCACTGTCAGCATCACCTCCTTCCTTCATCTATGGGTCCTGTTGGATAAATTGGACATTATTATAATCCCTTTGTCTTGATGATGATAAACATTTCATTCTTGTGGATCTAACGTGCTACTTGAGTGATGCATGAACTAGGTGGATGACACAACTTTGGAAGATCTAAATGCTCACAATGTGTTAATTTCACGATTGTAATCAAATGTAAAAACTTGTACAAGATATATAATGTACAAGTACTTAGACATCATGTAAATAAAGTGTTAGATCTTCCCTAGCCACTCACAACACTTATATAGGGCATTCCCTATAATAGTGTCACATCTGCACACTCATACACACACTTAGTATCTAGTTCAAAACATTGAAACAGGGTCATTCTCGGTCGACAAATTCCTCAACCGAGACACTCTCGATCGACAAATTCCTCGACTGAGATTGAACCAAGTAGCTGTTAGACCCAGCAGACAAGGTGGTTGGGAGTTGGAAATGAACGTTGTAAACACTTGCTCCAGGACGTCCCTCGGTCGACAAATCCTCGACCGAGAAGGACTCTCGATCGACAATTTTTCGACTAAGAAGAACTCTGACTGCACTTTTTAGAGTTAATTAACTAGACGTTGCTAAAGCAATTAGTGGATACCTAACAGCTAGTTGAGCACTTAGAACCCCCTAGAAAGTGTCTAGAATGTCTTTAAGCATTCATAGGACATTCCTATAAATAGGACAAGCCTTAGGACACCCAATACACACTTGTGCTACACTTGAGCATTCATACTTGCAATTGGCAAATTCATTCTTGTGAGCAATTGAGCAATTCCAACATTGCCTATTCATTTCCTTTGCTCCAAATTCGTGTCTTATAGGCTAGCATCTCCTACCCACTACACTAACACTTCTATATACATTGGATTAGGAGATCAAAACGCTTGATATAGGAAATCAAGCCTTGTGCTACAATGGTATTGTAATTTCTATTCTTCCTTCTTGTTCCTTTATATTGTTTGTATTCTCCTTGCTACTCCTAGGGTTGGAGGCTGTGGATTGGAGAAGGTTCTTCTCAGTGGAGAAGGTGGACTTTGGACTACTTCAAGAAGGCTGTCTCAACGGGAAGCTACTTCAAGAGGAAGGCTACTTCAAGGGGGAGCTTGAGGTTACTTCAAGGAAGGTTGCTTCGAGGTTGGTGAGACTACTTCTAGGTGAAGGTTGTCTGAAGGGTTTGCTGAAAGTGTTGTAATTTTATGTAAAATCCTTGTGAGGTAATTAAATTAAATACTTTCAAAATCACGGTTGGGTAAGCAACCGGGTAGTGGATTGACTGCCTTAGTATTTGCTAAGGTTGGAACCACTCTAAATCCTTGTCCCCTTGTCCAATCTTTTTGTGGTTGCTTGCTTTGGTTAAATTATTATTAAAATATCATAAAACCCTATTCACCCCCCTCTAGTGGTTTTTTCAATTGGTATCAGAGTAGGATTCAAGGAGCTCTAATCAAGTCTTGAAGAATGAAGGATGGTGGTGTCTACAACCGCAAGCAAAAGAAAAGCATGAACCAATCTTCAACAAGTTGCAATTGGTGCCTAGGAACAAGCCACACAACGCTTAGTTGCCCATGGAGAGAAAAGAAGGAAGAGGTGCACAAAAATTTCCTTATTGCTACAATAAGTGAAGAAGAAGAAGAGGTAAGCCTTTTTTATTTATCTAAAGAAGAGTTAATTGCTAGTCTTGAGGAGACACATAATAAGTATATTGAGTGCAAGAAGAAATTAAAGAAATCTAATAAAGAAAATGATGAGTTACATGCTAAACTTCTTGCTCTCACATCTGAAAATGAAGATCTTAAAAAGATTATTGAAGATCATGATATTAAGCTAAAATCAGTAGAAGCAAATTGCAATATTCTATCCCTAGAAAAGATAAATTTGCAAACTCAAGTAAATGATCTTCAAAAACAACCTGTCTTGTGTACACATCTAGATTATGATACTATTGTGAAAGAAAGAGATTCCTTGATATCTAATCTAGATCAAGCAAAGTTAGACATAAATAAAAGAATGGATGAGATTGTTAAGCTACAACTAAAAGTTAGTAGGTTGAGTAACAATGTCACCCTTGATAAAATTTTAAATGATTCTTATCGTCAAATTGGAAGGAGAGGACTAGGTTATAATCCTAAAGGAAAATCTTATCAAAAACCTAGTTGGAGAAAGACACAAGTGCTAGAAAATCAATATTTGTATGTACCTAAAGGCACATATATATATGTACCCAAGAACAACCTAGAACAAAATCATAGAAAGAGATATGAGGTTGATTCCATATGTTGTCATTATTGTTTGCGTCTTGGACATTATTCTTTCTCATGTCCCTAAAAGAAAAAGGATGTTGAGTTAGTATGGGTTCCAAAACCCCCAAACTAAATGAACAAAATTAAGTTGAGATATGACCAAAGACTCTAAGTTGTATATCTCTATGTCTATCTCAACTTAACATAATGAGATAACAAATTGATTCAAGTAATTAAAATTTCTAACTTGAAAATATACATTTTAAACAAATCTACAGAGACACATCTTTGAAAATTTGTCTTAATTAGGGTCCCCAAAACCTAAAGATTTAAATATGATTAGTTGAGGTTTGATCTAAATATTACTTTGATATTCATATTTTTTATCTCAACTAAACTACATTTTCAAATTGCATAATTGAATTGAAAATGACCTATGATTTACTTGTAAACAATTACTGAAAAACAATACAGAAACATTCTTGGTCGAGAAACTGTTCGACCGAGAACACTGTCGGTCGAGAAATAGTCGACCGAGCAGGTTCCTGTTTTCAAGTTTGCAATAAATATGAACCTGTTTTAATTAATCTAGTTTGCTATCAATTTGTTGTTAATGATTGATTTAATATGCAAATCAAGAATTAATCTTGGAGACCATCTTTTCATCAAGACATATTGATCTTTTGCATCATGAATTGTTGAACGAAGGTATAACATTATGTATATGAAATCCTTAAAACATATTGCAAAAGTATTATATGAAGACTGATATTGAAAATACTTTCTTCATTGATTAAAAAAGTTTATTAAGCATGTTCATTTACAAGGTTTGTCTTAAACTTGAAAATCCATGAATGAGATTATTTTAGTTTATCCTCCACATTGTTTAGCTTAAAAATGAAAATTATGAACCATGGAAATTACTGTTTTATCATAATCCACATGGTTTATCCCAAGTATTCCCTGGTCTATCTATGTAGGAACCATGAGTATTAAAATTTAAATGGTCATAATCATTGTATTTCATGAAATTACATGCTTCTATCTTGATCATTGTATTGTGGATATGCTTCTACTGTTCCATCAAAATCATTGTGCCATGATCATTATGTTTCATTAAAATAATTTTTGATCCATATATATACAAACCATAAATGGATGATCATTGTGATTCAACACATTACAAATATAGATGATGCAATCATTGAAAATGCCATTTTGCATAACACTAAAACTCTATGGCATAAATGCATCTTGACATAATAAATAATGATTATTGTATGCATGGCTTGTAATAAATGAATGATGATGCTATGACAAGCCAAATAGTGTCTCTTAGAACAAGAATATTAATGTTTTATCTAGTTGTTTGCAAAATCTTGACTTTAAGACATTAATCTTGCTTTCAAGGATATATGTTTGTAAAAAATCTTATGATTAATCTGAAAATAAGGGTATAAGAAGAAATGGGATTTGATAGTTATGTACCCATAGCAAAGCTTAGGAGACATCATTCACAATGAATGAAAAACATACATTCTAGGAAAATCAAGGACAAAGACTTCACTGTGATGCCCATATTAAGTTATTAATAAAACGTCTTCATAATAGGTATCACTCAAAGTGCTTCAAATTGATAATCATTTAATCAATTTACCTGCAGACATTATACTTCACATATGAGTGTTTAAACTGTAAATCTGTAGGAAATGCCTCTTCGTCGAAATAAAGTTCGACCAAGGGGCGCTATGGTCGAAGTCAAGTTCGACCTAAAATGAGCTTGACAAAATGCTTACTTGTAAATCATTTTATTGCATTAATCTTAGTATCTTGATTCGAAATATATTGATCATATTGAAAACATCATTTTAGTGCATAACTCTCATAAAAGGTCAAATTATTATGATCTAATATTGATTGTGACCTTAGAATACTTAAACTATCTTGACTATAAGATTAAGGGGGAGCTCACACAAACTATCTTGATTACAAGATTAAGAAGCTTACAAAACTTTGTAAACATCATTTGAAGCATGTTATGACCTTAGTATTTTGGTTATGTAAATAAAGGAATCTACAAATTTCATGAATATGATATATATCTTGTTCTTAATGGAATTCTCTAAACAAATCTGGGCTTAACATCCCGTGCATTTGGTTAGAGACACTTTTCATGTACTCTAAAATTAAAGGATTCTCATATCATTTTCAGGGCTTAACATCCCTTGTTCAATGGATGAAAAATCAATACACATGTGCCATGAACCTAAAAGGAACTCATATCATTTCAAGGCTTAACATCCTTTGCAAATGATTGAGAAACAAATTGTGGCTAAATTTGACAATAAATTGCTTATATTTATATTAATCCCTTGCTTTTAAATTGAATATATTTTTTAAGGGAGAGCATAGCATAAAATTAAGGGAGAGAAATAAAAAGTCATACTAAATGATTATCTTGGATATCTTTTTGAAATGACAAAGGGGGAGAAATAACATAAAATCAAAAATATAAACTAAAATGAGTTTCATAATATCTCGGCCAGAACCCACTTGCAAAACAAGAATGGCTACAAAAGGTAAACTTCAAGTATGAAACTCATATGATTTATATTTCCTTATTTTATATTTTGGAAATGTTTGTCATCTTCAAAAAGGGGGAGATTGTTGGCTAAATTGGACATTATTATAATCCCTTTGTTTTGATGATGATAAACATTCATTCTTGTGGATCTAACATGCTACTTGAGTGATGCAGGAACTAGGTGGATGACACAACTTTGGAAGATCTAAATGCTCACAATGTGTTAATTTCATGATTGTAATCAAATGTAAAAACTTGTACAAGATATATAATGTACAAGTACTTAGCCATCATGTAAATCAAGTGTTAGATCTTCCCTAGCCACTCACAACACTTAGATAGGTCATTCCCTATAATAGTGGCACATCTGCACACTCATACACACACTTAGTATCTAGTTCAAAACATTGAAATAGGGTCATTCTCGGTCGACAAATTCCTCGACCGAGACACTCTCGGTCGACAAATTACTCGACCGAGATTGACCCAAGTAGTCGTTAGACCCAGTAGATAAGGTGGTTGGGAGTTGGAAATGAACGTTGTAAACACTTGCTCCAGGACGTCCCTCGGTTGAAAAATCCTGAACTGAGAAGGACTCTCGATCGACAATTTGTCAACCGAGAAGAACTCTGACTGCACTTTTCAGAGTTAATTAACTAGTTGTTGCTAAAGCAATTAGTGGATACCTAACGGCTAGTTGAGCACTTAGAACCCCCTAGAATGTGTCTAGAACGTCCTTAAGCATTCATAGGTCATTCCTACAAATAGGACAACCCTTAGGACACCCAATACACACTTGTGCTACACTTGAGCATTCATACTTGCAATGGGCAAATTCATTCTTGTGAGCAATTGAGCAATTCCAACATTGGCTATTCATTTCCTTTGCTCCAAATTCGTGTCCTATAGGCTAGCATCTCCTACCCACTACACCAACACTTCTATATACATTGGATTAGGAGATCAAAACGCTTGATATAGGAAATCAAGCCTTGTTCTACAACGGTATTGTAATTTCTATTCTTCCTTCTTGTTCCTTTATATTGTTTGTATTCTCCTTGCTACTCCTAGGGTTGGAGGCTGCATATTGGAGAAGGTTCTTCTCAGTGGAGAAGGTGGACTTTGGACTACTTCAAGAAGGTTATCTCAACGGGAAGCTACTTTAAGAGGAAGGCTACTTCAAGGGGGAGCTTGAGGTTACTTCAAGGAAGGCTGCTTCGAGGTTGGTGAGACTACTTCTAGGTGAAGGATGTCTGAAGGGTTTGGTGAAAGTGTTGTAATTTTATGTAACTTCCTTGCGAGGTAATAAAATTAAATACTTTCAAAATCCCGGTTGGGTAAGAAACTGGGTAGTGGATTGACTGCCTTAGTATTTGCTACGGTTGGAACCACTCTAAATCCTTGTCCCCTTGTCCAATCTTTTTGTGGTTGCTTGCTTTGGTTAAATTATTATTAAAATATCATAAGACCCTATTCACCCCCCTTTAGTAGTTTCTCATGTCCACTATCACCGTCTGAAAACCAACACCACCACAACACATGCAAGTTCTACGTATTCTCCATCTACATATTGTGTACTTTCACCATGAATGACTCCTAAATATGGATCTGGACAATATTGCAAGTCTGAATGTCCAATGAACTCCAGCTAGACACTGAAGACCTAGCCATTTATTCTCCCCCCCCATCACTTCCTCCTTCCTCTCCTTCAAACCTGCTATGTGGGTTTCCAATGATGACCTGCAACTAAATTTGGAGTTACTGTAGTTCTATTAGTGATCATGGTGGATTTGTTGTAGATGCCTAACACTTTGATAAACCTCAACTTGAATCCATATCAGTTAATTCCTAAAAACACAAGAAGATGGTAGTGATCATATATTGATTCCTCCATCCTACTTGGACCCAAACAGTCCAGTAGTCCCCTACATTTTAGATCTGATAGTCAAGTCAATATAAAATCTAAACATTGTATACTAGAAAATAATCTCAACAATAAGTTACAAACCCATAGACTTATATACATATATTAATATTTAATATAGATGGTGCATGTACATATCTAGTTATATATGTATAACAATATATTAAGATCTATACTTTGTGTCATTTTAGAAAGAAAAATGATCTAGGTTGTATACTTATCCGGATTGAACTATGTTGTGTAAGATGGTGTATAAGAGGGAATACGTAAAGGAAATTTCTTATATGACAATAAGAATAGATTCTACACTAATATCAATAATATTCTAGTTTAGAATATAAAAAATCTACTTCCCTACAATCATTTGGTACATACTTGTATTTAGGCGCATAATCAAGATATAACTTTGAGAGAGTGACTAGTATAAATTGAGGTATGTTAGATCAAAACTAGAAATGTTCTGATTAAAGGTAATTTGATATTTAATATATACCTTACAAAATACATGATCAACCGTACTAAATAAATGGTATAATTCATGTTAGAGAGAGAATAGCATCTGGAGATCTAATCTATAGAAAATAATCATGTACCTAAATTGCAATGATAAAACAATATAAAATAGTATACCTAGAGGGAAAACAAAATCCTAATTAACCCAATCTGAACATCTTTTTATTTCAAGCTAGATAGTAACACATTATTTTCGACCTTGTAGCTCCCTCATCATGAACCCATGGAGACTATTGAATTGTTAATTTCATCCCTACAAATAGGGCTATTCATAAATATCAAGTTCATGCATTCTCTATTTTATTTTGGGTATTATTTGTTTGAATATGCATAAATTTAGTGAGGTGTCTCTTGGATTGTTATTCCTAATGGAAAATCCATATTCTTGCACATTTATATATTCTAATCTTATATACATGTGTCTGTTGAAATACTTTGTTTATAATGGGTTCTTGGAACCCTCCTGCTTGATTGCCTTGGTATGAAAAATTTACTAAAATGCTAGTCTTGCCACTCTAGATGTGCATGTTGTGTGTTTGACTAGAATATCTAAAATCTGCAATCATACTTATAAAGGGTGCACATATTCCATCCGGGCTATGTGTTTTCACTCGTATTTCTTTTTAGGCCACGATCCTACAATGTTATGGCCCTAATTTGGAAATAATTAGTCTACATTGTTATGCATGTAAAAGTTTATTATTATAAATTGAAATTATGGTTAATTTATATGGTAAAACTATTTATTCTCCATTCTTATACTTTGAACTTAATATACCTCATTTTTGTTGTTATAATTCTTTTGAACTTACCTAATTGCAAATAACCCCCTTATTGTGCGAACATCTCTTTTTGCAATTTTAGCCCACTATAATTCTCAAAATATTTATTATATGTACATAGACAACCTTTACTTACCTACACCTTGTTTCAACTATTTTGGGTTATATTACCTTCTACCTAAGTTTAGGTACATTAGAAAACAAGGATGCACAAAGATCATATACATCGTATTGGACTTAAGGATAGTTTGGAATGTCCAGGTTTCCCTCTATAACATGTCTGGAATGTGATTAGATTTATTAGATGTATACCTTTTTACCTTGCTCGACTACCTTTTTATGGAGAGGAACAATTGTAAATGAATCATTGTGTAACTTTGTAATAGTTTTGTTTCT
Organism: Alisma plantago-aquatica; assembly: GCA_963693085.1. NCBI lineage: Eukaryota > Viridiplantae > Streptophyta > Magnoliopsida > Alismatales > Alismataceae > Alisma > Alisma plantago-aquatica. The sequence goes on along the minus strand of OY856413.1, from coordinate 681,779,602 downwards.
GCTACTTATTCATTATCTTACGCAGTAATATATATACCATTTGGGGAATAATCAAATCCTCCATTCCTTCATTTTGAGGAATAGGATGGTTTTATATTTCTCTATTTAGTGAAGAGTGGATCCCCTCTCGAGTCCCACTCTTTACAATATGGCATTAGAGCCAAAAAAGTCGATGACTTGACTATTTCAAGTTATTCTATATTGTTCCTTAATTAGGTACATAGGTGACCCTTTACATGTAGGTGATGTACCTAATCATGAGTTTTAATTCCTATCTAATCTAGTGATTTCCACTCCCCAATCAACTAAGAGTTCGAGAATCATTTTTGAGAACCCTAGTTAACCATACACACTTTATGGAGTGTAAAATTTCTCTACATAGGGGTTGACTCTCATGGTCATTCATTTCTATTTCCATGACATATGAAAAGATATTTTACCACTATAATGTAGGATGACTTGAAGACTCATATTTAGGCTTAACCCTACTTCTCACATTAGACCCTCTCCTTGTTTTTTTTTCTAGCATGCTTCAAAAATGCCCAATGGGATTACTGATCATCCACAGATGATAATAGAACTTTGACATAAGGTGTAGAAAGGGATGATTCCCTTAATCTGGGTAATGACCTGAGTTATCTTTGTTGTGATTAGGCATGTCGTGGCTTTAACATGGATATGTCAACACAGAGGAAATCCATCTATCTAAGGGTTGGATACCATCCTCTTTAAGCTTGTTATGCCTCATACATGAAAATTGGTTGAGGAAATCTATAAGTTTCAGTAGATACCCTTAAGTGTTCACCTCTCTCATCTCCAATTATGTGCTTGATTTATCTAGTGATTGAGATGAGCAACTTCATAATCCTTAAGTGTTCACCTCTCTCATCTCTAATAGTATACATGAGAATTGGTTGAGAAAACCTATAAGTTTCAGTAGATAACCCTAATCTCTTATTATAATGTTGGATAATCTTATGACTCCCTTAGATATCAAGATAAGGTAGTGTACATTATGTTTAGGAGTGACATGAGGAATGGTGGATATCATGCCTATTAGGATCTAGTTGCAATTGATTGTGTGTACTAGAAAACCTTTCTCCCCTCTTTTGATTACAAGTTAGATATGTGTTTGTATAACCTTTTATATGTTCAAAGGATTAAACTCCTTTGGTAAAATGAAGTGATAGGTTGACAATATATAGTTAGTGTGGTGGAATTATAGAAAACTTGAGTCTTGGATCAATTTTGGTGCCACATTAGTTTTTAATCACAAAGTATTCATTATCAAACTTATTTTTAATATTATATATGTATAATAAATAGTTTGGATTTTAATGATTATTTTTGGAACTAAGTCACCACTAAAGAAACCCATTTGAGTATAATCCTATGATTGGTTAAGTCAACATTGATAGCCTAGGACCAAGTTTAGAGTAGCAGTTAAGAAGAAATTTCAGATATATATGACCTTGCATACCTACCCCAAGTTACATATGAAACTAGTTAAATGGATTATAGGTTAACCCTTTTAAGGGTGGAGTCTTGTACCTTAGAGAATAATTCAAATTTAAAAATATTTAAATTCAATAATAAATGCACCATGCAACCATTGGGAGAATTACTCAACTAATGTCACACTAATAAATTTACTCCCTAATTGAGAACCAGTTATCCTTGATAAGAGAGATAAAATGAAAATTCATTGGATAACCTAAAACAAATCTATAAAAAAATTGTTTTCATCATAGTTAGGTAGGCTTCTAGGGTGAACGACCTCACTTGGATGATATCAAAGAGGGTATACATATAACTAAATAATTTAGAAAAGAAAAGAAGTAAATAAACACTCTCGATGAATTATATCTTAATGGATAAATTAGTAAGTACAAAAATATAATTTGGTTGATATCAAGCATTTTGGTGGGTTGGGTTATGAATGGGATGATTTCGGGGATGAAATCCCTTTTAAGGTTGGAGTGTTGTGACATACCTAAATCTAGATACTTAGATAAACCTTCTTATATTTAGTCTCATTTCAAGTAGGTTAGCTTGAAATCCTTTTCCCTTGGATTAGGTTAATTAAGAATTAGTGGTTCCACTAAAAAAAAAATAAATGTTTCAATATATCACCTTTATATAAGATTAAAGGTAAGACAATCAATTAAATATTCGATTGGGAGTTAATTATGATAATTAATCCATTAATTAAATTGACACTAATTTGGTGATAAAAAATCACCCTAAATCTAATTGATGAAAGAAATTCAATTAATATGAAATAATGTATGAATTCATCAAGAAATGCATTAAGTGAGTGATTCATATACAAATAATGAAATAAATCGAAACTATTTCCAAAAGGAGAAATTGAAGTTATACTTAAACTCCTCACAGCCTAAATAAAAATACCATTCAATTTTTGTACTAATTAGAGTATGCTTGTCCATGCAATTAATTGATAGGAAACTCCAACTCTAATGTACTTATGACATCCTATAATTTACATTATCTACCATTGGGCATTGATCCTTTTTTACTTGTAATGCCCACACCTTTCCCCCTCTGAGCCATGCTACATGACTTTGACATTATGGAATGCAAGCCACCCGACGTCCATTTCTTCTTGATTCCCCATGCATGTCTTTCCCTCCCCACAAATGGCGACATTGACAAAACATCAACCTCCCTTCTTCTCTCCCTCTTCCTCTTCTTCATAACTTGCCTTCCCTGTTTCTTTCCCTCTTTCTTCCTCTCCCTCCTCATATTCTTATTCTTTTCTTCCACAATCATTCCTAACCCTATTTCCCAGTACCAGTTGACCATCAATGTTGTGGGGCTAGTTTATTTTTAAAATCCTTAATCTAGTCCTTACACGTCTGATAGCTCCACTCGCATATGCTTGCTCCTTAGCTGTGGGCATCACACCCCTAACCATGCATCAAACAATTTGTAAACAGAATTGAACATAATATATCATCAAGAGAAACATGCAAACTATAAATAAACTATAAACATTGAAAAGGGACACAATTGCTTTGAAATTATTTCTTATATCTTGCCCTATATAAGAAATCCTTGAGTTTGCACACAGGTGTCTCTTCTCTTATGAACTGAAGTGCCTCTTGAGTTGCACCAAAGTGCCTCCTCTTATGCACTGAAGTTCCTGTTAGGTTTTTCTCTGAGGAGCCTCTTAGTGAAGATCATATATAAGTTATCTTTTATCATTATCTTTCTCTTGACAACTCTTAATTTTCTCTTAGGTATTGCTTTTAACTTTATTTTTAATGTGCATGAAAGATGGTATAGTAACTATTGACAATAAACATGAAATTCAATTCATTATAAATCCATTGCCTATAGCAATTGAAAAAGTAGATAATATGTTCATAGCATTCATTGTACATACATATTTAAAATCAACTAATACTTATGCTCAAAGTGCATGGACCACTTACCACTCTCTTAGAGAAGATCCTAATTGCTACTCTTAGGTTGATAAAACCCTAATCATATTCTCAGGGTTGATGAACCCTAATTATCTAGTTAGAGCAATTAACATTAATCAATACTTCATATCAACTCAATTTCTAGAATTTGCTTGTATCCATCATCTATATTCACGTGTTATCCATACCATTTGAATTAGGATCGAAATTGGAATTAAAAGTATGTTATTCATATTCTTCATATTTTAATGATAAATTAGGTATATAATTTGGATATATTTTATTAAGGGAGTATTTATTATGACTCTGCAAGATGTATCTAATTTCAAGATTTACTGAATAATGATGCCTCTTTTGTGGTGATGTGGCGGCTTTTCACTGGTCAATGAATCTCCAACCTATAACCACATGAGATGAGTTGGTCCCACCCCCTTCGGGACTGGGCGGTAAACATGTGGACAAGGCTGGCTGGGAAGTAGTTCAAACATGGATGGACCACAGATGGTAGGCGATAACCCGACCCAACCCCAAGTCGTGACTCACCCCTTTTGCAACCTTACGATGGTGTTGGTATGTTTTTGTGGGGAAACAAACTATCACCACATGATATAACTTTGGACACCTCTCATGGAGTTCCTCTACTATAGTGCAGGTGAAATGGGCAAGAATCTAGGGTGGCAGGTCCCTACAAATTCAAAAAGTTCTCTAATTGAGATGGGAGGATGTTGAAGGTCTAGGCTCAAGGCTAGAATTCATGGTGGAGGTAGGGTTGTATGGAGCAGAAATGAGAAGATATTTCTAGATCAATTGCCTCTCCAAATCTTGGAAGAAGGCTCATTGGGATACAGGGAGGCGATCTACAGTGACAATAGGGGTCCTAAAAGCCCAAGACTTCACCACCAACCCTCAGTGAAGGTTAAATACATGTGGAGTTTGGGGGTATAGGTGTAAGCTAAATGAGAAGATTACATATTAGAATATGAGTTCTTCAAGGCTCTCTGGTGATTTTCCAGGATCCATTTATATAGGTTATGGTCTAAGATATCTCTAGAGGTTGAGCTGAGATCCGTAAGGAAGGGTACATGGTTTGAGGATGGTGGTGGCTGAAGCACAAACAAACCTGGACTGTATCCCTTCACAGAAACATTGTAGACCAAAAGGGGAACTTTCTTTAGTTAGGGACTCAATAGGGAGAGATCAAAGAGAGAGAGATTGATGGAAGGAGTGGTAGACTTTTGTACAATCTAGACAGAACTAAAACAAGTGAGGAAGACATCCTCCCATCATTTTGATGGGTCCACGAAGCAGCAATGTCTGACCCAAACTCATGTTTTGGTTTGTGAGACAACTACTTAGATCAAGACTCAGGTTAGATTAGGAAACTAATGATATTTGATTTTATTTTGTTAAAAAACTATATGGAATATTCTATAATTACTATAGGGGGTCAAATGATCTCAAATTTGAAGCATAGGTAGATTAAGGGGTCAAGAACCTTCTTAACTAGACAGTTTCCAATTTTGATGATCACTTAGACAATAGTTACCTAAATGTACATATTGATTGATTAATCTACATTAAACTAGATAATTGGTTTTTAAATCAATTAATGAGCAATAGGTTTTTTTGTCTAGTTCATATATACTAGCTAGTCTCCATTAGTTAGGGTATCCTTTGTATTTAAGGATTGTAGAGGAGAGGAAAAGGGTGAAAGTTATATATTATATATTATATATTTCCTGAACTTATAAAACATAAGGAAAAGTAAAGAGGGAGCATTGTTAATTTTCTCCCCCTCTCTCTTTTATTATATTTATATGAAATACATACCATTTCAGGTTAGTTGCATCAAGATCTATGGTTCTAAATTGTTTTGTAGGGACAAATTATATTAAGATTCTAAACTTATTTTTCTTAATATTTTGGAGACACACTCATTCTTTTGTGACTAGGGATGTGATAGTCAAAATCCATATTTTAACAATTCTTTTACCTTATGAGATTGTTGTGGAGATTCCTATACTGGAAACTATGATATAGCTGAGATATGTCCTAAATTTTATTTATCTGATGGAAATCCAACATTCTAGTGGATATGTTGCCGCTTAGAATGCATGGATTTCATTAATCATGGGCATGAACATCTTAAAACAAATTAAAGCAAGATTGGGTTGATTTATAAAATAAGTAGAGCTCCAAGATGGTGATAGAGATTGGACCTTTAGTTGGGATACAAAAGTTTTACCAACATGTAGGATTTTTGGTGATGAATGTAGAAAGTATTTTTAGGAAGGTATGTTAGGGATATGTAGTACATGTGATGGATACCAATGTTGAGTATCCTAGTTTTCCAAATGTGCATGTAGTTCAGGAGTTTGATTATGTGTTTCCTGAAGAGTTATTGGGATTACCACTTCCCTGAGAGGTTGATAATGGAATCAACCTAGAACCTAGAACTTTACCTATATCTTTAATGCCTTATCTCATGGAACCGTTAAAGATTAAAGAGATATATACACATTTTCAAGAACTTTTAGATGAGGGATTTATCCAACTAATATGTTAATACATGCAGTGCCAGTTATGTATGTGAAAAAAAATGGCACGATGAGATTATGAATTGACTATAAGAAACTATATAAGTTTACATTCAAGCATAGGTATCCCTTACACAAGATTGATTGTCTATTTGATCAACTAAGAGGAGATAAAATATTTTCTAAAATATAATTGAAATAAGATTATAACCACTTGATGATTAAAATCTAAAAATGTGCCAAAGACATCCTTTCATACATGATATGGAAATTATGAGTTTTGAATTATGTCATTTGGACTAACCAATTATCATGCAACATTCATTGAATTGATGAACAAAGAGTTTTGAGTATTATTGGACCAGTTTGTGGTTGTGTTTGTATATGATATCTTGATTTACTCTGTGAATGATGGGTGACTTGAATACCATCTATGAATAACTTGGAAGGTTCTAAAAAAACACCATATGTATGTTAAGTTTAGTAAATGTGAGTGTTGCATTTCATAATTTCCCTTTTAGGCCATGTCATCTATAGAAAAAGGGCTTTGTGTAGATTCCAAGAAGGTCTAGTCAGTGTTATAGTAAAAGTAGCCTAAGAATCTGACTGAAGTTTTTAGCTTCCTTGGTTTAGTAGGATACTAAAGACATTTCATATGAGACTTTAGTGTTATATAATTTCCATTAATGAGGATAACAAGGATAGGGGCACCTTTTGCATGGATAAAACAATGTGAGAATATATTTTTAACTTTGAAGGAAAAGTTTACCACAACACCAATCTAGTCCTCACTAGAAAATAATAAGGTCTTTGGGAGTTTTTGTGATGCTCTAGGAAAAGGACTAGGGTGTGTGCATATGTAGGATGGCAAGGCTATTGAATATGCTTCTATATAGTTAAAAAAGCATGGTGAACGTTATTTGAATCATGACTTAGAGCTGGCTATAGTCATTTTAGCAAGACATGCTGACATCATCTTTATGGACAAGTCTGCCAATGTTTATGGATTATAAGAGCCTAAAGTACATTATTACTCAAAAGGATATGAATTTAAGACATTAAATATGGGTTGAGATTATTTTAGATTACATTTGTATGGTTGACTACCACTCTGGTGAGGACAATGTGGTTGTAGATGCATTGAGATAAGTCATCATCTTTGTCTTTGGAAAGAGTGCATCATCTAGCTTGTAAAAGGAGATATGTGTTGTAAATGTAAGGGGGATGAATACTTAGTTTAGTATAATGTAGGAAGCAATACTTTTGGCACACATACATATCAAACCAACCCTGAGGAAGCTGATTTGATAGGAATAGGGTATAAACCCTAAAATTCAAAAGATTAAGCAAGAAATGTAGGAAGGAAAGGGAGAGGGATTTCATTTACAAGAAGACAACCTCCTACAATTTAGGGGAAGGTTGAGTGTGCTTGACAAAGATGAATTTTAGCAACATAGTTCTTGCAGGGGAAGAATTCTATCTATATATGCATCCGGGTAGTAAAAATATGTATTTGAATTAAAAGGAGTTATTTTGGTGGTTAGGAATGAAAAGGGATGTGTTGAGTTTCTACGACATTATGGAGTGTTTCAACAAGTTAAAGTAGAGGATTAAAGAGAAACAAAGATGTTGCACCCTTATCCATTATAGAATGAAAGTGGTGCACATGATAGTGGACTTTGTGGTGGTAGTACCATGTACAACAAGGGGTTAAGATTATATATGGATTCTTGTTTATAGATTAAGCAAGTCATCTCCTTTTCTACAAGTAAAGATAAATTGCCTAGCTGATAGTCTAGAACAAGTTTATATGAATGAGGTAGAAATATTTTACGTAGTTCCTATGACAATAGAGTTGGATCATGGACTACAATTTACTTTTAGATTCTGGGATAAGTTACATGCTTCTATGCAAATCATGCTTAACTTTAGTACATCTTTTCATCCTTCGATTGTAAGAGAGGTATACAGAACAATCCACACATTATAAAACACACTAAGGGCATGTGGTTTATAGTGTCTGCATGGCTGGGATGTGTACATGACCCTAATTAAATTCTCTTACACAAATAGTTGCAAATTTAGTATGGGAACGACACCTTATGTCTATATGGTAGAAAATTTACATCACTAATATATTGGTATGAAGTAGGTGAGAAACAATTGATGGGTCCTGAGATAGTTCAACATAACGAAGAGAATATTGAGGTGACTATGCAATAGTTAAAGGTTGCATAGGACAACAAAGAGTTTTGTTGATAGAAGGTGTAAACCTTTGGAGTACAAAGTTGGTGGTAAAATCTTTCTGAGGACAGATGAATGAATTATGCTGATAGAAGGCATTGATATTTGGTGATAAACTCTTTTGAGTGTTTCACCATAGAAGGGTGTTCTTAGATTTGGAAATAAGGGTAAGATGTCCCCTAGGAGTGTGGATCCTTATTCTATCACATAAAATATAAAAAAAGTCACCTACGAGTTACAGTTACCTAGAGTGTTACAACAACAACATGATGTGTAACGTCCCATGATTCGAGGCCTCAGACATAATGATCTTAAAAGTAATGATTGGACTACCCATATCACCAAGGTGCACCTCCTTTTTTGGGAGCCCATCACTAATGAAATCCATAGTTAGGCGTTCTCATCTTGGAGTAGCACTAGGATGGGTGATTAGTTAGGAAGTTGACCTCAGCTTGTGCCTGACTAAGGAGAAACTACACAGTTAAGGCTAGGGTTAACTGTGAGGCTAGTCATCATTCTTGAAACTCTACTAGAGCTTAGGGAAGTGGGCCTAGGCATTACAAATGGTATCAGAGATGAAACCCCTCCAGTAGGTGAGGTCCACACGGACATGTGGCATGCAATCTTGAGTCGTGTGGTCCAAGAAAGTTGGAAAGGGTTTTCCATGGTGATGTTTCCACCCTTACACTGGTATCCCTGATCAGGAGCTGGGTGTCCATGGGCCACTCTGGGTCTGCATTGAAATGGGGCAATATTATGAGGCATTATAGTTGAGCCTTGATGAGGACATCAAGAGTCTAAGTGGGGGAGATTGTAACGCCCCAGTATTTGAGGCCTCAGACATAATGATCTTAAAAGGAATGATTGGACTACCCATATCACTAAGGTGCACCACCTTTTTCGGGATACCATCACTAAAGAACTCCATAGTTAAGCATGCTCAACTTGGAGTAGTACTAAGATGGGTGACCAGTCCTAAAGTTGAGCCCGACTTGTAGCTGACTGAGGACAAAGTGAGCAGTTAAGGCTAGTGGTGATCTGTGAGGCCAGTCATCATTCTTGAAACTCTACTAGAGCTAAGGGCAGTGGGCCTAGGTGTTACATTATGTATTTCACATATGAATGTTAAGGAAGTGTCACCCAAAGAAAAATCAGATCTGCAAACAACTTAGTACAATTAGCAAACTATGTCACCTATTAAGAAGGACTTGTACATACAATAACTGGAAAGATTAATAAACTTACGAATTGTGAAATACCTATGGTCAAGTACTATAGATGCATCACAATGTTAAAGAGGCAATTTGGGATCTTGAGAGAGAGATAAGGAGAAATCATCCTAGTTGGTATAAGTTTGGAGGACAAAGCTTATCTAAGGAGAGAAGATTTGAAATGACTAAACCTAAGGTTATCTCTAAACCCTTTTATTAGTCATCATCTTATTATAAATATCCTCTAAATTTAGTTTTTTTGATCTGATAACTTTTTTGATGTGAACATGTAAACTCTATATTTTCACATATTAAGTATCTAGTTAACTTCAATTTGTGAAAACGAGTATGTTTTGAATCTACCTTGATCAACATTGTAAAGGCGGTAAAATAAACATGAATTATCTTGATAAAAAATCTTTATAATATTAGAAGATTGTCACTGGTTAACAACCTAACCGCAATCTACACCTTAGGCGCCAAAGTAAGGTGTACAAAAGGGTTAAAGTTGCTTGTCCCTGAGTGGATCAAACACACAAGTATATACATGCACCAAATAACAAAGCTTCCTTAAATAAACCAAATGTTAATTACATCGGGGCCTGAAGGCATAGGAGTTCTACAAAAGAAAACTTAATACATGAGAAAAGTACTTGCAGAAGAAAAAGAATATAAACTAAGAGTCCCATTTAACTTTAGCATCCCCATAAAAGATCTAATTTTGTTAAGCCAGCATATTGATTTGCATCATCATCATCATAATCAAAGGTACCTAAAAAGTAATTGAAATTGGTACACATCAGCACAATATATAAATATATTGTACCGAGTACGCCTATGTGTCTTTAAATATAACTATTTTCATATCTTAGCAATAAGGATAAAAGTAAACTTGGCAGTAGTAAATAGTTATAACAAGTAATCAAGTACTTAAACACAATTTGTTAACAAAAGTGAACATATATCTTTTAGGCATATTTTTCATCATATATATCATACATCTGCCACCAAGGGCTTTGATGTTTTTAGGACATATGATCTACCCCCAAGGAGTTTGTGATCATTATACATGTCTTATGATCTACCCCAAGGAGTTTGTGATCATTATAAAAGTGTTCTACTACCAAAGAGTTTTGAGCTACTTCAATACACGATACTACCAAAGAGTATAGTGATATCATATGATGGAACAAATATATTATGTTTATAGGTGATTAAGATTACACATATAGAAATTTAAGTAAATAATCATACAATTACATTTCATTTCATTCAATATCTTATGCCAAGTGTTTTACTACTCATATATCTCAAGCATAATGTATACTAAGCCAAGCAAGAGACTCAAAAGTGGGGAGTCTAAAGATGCTCCTCACTAGTACCTTTGTCTTCCTGAAAATATAAGATATTTGGTACTAATTAGATATATTGGCAAATTCATCATTTAGTTCTAAAAGAATATAAAAGGCCCCTTTTTTCTTGGTTAAAGTCATGAGAGTAGAGTATAAGTCACTGAGTAAGGATTTGACTCCACATTTGATAGTATCATGTCATAGTAGGATTTCTAAATCGATTTGGTGGTCTTTAGATTATTATGAATAATTATAATAATTTGGTAAGACAAAAATAGGGAAAAAGAGTAGTAATTTGACTTTACTTATAATTGAGTCACATTAATTGGAAATGAATGTTCCATAATTGTCTAGCTACAAAAAGAGGATAATCACATGATTTTGGTGATTTAATCAGGCTTGAGTATTTTCTAAATAATTAAACAAGATAGTAACATATTTGAGCATGAGTACATATACGAGTCATATTTAGGGTCAACTGATATCATAATCATGATCCTCATATTTTCTTGATCAAAATAGAGTACTTGTTCATATTTTTCTGACACTCCTACTATATATAAAAAAATATCCAAGATTAGGTCATTACCAGGCGATTATTGAAAATTGATGATTAAATAAACGAGAAGGGAAAAAGGTGGGCCGTTGGATGCTCAGATCCAAGGTTCAACATTAAATCATGTGATAGGAAATGAAGGAAGGGGTGACTGAGGTGGATTTACCTCACTGGTCCAATTGGACTCGGTGGGTCTCGCTCTCCCTTGGTCTTCTGCAAGCCAAGCTTGCTTTACTGTCAACTCCAGTGAGCCTGAGAAGTAATAGGGATATCCTCACGTGCAATTGGGAGTGTCTTTGCCTTAGTGGAGTTCCCCTAGATCAAAACAACGATCTTATAGTTCATGGCTCCCTTTGGAGTGTCATGCCACTGAGGGAAAAAAGAGAGGGTAGCTGCTCGCGATGGAGGAGATAGGCCGAGTGGTAACCATGCGGTGTTGGAGTCCTTTGAGGTGCCACTGAGGTCACTGGGAGTTCCTCTTAGCTCGAGGAGTGGTTTAATTAGAGAGGCAAAGGTAGTGTTTTCCTGAACAATGACTCCACCGAGGTGGAGGTGGTCGGAGGTGGTTTGGTTGAGAGGGGGCTAACGGGGCTCTGTTCGGACGAATCAAAGGATCGGGCAAAGCAAAGGAGTTTAGGAGAAGCTTGTGGGGTGTTTAAATAGGTCCGGGGGAGAATGGTTTGTAGAAGCCCAAAAGGAGTCGGCCGATCTTGGAGAGTAGTGCCCGCTGGGGTAGTCATGGATGCAGTTTCCAGTCGTCAAGGAGGAATGTGTGAGGGCTCGTTCAGTTCATGTAGATGAGGTGGAGTCAGTGTCTCAGTCACTTTATCGTGAAAGGGGGTAGAGGTGGAGATCATGGCCAGGGGTTTGAACTCGTGGTTGTAGCCACGTTACACCAAGTTGATCGGAGGTTGGGGATGACCCCGTGGCCGTCTGATCCGCCCTGGATCCATGGATGCACCATCGAATGGTCATGTTGGCTCTGCTGAGCTGAGATTAGATCAGGTCGGCCGCGTGACATTTAAATGTCATGGCCTCAATGTAATCCCTAAGTACAGATGTAAATGAAGTTGATTTGATTAAAAACTTAGGTAAAATTTTGTAAAATCATAGAGGGAGCTAGGAGTATCAGATTGTCATGAAATTTGAAACATAGGTCCACTAAAGAAGTCCCTATATATTGGTAAAGTTTGAAAATCAAAAATGAAACTTTGATAGGACAAACATTACACTTTGATATTAGGGTTTATGATTAAGATAATATATAAGGACAAGTATAAAAGAGTATAGAAAGAACCACTTTCTCACAAAGATGTTATTATTTAATTAAACAATTATTAATTGAACAATTTCAAAATCTTATTGTTTTTTTTTTTTGCAGAGAATTGATAATGAAACCAACACAAAAAGAATGATTGCAAGAAAACTCATAAAGAATGTAATATATTTTTATATCATCAGTCATTGGTATGTTTCCCCAAGAATTGTAACCCCTTCAGGCATGGAACTCATCCGGTGAGAAACCCTTCAGGTGTATGAGCAGTACATCCAATAATGAAAATGTCATAACTTTTGATATAAAGACAAAATTGGACAAATTTAATTTTATAATTTAATAATTCAATCCTATATAAAAAACACTAAATCTCAATAGAGGAGCCCAAGAGGGTGTTGACTAAGATGGTCTCAGATGAGCCTTGACAACATAGCTCAGAAAGGAGAACCTTGTCGAGAATTTGGTCTAGGATCATTAGATCATTTTTTCTCTTCATTTTCTAGAGGTGGTTTAACCTATAGATTTGTTTCTCTTTTTTCATTCATCCTCCCTATTTTAGTTAATTTTAAGAAGAAAACACTAATCTTGGTTTATCCTTCCTCCTTCAGACCTCCATGATTGAGTGTTGAGCTAAGGAAGCTAATTTGAGAATGAAACCTTGTCGGACAGAGATATGATTGTGGCATTCAAGTCAAAATTTGCAAGATATCAAACTTTTTCTTGTTTACTATTCTAAAATGAGGTGAGTAGATTCATATTTTGTATTTGCATGTGCTATTTCTTATTGTCTACTAGAAAGATGTGTTGCTTTGCGCTATGAGTGTGGCATATAGATCACAAAAACAATATCTACTTAAGCGGAAGCATTCGTTAGCAGTGGATTACCGAAAATCACTAAAATTTAAAATCATTTTATAAAGAGATCCACACATAGGAAAACTCTTTCATAAAGAACTGAAGTAATTTAATTTCATACTAGTTCACAAGTACATGTCTTGAATCATCTTTATCTGAGAATTACAAGCATCAACTGCCATTTTAAACTATACACAAGAAGTATAAAATCTCGAGGCACTAAGCCAAAATATCAAAAGCACTAACTATTACTCTGAGGACCTGAGCGTAAAAAGATGACACAGAGGACTTTCTATACATATATACAAGATGTGATCGCCACTGTTTCCACCTGAGAAATCACTGTCATTCTCTTCTACTATTGTTGTTGATGTCCTTCACCTACTAAAGAATTCCTGCCTCCTCGTCTGCATCCACCTAAAAATGTAGATCCCACGGGGGTGAAACAATTGTAAATTGCCCCAGCGAGAGATATAACTCTCCGCCAAAACATTATTATTGCAGTTTAATTGAATAAAATTGTGAAGAGGAATTGTATATTCAACAACATATACATCATTGTGTAAATAGATTAGAGCAGTATTCTTATTCAAAGCATTTCATCTATAACTTGATAAAGCAGCAATATACTTATTCAATGAGGAATTAAATACATGTATAACATTTATCCTTCTAGGATATGCTAAGCAGAGTAACATCAACCTACTCGGTCAATACAAGATTATATGGCGGAGTCATCATGTGTCAAACTACAATTAGCTTGCCATGGTATATTGACATCTTCTCTATAGAGCTATAGCCGTAGCATATACTCTCTTCAGGCTTAGATCACACAGCTAATGCCTGGTATTGTTTTGTGGAGTCATGGCCTGTAGCCATACTCTTTTAATAAAGTATTGGGATCTTAATCCCTCACCTCATTAGGTACATTTCCATTTCTTAACAAGTTCATCATCATGATTATATAATATGGGTATTCAAACCCAAATTTCATCATAGAATACTTGTTACCACTTATCAGGTAACTTAATACCTTCGGGTCATCTGACTAAGGTAATCATGATCCTTGCTATACAAGCATTCTAGATAGCTCACAGAGTTCATTTCACCTCTTGTTACCTCTTAGTAGGCAACAAGGCATATTATGGATCATTAACAACTTTAATAAAAGAAACATCATAGCTCATACCTGGCTATGTTCATCTTCTCATGATACATGCATGGTTAGTACTTCATGATAACAGTTATAATGCTTACATATCAGCACCATGCAACACAAAGTAATACCACTATTTCCTTTTTAGGGTTAGGATTTCTCATACATATCATTACCCTCCATTAGGGTTTTCCATAAATAACCATTTAGGTTCCCAAGATCATGTTATTAATGATCAAGCCCTATTTCATTGCTTCACACAGCTAGGAGCCAACATTGATAATATAAGCATTTAATCATGCTTATTTATTCTCATCACTTATCATTGAATGAATTATCAATACAAGATATAAGTTCCTCTCTCAACTTTACCAGAATATGATTACATCATACTTTATTGATTTGGATTAACCTTTTCATAAGGCATGTTAGCCTACACTTAGCAAAGTGCATTACATTTCAATGTAACAATTGACATGACACACTTCATGTGTTACTAATCCAAATATATTGGATTTAAAATACATCAAGGTGTATAATTCTTGAGGCGCCGGATGTGATATCTATCATATCTTGATGTATGACTTCCCTCATCACCTCTATCTTACTTGAGTTCATCAACTTAGCTTGTATTAGGGTATTTCCCATCCTAATACTTTATGCACCTGTTAATCACATTTATCATGTAATGTATTGGTCATAAGTCACTTATTTAGAATATTGAACCATTGCTACAGATATGGACTCATCTATGAGTTAAAGCAATATTGATATAAGGCCATCCATTACCAATCCCTTTAGGTATTTCACTTATCAATAAATTAGCCACTATTCCATTATTAGGAATAGGATTTCCCGTCTTTATCAACTGGGATTTACATAACATCTCTGTATTAGGGTTTCATTTAACATAACCCTTGATTAAGATTTCTCACATCATCACCCTAGATTAGGGTTACACCAAGAATTGCCCTAAATTAGGGTTGGGGTTCATCAACCTTCTCGATTAGGGCTTCATGATCTCTTTATCAAGGATCATACCCTAATTACATATTCTATATATTTTGAGTTTGTTGAGGCTGGATTGCTACATGATTATTTTACATGTATGAATTTCTCTATCTCATCCTCTCTAGGATGTTAATCACTCCAATCTTGATTGGATTGAATCAACTTAACTTAAATGAAGGGTTGTCATAGTGTATTAAGTCACTGCTTCCATAAGCATCAAGGTTAACACTTCCAAGGGTACCAATCATCTGAGTATATTAAGGTTTCAACTATTGTACTTATCTTTGATAATCATCATTATCAATCATGGGATCCACTAATCTTTCATCACTTTAAGTCTTTAATCAATTTTGTATATATTGAACCTCTATGCGGTTTTAACCCTTGAATCTCCAAACAGTTTGAAGTCAATTGCCCTCCAAATGGTTTTTGAAACCATTTGGGCATCTAGGGTTAAGACCAATTGTCCTCCAAATGGTTTTGAAACCATTTGGGCACTCAACATTAGAAACCGTTTGAACAATTCATCACCAAGATCAATTGAACAAACCAATAGTTGAAACTATTTGAAAATTGAAAACGCTTGATCATTCAAAAGGTTTTGTAACCATTTGATTCCAAATGGTCTCAAGACCATTTGGACTCAAATGATCTCAAGACCGTTTGGTCCAAAACATCTTGAAACCGAATGAATCATAATGGGTTTTTCATTAACCAATCGATTTAGGGCTACAAACAATGAACCATCCATCAATGGGATTGTCAACTAACAACCCTTGGATTTCCATTTATCATCATAGATCTTGACCGGCAAATGGTCTTGAGACCATTTGCATCCAAACGATCTTAAGACCGTTTGGTCACCAAATGGTCTTAAGACCATTTGGGCCAATCAACCCTTAATTTGATTCAATTCAATTAGGGATTCAACACTCAACCTGATTAGGGTTTGCAATTGATGGAACATTCACAATTGGAACCATTAATATCAAATCAATTGTAACCAATAGATAAACCTTCAACTATATCATCACTTGTCCTCCAAACGGTCTAAGACCGTTTGATCCCAAATAGTCTTGAGACTGTTTGGTCTCAAACGATCTTGAGACAGTTTGGTCTCAAGTCCATTGAAACTGTTTGCTTTAGATACTATTGAGTGTGTGCTTGGGATGATGTCATCATCATCAAGCTATGTTTCTTCAAAACTTTCTGTGATTTTCATGGTGATTTCATCAATCAACCAAATAGATTTTCAAGAATAAATAAAGAATCAACAATTGATAAAGATATGAAATCAATAATAACATTCAAGGGTTCAAGTTATATAACCCACCTTCAAAGAATGATTCAAAGCTCCAACTCCACGTCTTTAATGGTGGAAGAATATTTCTCAACTATACCAAGCTCGTGCTCAACTCTTTGAGTGAAAAAGATTGGCTAGGATTGAAGATTGATTGGAGAAAAGAAGAAATCAAGCATTGATTTGTGATTTCCACCATGAGTTCGTGGTTGAAGATGATCAAGTATATTACCTACAGGTTTGAGTTTGTTCCCCTTATGCTCCTAAGTTCCCTTGTGCTCGTCCAAAGCAAGGAAGAAAGAAAATCCAAAAAAGAGTCTTTGGTTGAATGGGAAATGAAGTGTTTATAAAGGAATTTCAAGGAGAGAGAAAGTTGAAAAGCAATCCTTCAACTCCCCGAAATGGTGCCACTTAACCCCCTATACTCCTTGTATATGAAGGCATCCTCCTTTGCCTTTAATTCTTCTTCATTATCCACAATTTAAAGGAAAATCAATTAAGCACCTTAATTCATATAATAATAATATCCATAATTGAGTGGATATTACTTTTTGATTAACTAATGTGAGTGGGCTCTCCACTCACTTAGATATTTTCGTGGCCTTTGCAAGTCATAAGTACTTCCACACTTATCTAATTTCAACCATCTCATTTTTGGTTGAAGTTCACTTCAATTAACATATTTATTTTTGCATTAATTTGAAGTAAAGTTCCATTTATGCTTAAATCCGGATTATTTTAATATCAAGATTCTCTCTCTTCCAAAATGATTCAAATGAGGCGCCCCTCTCAAATTATTTTCTCTACATGATGCCAAGAATCATGAGGGACCCTCTTGAAGTGGTATTTTTCATATTGAACCCTAGGTTTTGGGTAAATTGCACATTACACCAAAACTAGGTTGTAATGCACAAAGATTGCTCAACAAGCTCTATCTTGGTGTTCAAGCTAGTGAAAGTCATACCACTACATCATACTCATTCCTATGATGCTTCAACATCTGAGGAACATTTTATCATGTAAAATTTGCAAGTTAACCCCTCAACTTGGGTAATTTGCACTTTAGTCCAAAATAGGTAAAACATTGTTTCAACATTATTCAAAAAGGACTAAATTTGAAACATAAGTTCCTATTGAGCCTTAATTACTTATCAAAAGATAGAAGCAAGCATATAATAAACTTTATTAAGCAAAACATCTAGGGTTAAGGCTTAACCCAGGTCAGGGGTGTTACAATTATAAACCCCTAATAAGGATTTCATCCACGAAATCCCAGGAAAAAGGAAGATAGTTGTAACTCATGTCATCATATCTCTAGATAGCATCTCAATGTCATGTAGATTTCATAAAGTTGTGTCCAGTGCCAAGTTCTCCTACTCAGACTTATCATTTGAATCTATCATACAAAGCCTATATTCGATTGCCTTTTCATTATTGACTTACAGTATGTATATTGTGTTAAGTAATACCTTCTATATCGAAGAAGTGTTATTCATACTTCAAATGACCTTACAATTATTTCTTCAATTATCACCTCTCTATCAATGTTATGTTTATGCATAGCATAAACTCTTAACATATGATGTCCATACATGTTTTATGTAGCTAGAATGATTTCACAGTTGGCCAATCCAATTGACCAACATGAATCATCTAATTAAAAGTTTTCCCACATCATCTGATTAGGAATTATGTCTTTATTTTGCATTACCATCTGGTATTTCTCAGATACCAGAATCCTTACTTTGGTATCTATCACATGTGTCTAAAACACATCACGTCCTTATCATTTCTGTCTTTCTTGTTGTTAAAGCACATATTTTATCTTTAGAATCAAAATCCTAGATGAACTGATACTTTCTCAAGCATCAATAGAGCACTTTTTAAGTCATGCACATCAAGTGTCATAAGACTCATTTGATTTCCATGTCCCTGAAGGAAAGGATACAAAGGAACAAATTCCTTTTATCATCCCCTCATTCCCCAGGGTTATTTATCAAAGAAGACACATGTATTTAGTTGAGAAAACCCACTTAGTAACTCTTATTTAGTTGGGAAAGTTCACTTAGCAATCCCTATATAGTTGGGAAAGTTCACTTAGCAATCCCTATATAGTTGGGAAAGTTCACTTAGCAATCCCTATTTAGTTGGGAAAGTTCACTTAGCAATCCCTATATAGTTGGGAAAGTTCACTTAGCAATCCCTATTTAGTTGGGAAAGTTCACTTAGCAATCCCTATATAGTTGGGAAAGTTCACTTAGCAATCCATATATAGTTGGGAAAGTTCACTTAGCAATCCCTATTTAGTTGGGAAAGTTCACTTAGCAATCCCTATATAGTTGGGAAAGTTCACTTAGAAATCCCTATATAGTTGGGAAAGTTCACTTAGCAATCCCTATTTAGTTGGGAAAGTTCACTTAGCAATCCCTATATAGTTGACAAAGTTCACTTAGCAATCCCTATATAGTTGGGAAAGTTCACTTAGAAATCCCTATTTAGTGGGGAAAGTTCACTTAGCAATCCCTATATAGTTGGGAAAGTTCACTTAGCAATCCCTATATAGTTGGGAAAGTTCACTTAGTAATCCCTATTTAGTTGGGAAAGTTCACTTAGCAATCCCTATATAGTTCATTCCTTTCTTTATTATTATCTAACATGTTCATGAACATTTTTTGGTTTTATCACATTTCCCATTTCCACATCATGGGAAAAGGTCTTTGATATTCACACATGCTTTATCAGAAAGGAATCATCTCCCTTGTTCTTATTCTCATTTCATGAGGATCATATTCTTTTTCTTCCTCATGCACATAGATTGATCTAAAATTATCTCAGATTCCTCTTTCTCATAGGATGTGTTACAATTATCCATACCATATTTTTAGTTTCATTATACTCATTAGATTGTCTCAGAATGACTACTTGATCATAGTAATCGGAAAGATAACAATCTATGAGTTCCATACTTACCCTATCCCCAATAATTATATACCTGGCCAGGGTATATAAGTACTGAGATTAGGTGGCATGCACTTTATGTACTATTATGTTCCTTACTTTTTTTATCATCATCATCACATGATTTAACATTCCTAGACTTCCTCCAGGTACCACATGTATACGTCTTCCTTTTTCACACAGATAAGAGAAATTATAAAGCATTTAAAAGAATACTGAATAAAATATAAATCTTCATCTTCCTTATGTCCTCATAGGACTAATCAAAGGAAGCTCAAAAAAACTACTTTCTTATTTTTAACACATAGAATTATGAAATGAAATTTTAGAATGAATCTATTTCATTTGACCTGTCACAACCTGAGGGTTGACTATTGCATCAGATTGATTCATTGCATAACACCTCGCAGTTGCTTGTTCTTGACCCTGTGCTCGATTGTTGGGTGTTGATGAACCAGCTTGGGACGCTTTTCCACGTCCTTTAGTGTTACTAGAAAACTGCCTCCTTTGTGAGCCTTGTTGACCCTGCCTCTGGGGTTGAGTCATCATTGTATTCCCAACTGGACAATCCTTGGCTATATGTCCCGTTTGTCTACATAGGTAATAGACCCTGGTCTCAGAATAAGGTCTGTGAGGTCCAGTCACCGATGTTGATGCTGTACTGGGGGCTCTATTCAGAAAAAAACTATGGCTCCTACCCCTACTTGACGTCCATTGCGTCTGGGTATTGAATTTTGATGGTGCTGTCGGTGCAGAAAATCTCAGCTTCTTAAAACTTTTGGATCTTTGTCCTTGAAACTGAGTGTACACCTTCTTACCATTGGTCTGTCGTTTCTCGATTTCAAACCTTTATATCCTTCTTACCGACTCCATAAAAGTGACAAACCTCTCCCTATTCTCTAAAGCAGACACAGGAGTGGTCAGTTCAGCGTTCAACCCCTTCTCAAAACACTGAATTCTTTCCTCATCATTAGCTGCCATATGCGGACAAAATCGCAAAAGCTCCATGAACTTAGCTTCATACTCGCTAAAGTTCATCTATCCTTGTCTGATCCTCTCAAATTGAGAGATCTTCTCGTCTAGATACGTCTTAAGGAAGTACCTACTGATGAATTCTCGTCGAAATACCTCCCATCCAACTTCTTCACTTGGCGTCTTTCCCTCCTCAATCATCCACCAATGACCAACACTCCTCTTTAGAAGGTATACATCATGTCTTACCTTCTCAACTTCAGGAATATCAAGGATCCTAAAAGCCTTTTCCAGCTCCGTCAGCCACAAATCAGCATCTGCTGGATCAGCTGTACCAGCATAATCTATGGCTCCAACCCAGCGAAGTCTCTCAAAAGTCTTATTGGCTCCATGTCCATCATGGTGGGTTGGTGCCCTAGGTACATGTGGTGGCATCCTATCAACCATGTGTGTCATAGTTGCCATAAACTGGCCAAACAAGGTATGGAAGGCTGGATTCTTTATCATAGCTCGGTCAAACTGGGGATGTTCAGGTACTAACTCCTCCCTAGCTTGATCCCTTGCACCTCCTTCTGGTGCAGCAATGCTACTCTCAGTAGCATGTTCTTCATGTGATCCAGACATCTTCAAGTTCTTCTTCTCCTATGTAAGTAGAAGATATTATCAGATAAACTGGAAGACACTTAGAACAGACTCAACAACCTTAATCCTATGTCTCTGTAGACTCAGCAAACCTAGAGTTCTGATACCACTAAATTGTGGCATACAGATCACAAAAACAAGATCTACTTAAGTGGAAGCATTCGTTAGTAGCGGATTACCAAAAATCACTAAAATTTAAAACCATTTTACAGAGATATCCACACATATGAAAACTCTTTCATAAAGAACTGAAGTAATTTAATTTCATACTAGTTCACAAGTACATGTCCTGTATCATCTTTTTTTGAGAATTACAAGAATCAACTGCCCTGTTAAACTATACACAGGCAGTATAAAATCTCGAGGCACTAAGCTAAAATCTCGAAAGCACTAACTATTACTCCGAGGACCTGAGAGTACAAAGGCGACACATAGGACTTTCTATACATATATACAAGATATGACTGCCAGTGTTTCCACCTGAGAAATCACTGTCGTTCTCTTCTACTGCTGTTGTTGTTATCCTTCACCTACTGAAGGATTCTTGCCTCCTCATCTGCGTCCACCTAAAAATGTGGATCCCATGGGAGTGAGACAATTGTAAATTGCCCTAGCGAGAGATATAACTCTCTGCCAAAACATTATTATTGCAGTTTAATTGAATAAAACTGTGCAGAGGAATTATATTTTCAATAGCAGATAGATCATTATCTAAATAGATTAGAGCATTATTCTTATTCAAAGCATTTTAGCTATAACTTGATAAAGCAACATGATACTTATTCAATGAGGAATTAAAGTACATGCATAACATTTATCCCTTCTAGGATATGATAAGTAGAGTAACATCAACCTTCTCGGTCAGTATGAGATTATATGGCAGAGACATCATGTGTCAAACTACAATTATCTTGCCAGGGTATATTGACATCTTCGCTATAGAGTTATAGCTGTAGCATATACTCTCTTCAGGCTTAGATCACACATCTAATGCCTTGTATTGTTTTGTGGAGTCATGGCATGTAGCCATACTCTTTTTATAAAGTATTAGGATCTTAATCCCTCATCTCATCAGGTACATTTCCATTTCTTAACAAGTTCATCATCATGATTATAGAATATGGGTATTCAAACCCTCAATTCATCATAGAATACTTGTTTCCACTTATCAGGTAACTTAATACCTTCGGGTCATCTGACCAAGGTAATCATGATTCTTGCTATACAAGCATTCTACATAGCTCACAAAGCTCATTTCACCTTTTGTTACCTCTTAGTAGGCAACAAGGAATACTATGGCTCATTAAAAAATTTAATAAAAGAAACATCATAGCTCATACCTGGCTATGTTCATCTTCTCATGATACCTGCATGGTTAGTACTTCATGATAACAGTTATAATGCTTACCTATCAGCACCATGCAACACAAAGTAATACCACTATTTCCTTTTTAGGGTTAGGATTTCTCTTACATATCATCACCCTCCATTAGGGTTTTCCATAAATAACCATTTAGGTTCTCAAGATCATATTATTAATGATCAATCCCTATTTCATTACTTCACACATCTGGGAGCCAACATTGATAATATAAACATTTAATCATGCTTATTTATTCTCATCACTTATCATTGAATGAATTATCAACACAAGATATGAGTTCCTCTCTCAACTTTATCAAAATAGGATTACATCATACTTTATTGATTTGGATTAACCTTTTCATAAGGCATGTTAGCCTACACTTATCAAAGTGCATTACATCTCAATGTAACAATTGATATGACACACTTCATGTGTTACTTATCCAAGTATATTAGATTTAAAATACATCAAGGTGTATAAATCTTGAGGTGCTGGATGTGATATCTATCATATCTTGATGTATCACTTCCCTCATCACCTCTATCTTACTTGAGTTCATCAACTTAGCTTGTATTAGGGTATTTCCCATCCTAATACTTTATGAACCAGTTCATCACATTTATCATGTAATGTATTGGTCATAAGTCACTTATTTAGAATATGCAACCATTGCTAAAGATATGGACTCATCTATGAGTTAAAGCAATATTGTTATAAGGCCATCCATTACCAATCCCTTTAGGTGTTTCACTTATCAATAAATTAGTCACTATTCCATTATTAGGAATATGATTTCCCATCTTTATCAACTAGGGTTTACATAACATCTCTGTATTAGGGTTTCACTTAACAGAACCCTTGATTAAGATTTCTCACATCATCACCCTAGATTAGGGTTACACCAAGCATTTCCCTAAATTAGGGTTGGGGTTCACCAACCTTCTCAATTAGGGTTTCATGATCTCTTTATCAAGGATCATACCCTAATTACATATTCTATATATTTTGAATGTGTTGAGGCTGGATTGCTACATGATTATTATACATGTATGAATTTCTCTATCTCATCCTCTCTAGTATGTTAATCACTCAAATCTTGATTGGATTGAATCAACTTAACTTAAATGATGGGTTGTCATAGTGTATTAAGTCACTACTTCCATAAGCATCAAGGTTAACACTTCCAAGGGTACCAATCATCTGAGTACATTAAGGATTCAACTATTGTACTTATCTTTGATAATCATCATTATCAATCATGGGATCCACTAATCTTTCCTCACTTTAAGTCTTTAATCAATTTGTATATGTTGAACCTCTATTCGGTTTTAACCCTTAAATCTCCAAATAGCTTGAAGTCAATTGCCCTCGAAACAGTTTTGAAACCGTTTGGGCATCTAGGGTTAAGACCAATTGCCCTCCAAATGGTTTTGAAACCATTTGGGCACTCAACATTAGAAACCGTTTGAACAATTCATCACCAAGATCGATTGAACAAACTAATAGTTGAAACCGTTTGAAAATTGAAACCACTTGATCATTCAAATGGTTTTGAAACCGTTTGATTCCAAATGGTCTCAAGACCATTTGGACTCAAACGGTCTCAAGACCGTTTGGTCCAAAACATCTTGAAACTGAATGACTCATAATGGGGTTTTCATTAACCAATCGATTTAGGGTTAAAAACAATGAACCATCCATCAATGGGATCTTCAACTAACAGCCCTTGGATTTCCATTTATCATCATAGATCTTGACCACCAAACGGTCTTAAGATCGTTTGGGCCAATCAACCCTTAATTTGATTCAATTCAATTAGGGATTCAACACTCAACCCGATTAGGGTTTGCAATTGATGGAACATTCACAATTGGAACCATTAAGATCAAATCAATTGTAACCAATGGATTAACCTTCAACTATATCATCACTTGTCCTCCAAATGGTCTAAGACCGTTTGATCCCAAACGATCTTGAGACCATTTGGTCTCAAACGATCTTGAGACTGTTTGGTCTCAAGTCCTTTGAAACCGTTTGCTTTAGATACTATTGAGGTGTGTGCTTGGGATGATGTCATCATCATCAAGCTATGTTTATTCAAAACTTTCTGTGATTTTCATGGTGATTTCTTCAATCAACCAAATAGATTTTCAAGAATAAAGAAAGAATCAACAATTGATAAAGATATGAAATCAATAATAACATTCAAGGGTTCAAGTTATATAACCCATCTTCAAAGAATGCTTCAAAGCTCCAACTCCACGTCTTTAATGGTGGAAGAATATTTCTCAACTATCCCAAGCTCGTTCTCAACTCTTTGAGTGAAAAAGATTGGCTAGGATTGAAGATTGATTGGAGAAAAGAAGAAATCAAGCATTGATTTGTGATTTCCACCATGAATTCGTGGTTGAAGATGATCAAGGAGCTTACCTACAGGTTGGAGTTCGTTCCCCTACTGCTCCTAAGTTCCCTTGTGCTCGTCCAAAGCAAGGAAGAAAGAAAATCTGAAAAAGAGTCTTTGGTTGAATGGGAAATGAAATGTTTATAAAGGAATTTCAAGGAGAGAGAAAGTTGAAAAGCAATCCTTCAACTCCCAAAAATGGTGCCACTGAACCCCATCTACTCCTTGTATATGAAGGCATCCTCCTTTGCCTTTAATTCTTCTTCATTATCTACAATTTAAAGGAAAAGCAATTAAGCACCTTAATTCATAAAATAATAATATCCATAATTGAGTGGATATTACTTTTTGATTAACTAATGTGAGTGGGCTCTCCACTCACTTAGATATTTTCGTAGCCTTTGTAAGGCATAAGGACGTCCACACTTATCTAATTTAAACCATCTCATTTTTGGTTGAAGGTCACTTCAATTAACATATTTATTTTTGCATTAATTTGAAGTAAAGTTCCATTTATGCTTAAATCTTGATTATTTTAATATCAAGATTCTCTCTCTTCCAAAATGATTCAAATGAGGCGCCCCTCTCAAATTATTTTCTCTAAATGATTCCAAGAATCATGAGGGACCCTCTTGAAGTGGTATTTTTCATATTGAACCCTTGGTTTTGGGTAAATTGCACATTACACCAAAACTAGGTTTTAATGCACAAAGATTGCTCAGCAAGCTCTATCTTGATGTTCAAGCTTGTGGAAGCCATACCACTGCATCATACTCATTCCTATGATGCTTCAACATCTGAGGAACATTTTATCATGTACAATTTGCAAGTTAACCCCTCAACTTGGGTAATTTGCACTTTAGTCCAAAACAGGCAAAACATTGTTTCAATATTATTCAAAAAGGACTAAATTTGAAACATAAGTTCATCTTGAGCCTTAATTACTTTTCAAAAGATAGGAGCAAGCATATAATCAACTTTATTAAGCAAAACATCTAGGTTTAAGGCTTAACCCAGGTCAGGGGTGTTACAATGAATGACATAAATTAGGAAGAAATTTTGAAATCATAGTTCTTGTAGGTGGATTTAGTTTATTTTCACTTGCATTAAGTGATGATCCTATGAGAAAAAATACAGTGTATATGACTGGCTATATGTATGAGTGAAATTTATGTTAGAAGCCAAAAATGATAAATAAATAAATAGATCCTTTTCCCTTTTCTTATGAAATTAAACTGGGGAAGAGGTCTTCTATAACTATAAGAACATGATAAATGACTTATTTTTTATTGTTGTGATAAATAGTTAGAATATGTATTAATCTTCATATTTATTTAAGTAAAGGTTGAAAATAAAGTTACATAGGTCTACTGCAAAATTTGAAAGTATTCATATTATCGATACAATAATCTTTATATATAAATGTTGCTTATAAAAGTAC
Source organism: Alisma plantago-aquatica (assembly GCA_963693085.1). Lineage (NCBI taxonomy): Eukaryota > Viridiplantae > Streptophyta > Magnoliopsida > Alismatales > Alismataceae > Alisma > Alisma plantago-aquatica. The sequence goes on along the minus strand of OY856413.1, from coordinate 681,752,875 downwards.
AACAAAATTTTCCCTTGAGAATGGAATGAATGAATTATTTGGGCCTTGACAAAAGTTAGATTGTGATATGATGGTTTTGTGGCCCGATGCGGCAATGAACTAAAGAATATTCACTATTCTTAGTTTTTTGTCTTAAACGATACACCTGCTATGCTAGTATTATACCTTGAAATTATTAATTTGTTGTATAATCTAAAATGGATCTAAGATCGAACCTAATAATATAGATAAAATACCTAGAAACTGTGAGCCATCCTACACATACGTACTGGTATCAGTATGTGGGGTTGTCTCACTTAGAGAGAAACCCAAGTGACGAAGACCTGGAGCAGATTAGGCCTTGATAGATAACCTACAAGAAGTTAGGGAAAGATTCATAGAGGTAGAAGAAAGATACCAACCTTATTATTGTTTGGGATATAATGAAGGAGTGAAGCTTCAATTTTTCACATAATGTGGAAATGAGAAATATATTTGATTCTTATATTTTTATATCCCAACCTTATACCATGGTTGGAGAAAGGTAGAAAGGCTTTCAGACCTACCTACCCGGAGGAGGACTTGGGATTGTGTTTGCCTTAGGATATCAAGCTAAACTCTAAGGCTTAGATGATGAATTCTGCATGTGATCATAATGTGATGATGTCTACCTAGATAGGTACAAGTCAGATAGATCTGAGGCATATAATCAAAGAAATCATGTTCATTTTTATATTGTTGATTGTTAATCATTTATGCTATATTTGAATTACCTGATGATATGATGTGTTTCTCACAATGATTGTCTATTACTTGTTAAACTACTTTGGAATAAGTTGTAGCATTCCATACATAAGTTTTATTTTATCTCTTATGCACTAGATAAAAACCAATGAGCAATTTTTTTTCAGTCTTGAAGAAGAGATTCCAGACAACTAACATTCCTCTCTTGTTGAGTGACTTCACTACTGCTAGGAGACGTCCTACCCTGACATGCAAATATCTATATGTTCCTGTATTGGGGTCATGGGATGCACTTGTTGGCTTCTTTTGTGTTTTTGATACATAATATGACATTTTGTATGAACAAACTCATGTCTATATGTTGAACAATTAATATAATTGTAAATATTTTAATAGTGTAAGACTAACTATATGGATAATTCAATCTAAACTTGTGATGCTTATTGAGAAATGATATCTGGACAAATTGTTGTTACATAAATGTTCTTTGTAGATAAGATTGATGCCTAATTGATTGCCATATTTGTTTAATGTATGAGATTAGTGTTGAGCTAAATCTTGGGTCTAGTCTCAGTATTCAGTCTAATTAATTATTGGGAATGGATCTCAACATTTACTTCAAAAGAATAATTTCATTGATCAAAGATTGTGATGCTTGTAGTTTGTTGTAGGCATATGGCACACAGCAATAACAATAACACTGAGTATTTTTTCAATCACATGTGGGACTTATTACTAGACACTCTTGAGATGTCTATAAAGAAACTACAAGGAGGCATTATATATATCAATTAAGAGGACAATGATATTCTTATGCCACGAGTGAGATCGATTAGTGTTTGTAGTGGGCATTCAAAGGTGATTGGATTATTGATCATACATCTAGTTAGAGAACACAACATGTTTAGAATATTTCTCGTCACTATACATGCTTTAGTTTCTAATCTGGCACATATGACCCTACTGTGTTGTACTCAAACATAACAAGTATTGTAATCTTACAATGTGTCAATAAGGAATAAACTAATAGAAACTTGAAAACATATTATGCTCACTCCATTGAGATGATAAGCCTTGACTACAACAATGTGCTAGATGTAATAATCAAATTGGGATTCAATTATATTTTTTTGTCGATTACTTCAATTTTGTTACACAAACTCATTAGGGACCCAAAAATCTATTCATACTTCAATGTAAGTTTTCTAATTTACAATTTTTTTGTATCATTGTGATGCAAACCTCATTTTGGGCTTCATATTGTGTAATTTTACTCTTTAATATCATATAAACATGTTAGAGTGAATAATATTTCCCTCAAAAAACTTTTCATTATCAAATGCACTTATGGAGGTTTTTTGCATATTTTTCAGGTTCTTTGACCATAATTTGGATGTATGGAAGAGAAGGAGGATGATCCTAGGGTTCCTTCACCCTTGGAGGAGCCTAAGGAGGGTCAAATAGCTTCCCCAAACTAACCTAGTGACCAAGCTTATGTTAGAGCAAAGAACTCCAAAGATTGTCAATGGAAAGATATAAGTTCACTAGAAGACCCAACACAATTGTGGTACCATGGAACTGTTGTGATGCCCTTGCCAAGATCATAGAAGAACATAGACTTGAGGAACCTCCAAGAAACTCATAGAAACATGTTTGTACTAGCCAGAATGACCGTGCTAGGAAGACCCCTGCATGTCCATTCTAAAAAAATGATCGTGTTGCCAACTCCCACAATGATTGTGCTCAAAGGACGACCACACACCAACCTCGCAACCAATTCCATGCTACCTAGCATGACCGTTCCACCTCACAACCACCATGGATGCACTACCATCCTTGAAACTTCCATCCTACACTAGGATTTTTCCAATTCACCACCATTAATGGTCGTTCTCTCCTAGCACGCCTCTTTTGCCACCTCACCACCATGGTCGTTCTTCCCATAAAGCCTGTACTGCCATTAAATCCTAGTACATTTTCCCATTCTACTGTGACTTAAACCTAGGCTTCCCAAACCACTATATAAGAAAAAAGTGGTAGTTATGAGTTTAAGGTTATCCACCCTAGCACTTATTACTACATTCATTGAGCCACCTACTCCTTTCCACAAACTCTCACCTCATTTTCCATCATCTCCTAATGCAAAACCCTAGTTTTCTAAGATTTTTGGCTACTTCCATCCACCTTTTCATGACATCCATCTACCAAGGAGGGATTAGGATGAGTTACTATAGTAGGAGGTGAAGATGGAGGAGCCTTCACCAAGCTTCCATGGCTATCCACTCCTCTACTCATTCTTTTTTTTGTTATGAATAGCTAAGCCCCCCTAGGTGGGTTGTTTGGGGTTAAAGCGTGAATTTGATACCATGTTGGGGAAAATGAAATGTAAACTATATAAAGTTCGTTTGATAATGATTATGTTCTACTTCTATCTCATTTCCCATGAATTATCTTGTGTTTTATCCTTGAAAAATGGATTATCTTATGATTTGTGCTTGAAACCACTTAGTTTCTAGGGGAAATGGCCTATATGTGGATACTTTGGGATTTGCTCCTAGGTCCAATAGTGGATCTGTAATGTCCTAGGATTTGAGGCCTTGGATAAAATTATCTTAAAAGGAATAATTGAACTACCCATATTACCAAGGTGCACCTCTTTTTCTGGGTACCAATCACTAAAGTACTCAGTTAAGTGTGCTCAGCTTGGAATAGTACTAGGATGGGTGACTAGTCGGGAATTTGACCCCAACTTGTGCATTAGTGTAGATAAAGCATGTAGTTAAGGCTAACGGTGGTGTGTGGGCCATTCATCATTTTTGAAACTCTATTAAAGCCTAGAGTAGTGGGCCCGGATGTTACAAAAATTTGTAACACCTGGGCCCACTACCCAAGGCTCTAGTAGAGTTTTAGGAATGGAGTTTGGCCCCACAGACCACAACTAACCATAACTGCATGGTTTTTCCTCACTCACACGCAAGTTGGGGTCAACTTCCTGACTAGTCACGCATCTTAGTACTAGTCCAAGCTAAGCACGCTTAAATATGGAGTTCTTTAGCGATAGGCTCCCTGAAAAGGAGGTGGACCTTGGTGATATGGGTAGTCCATTCAGTCCTTATAAGATCATTTTATCTGAGGCCTCAAATCTTAGGATGTTAAAATATACCCCACTTAGACTCTTGACTTCCTTGTCAAGGCTCACCTATATGGCCTCATAATATTTCTCCATTTCCGTGCAGACCCAAAATGGCCTATGGACACCCAACTCCCGATCACAGAATACCAGCACAAGGGTGGCTACATTAACCATGGACAACCCTTTCCAACATGCCTGGATCGCATGGCTTAAGACTGGCATGCTACATGCCCATGTGGGCCCCACCTACTGGAGGGGAATTGGCTCTGATACCATATGTAAAACCTGGGCCCACTGCCCAAGGCTCTAGTAGAGTTTTAGGAATGACGATGGGCTCCACAGGCCACCACTAGCATTAACTGCATGCTTTTTCCTCACTCACGTGCAAGCTGGGGTTAACTTCCTGACTGGTCACCCATCGTAGTACTACTCCAAGTTGAGCACGCTGAAATATGGAGTTCTTTAGTGATGGGATCCTTGAAAAGGAGGTGGACCTTGGTGATATGGGTAGTCCAATCAGTCCTTATAAGATCATTTTATTCGAGGCCTTAAATCTTGAGATGTTACAATCTTCCCCACTTAGACTCTTGACGTCTTCGTCAAGGCTCAACTATATGGCCTCATAATATTTCCCCATTTCAATGCAAACCTAGAATGGCCCATGGAAACCCAACTCCCGATCACAGAATACTAGCACAAGGGTGGCTATGTCAACCATGGACAACCCTTTCCAACATGCCTAGACCACACAGCTCAAGATGGGCATGCTACATGCCCATGTGGGTCCCACCTACCGGAGGGGAATTGGTTCTGATACCATCTGTAACACCTAGGCCCACTTTCCAAGGCTCTAGTAGAGTTTTAGGAATGATGACTGGCCCCACAAACCACCACTAGCCTTAACTGTGTGCTTTTTCCTCACTCACACGCAAGTTGGGGTCAACTTCCCGACTGGTCACCCATCCTAGTACTACTCCAAGTTGAGCACAGTTAACTATGGAGTTCTTTAGTGATGGGCTCCCTGAAAAGGAGGTGCACCTTGGTGATATGAGTAGTCCAATTATTCCTTTTAAGATCATTTTATCTGAGGCCTCAAATCCTGAGATGTTACAGGATCCCTAGCTACCACCCCCATCTTCCCACATACATACCCCTTCACCTACTCCTAGGTGTTATATCCAAGTATCTAGTTTAGAAGCACTTGGTGTAACTGGTTTGGAGCTACCTAAAGGCTAGATGGTAGTTTATGTGAGGTGAAATACCCTAATTTTCACCCTCCATTACTACCCTTTCCCTAATTTACCTAAGAGATTATATCCTAGAAACCTAGACTTGATCAGATCCTAGTTGAATTCCACCTAAACCCTAATCCAAATGAGCATGACAAGGTTGGATAGAGGGTTCTAGGGTGTAGTTCCCCTATACACACCCTATTCCACCCATGGCCAACTAGTAGATAAGGCATTTGTCTTGCATCTAACTTGTTTTTTGATTGGTAATATAAATGAATGAGTATTGTTTGAATGTTATGAACCTCAACCTAGGTGATGATCATATTACCCCTAGAGGACCACACTTCCATTAATTGATAAAACCCTAAATTATCCCTTTCTTAGTTAATGTTTATCTTATGTCCTTACTTGGTTAGTTAGTTATTTATATTTCTCTTGGTAGTTAGATCTTTCTAGGTTAGTTAGTGTTACTTTCTAATTGCTTTTTCTTTCTTTAGCTAGTTGTTGCCAATACAATCCTTTGCTTGGTCTAATTAGGTAATCACTAGTGTAGAAGACTTTCTTGCTTAATCTAGCTAATTTCCTTCTCTAGGTTGATAATTAGAGTTACTTTGCTACTATAGTGTTAGTGTTAACTTGTTCTTGCTTGCCTTGGTCTAGTTTCCTCTTTTCATTGCTTGCCTTTATTTTCTTGTTTATTAGAATTAACTTGTCTAGGTTAAAAGTAGGTTTTTGTTATTGCCCTCTCTCTTAATTTCTTGCTGGATTTCTTAGTGTAATTCAAACAAAACCAAGCTAAATCCTTGAAGTCTAGACTCTTCATTAGGAACCTAGCCAAAAAAAACATAGCTATAGTGCCCCTCTCTTCCTTGGGTTTAACCCTAACTTGCCATTCTTTGTGCTACCCCGAGCATGTGTGCTTGTGGATTTGTTTAGGAGTGTGTCCAAATTGGGTGTTTTTTTAATACAAAAGACCCTATTGTGTGCCTAAGGTGCATCCGATCAATATTAGTTGGTTGAACCCATGGTGAACATACAAATCTTTCTGTGACCATTTCTAGAGAATGAGGCGATTGACCTAGCTAGTTTAGTTAGCTTTGAATTTTCCTATTTCCCTTGCCATTTCTATTGATTATTCTTATTGTTACTTTTGCAAACTTGCTTTCTAACTTGTTTTCTTTTGATTGGTTGCTCCTTGTGTATGTGACCATTGCTGCATATTGGGATGTTGTTCCCTTTGTAACAATTGTTTCTAACAGGATCCTGAGATAGGAAGACAAAGGTGAGAAACCAGCACGACCAATATCAAGAGGAAGAAATAGAAAATGGGTTGCCTATGACCAAGATAAGGAATGGAGAAGCCTCGACCACCTCCTCCACATGTGCACAATCCACTGCATACTATTTCAAGCCTGAAAATTGCAACTATCCAATTGCTACTATAGTTGATCACATTCCAGAGCAACAATTCTGAATTCTATCAGCTCTTCTTGGACTTCTCCATATATTCTTTGGGTTTGGAAATGAAAATTTGTACAAGCACATATATGCCTTTCTGAATACTTTCTCCATTTTTAGGACTCATGTATCCACTATTGATTCCATTAGGATCAACTTGATCTCCTTCTCTCTCAAGCATAAGGCAAAGGAGAATTATTCTTCAAAGATTGAGTTTTTTACTTGGGAAGCATTGAAGAATGAATTTATAAAGAAATTTTATTCTATTTTCGAGTTAACTCAGATGTGAAGATACATCACTTCCTTCAGTCAAAAATAGTATGAGCATTTTAATGGGATGTGGGAGAGATTTCAAAAGTTACTACAGGATTTCACCCACCATGAGGTGCCTCTTTGGAAACTAGTTCAATGGTTATACTTTGGACTATATGAGATGGGTCAGACCGTTTAGACTCAACATACAACATTGCGTTCATGGCCAAACCACCTAAAGAATCATGACCTCTTTTTTAACACTTGGTTGAAAACTCAAGACATTGAAATTCAAGTGTGGAGGTGCATTGTGAAAGAAACCTAACAACTTCACCCCCTGGCACTAAAGATGAATCCAACCCCCAAAATTTGAAAATCTTAGAGAACATAATGAATCTTATGAAGACACATGTGGGAGGCTCTTGTAGATAATAACCTCTGTGGAGACTCTTTGTGAGGAGTTGCAAGCCCTAGAATCCTATGGCATCCAAAACAGCCAAAGCCCAATGTACAATTCTTATATGCAAAAATGGAGAAATCATCCTAATTTCTCTTGGAAGCAAGGGGAGGAAGTACAAGGGAATCCTAAGCCACATCAAGGGTCGAAATATAGCTCCAAGTTTGTATAGGAAGTCCTTGGGAGATTAAGAAGCCTTTATGATGGGAATAAGGATGCATCCGCTTAAGGGCAAAACATTAGTCAATTGAAACAAAGAATTGACCAAATTTTTCTATAACTTGCTTGTCGTGAAGAGGGGAGGCTTCCCTCTCAAAATTTGAAGAATCCCAATAGTATTAGTGTATCCACAGGTGATCCTCAAAGCACATATGTCCCACCATAAGGGCAAGGCCCACCTTGTAGCAGTACCAAGGGTCTCCTAACCCCTATTCTTCTCCACCACCACAACCCCATATAACTTCCAATACACCCCACAACCACCACATCAATACCCACCACCTGCGCAATAGCAACAACCTTCACAACAACCTCCACAACAACTACCATGATCACAATACATCCTCCAAAATCTCAACCCACCACACCAAAGACCCCCGCCTCAAGGGTCACACCAACCACCACAAGATTCTTCATCTTCCTCTCATGGGAAAGTGAAGGTTGTAACTGTGTTGAGGAGTGGGAAGACTTTGGATTAGCCAAAGAACTGAACAATTTGTGGTTTTGTAAGTGAAGAAAGATATGATATTGTGATACATGGAAGTGATACTATGATGAAGGGTAGTGATACTGTCACTCATCTGATACCTATTGATTCTTTTGATGTAAACAAGTCAGATGCACAACTTCCTCCTTTCCCCAATGTACTTGAAAAACCCTTTGCTTCCAAAAGAAAGAAAAAGCACGTTGTAGACATCATGGATACTTTAAAGCAAGTGAGAATGAATATGCCTCTGTTGGATGACATCAAGAAGATTACCCGTTACACAAAATTTTTGAAAATTATGTGCACCAAGAGGAAGTCAATAGGGATAATTCCTAAGCAAGTCAAGCTCACTAAGTATTTGAGCTTCAATCTACAACACATTCTCCAAAGAAGAGGAAAGATCTCGGTGCCCCTATCATTCCTTGTTACATTGGTGCACACACATAGGCCAAGATTTTATTGGCTTGGATTCTAGTATAAATCTAATGCCTTATTATGTGTATGATGAATTGAACTTTGGATACTTGATTTGGACAATTGCACATTGCAATTGGATGATCAAATTATGAAGATGTATCAAGGGAAAATCAATGATTTATTGGTAAGACTTGATGATGACACATATGGATTCTTTATTTCTGATTTCATTGTGCTTGATATGAGAAAAGACACGATGAAAGTACCCATTATCTTGGGAAGACCCTTCATAAACACAACTGATGTGGTGATTCATGAGAGGAACGACACCATGTATGTCAGTTATGATGTTCATGAACACGAAGATCCAATTCAACATCTTTGAAGCATAAAAAAAACCTAGGTGATAGGTGTCACTAAGGAAGATTGTTATCTTGTTGATTGTATAGAGGAGATTATTGAGGAATGCCTACCTTCATGGATTGAGATTTTCACAATGGGTAAGCATCTAGAGCCCATTGTTGAGTTTCTAGACAAGGGTAGTGAAGAGAAGAGTGATTATTAGTTTCCTCCAGTGAAGAGCATCTTCTATATCTACAAAGCCTTTGAAGGATTCTTTTGAGGACCCTCTTGCTCTTGAGTTGAAAACACTTCCTGGAGGTTTAAGGTGTGAATTTCTTGGTCCCAATGACACCCTCTTGGTGATCATTTCTTCCATTCTCTCTCTAGACCAAGAAGATTCTCTTATTTATGTCTTAAATAAGAACATCCAAGCTATCATGTGGTGTATTTCTGATTTGAGGTGTGTTGACCCCTCCATATATGTGCACATAATCTATCTTGAGGATGATACAAGACCAAGCCTTCAAATGCAAAGAAGATTCGAAACCAAGTTAAAGGAGGTTGTGACTCAAGATGTGGTAAAGTTACTTAATGCCAGGATCATCTATCCCATTTCTAATAGTCCTTGGATAAGTACTATTTAAATTGTACCTAAGAAGGGTGAGGTCAGTATTGCACCCAATTAAGATGGTGAAATTATTCCTAAGAGAAGCAACCCAAATAACACATGTGTAAGTTATATAAAGCTAGATAACAAGACAAAGAAGGAACATCTTCCTCTACCATTCATTGACCAAATTCTAGAGAGATTGGTAGGGCAATGTTTCCATTTCTTTCTTGATGGCTACTCTAGATATTGCAAGTGGTAGTGCACCCTTAATATCTATAAAGACTACTTTCATCTATTCAGGTGGTACCTTTTCTTAAAGAATAATTCCATCTGGGTTTTGCAACGCCCCCTCCACTTTCTATAGATGTGTGTTACATAAATTTTTCCCAATATGCTTGATACCTCTATTAAAGTCTTAATGGATTTTTTTAGTGTTTGGGAAGTATTTGGACGAATTCTTGTTTCACCTCATTGCTATTTTTGAAAAGTGTGTGAAAATTCATTTGATTTTGTTAAGAGAGAAGATGTAACGACCCTACTTCCTGGTAACCCCCAATTAAGGAAGACTAAGAAGTCAGAGACGCTATCCCAAAATAGGATCAATGGTTTTACAAATAATAAAAAATAATTAATAAATTCTACCAAAGACTAAGCTTGAAATAGGATAACAATTTACTTTTCAGATACCTTTCAAAAGTAGGAATCTGGAAATTCGACACACTATAGAGTTATATCTAACTAAATCCTCCTTTAATAGATTAGCTATATTCTTCACAAATTCCACTTTACTATTTGTCCATTTCCAAATATTCCTAAAATCCTGACAAACAAAATGTCGATCAATTTAATGAGTATATCAGTATGTGGTGACAACCAAAACATTGCACATATATTCTAACAACTTAATCATATCAAATAGTTGTTAACAATGAAAGATTACATTTTTCTATATGACTTTCCAACTACTTTTACTCATCCTATGGGATACCCTCTCTAGGGGTTAAGTCCTCACAAGTGACTTTAAGGCTACCTCTCTAACCTGAGCTTGGTAACTGGTACACCTATCTAGGTGCCCGACGTACATCCCTCTGGGGCTTTACCACCTCTGACCTTCCCTTTGGGGCTTGTTCTTCTCAAATCTTACATCCAGAGATGGTATGTAGGTTTGGGCAAGACATATATATACTTAAATTGTGATAATCATATTGACTTTAATGATTGAAGAAAATAAAAGCATCCAAACAGTTCATTTCTAGGCAATTGATAAAACATCGGGAAAAACTAAGAAACTAAATCGAGTACTCATAAATATCCACATACCTGATTTGGAGATTTCACAATAAATAAGCATACTCCAATCCAATCAGGAAATCCAAGCAATCAATGAAGCCAATCACACAACATAATAGAATCTTGAAAAGCATGTACAACCTATTTACTACATACTCATCAAGAATCTACTTTATTAACTTTAGGCGTACTGCCTAGGGTATCTAATCCAAATTAGGGTTTCCATAGGGTATTTTAGATTTCTTTCTTAACTTTCCCTTTTTATGTCAACAAAACCCTAAAAGAGTAATTCTAGGTTCAAAACCCTTATTATCCAATTTTCATATTTAAGCCTATGTATTACCGATTTGGCTTAGGATCATCCTAATATCATTTTATACAAAGGATCTCAAAATATAACTCATTAGAAACCATTAACACCGAGATTACGATTTCAAAGTCCATTAATGCACATTAAACATATAAAACCCTAAATTATCCTATTAAGCATATGGATTGTCTAATTAGACACAAACCATACTTTTACTAACAACAAGTTAATATTCGCATAGAACATCCATATTACTCTTCCCAATTTCATTAATCATCAAATAAGGGTTTCTTACTCATGAAAGCATTAAGGTTAGTAACTTTATATCCTTTTTGAACAATGAATAGATGAATGCTTCAATATTATTTATAATGGGTTCCTTGCATTCTCCTGATCAATTTTCATATATAACTTTTTATCATCAGAGCATCCTAGAAAATTCTATGATTTCTGCGAGATAAAGCATTTATCTGAATATTCAAGTAGAGAGAGAGTATTTATCGAGAAAAGGGGAAAAGAGGGAAACTTTTCTCCCATTGATCACCAGTCAACTGTTGACCAAGGCCACGATCCAACTACTGCATGGAGATTGTCTCCCAGGCACGTGCGCGTGCAGACTAGATGCTTGGCTCACTCGTAGCTGCTTGATCTCGGTCAACCTTTGACCTGAGTCTAAGATCAATGGTTGCAGATCATCTCCCTGACTTGTGGCCTATGTGTGAGGCACGACGTCACCACAGTAGATCACACACTAGAGAAAGACAAAAACAAAAAGGGAGAAGAAGGCAGGGGGTGAAAAGAATCTGTTGGCGTTCAGGGAGTCAAGCCGAACTAGAGAGGGCCCTATTTATAGCATGAAGGTGTGGGATTTAGGGTTCCCCAATCCCAGTTGGGATGGTGTTGGCAGTGAGGTCCCTTCCTAGATCCACACGCCATATCACAGTGTGAAACCAAAGGGTTTCCTTCTTGGTTTCATGAGATGAGTCCATTGGCTGAGAAAGTTTTCCCTGAAGGGTATTAGATGAGGAGATAAGCTCCTCGATTTCTTGTATGTGCAAGAGTCTTTTCCTGTTTGGGGGTGTCTAGGTGACGATCTCCCCCATCATTGGATTTTGATCAAATAGCCTGCAATACTCGTGACATGCGTCTGGGTCAGACCCAAGCTTCCTATTCCAAAACCAAGTGTGACATTTAATGTAATTTGCTGATTATTCCCTCACTTTATGCAAATTTTCTAAATTCATATCTCATAATAAGTTTATACTTTTAATCCCAAATTTTAAAGGAAAGTCCGTGATGGATTAAACTACTTTTGTGCCAAGTGTGGAACTCAAATTCAAAATTATGAGATACTTTTTATTCATATGCAGGTTATCACTTAAAAAGGCGTATTTTATACATATTTTCTCTCTCTTACTCTTTTATTCTCTTTATTTGGATTCCTTTTACCATTAGAAACCTTGTGCATTCAAAATCTCATCCATGATGATTCAATCATACATATTTCAACATATTTCTTATATTTAAATCATTATCTCAAATTCTTTTCTATATTGCATTATTTGATTTCTTCTTTTTCTTTTAATCATATTGGGATCATTAGAATATTGCAAAGGAAATCCATACAATACACATAAATCATAAAATTTCCATGATCATACATTTATCAGAGAAATTGCATTTCAAACCATTCAAGGCCAAAAAAAGGGGTTGTAACATCCTTCCCCTCCTATAGGAATTTTGCCCTCAAAATTCCACAAAACATACAAACATTCAGGATAAAATGTTCCCATGTCCATCATTGGCTCCCATGTGGCTTTATCCTCACATGGTGCTTCCAAAGAACCTTTATCATATTATATTATTACATCTGAGTTCTTTCACCTTAGTATCTAGAATCCTCATAGGCGACTCAGGGTATGTCATCTTCCCTTGAAGATCAATAGGTTCATTGCTCAGCACATGGCTCGGGTACATCACATAGTGTTCTAGATTGGACACATGGAATACACCATACATTATATTATCCTGAGGGGTAAGCATAAACATAAGAAACTCCACCAATCCATCTCAAATTGACTCATGTATCGGGGACTCAGCATTCTTAGCTATATCTCAGAGGGGTCGGGTTTTCATAACACATGTTCACCCATAGTGAACTGCATGTCACTTTTCTTTGCATCAGCACATGACTCCTATCAATCTTGGGCTTTCTCAGCCATTATTCAATCAAAGAGACTTCATCTTCATATAATATGGTTCCTATGACCTTCTTTAGGTCCTCTAACCGACATCATCCTAGTGAAGCAGTATCTGACACAACCTCCCTTATAGAGCTTCTTACATTCTGATTTTGGATCTAGTGGCTATCATAACCAACAAACTCTTCTAGGGGTAGAAAATGCTCCCATGTATCACCCTAAATGAGCACATATGTTCTCATCAGACCTTCTAGAGTCTGGCTCATACTCTCTTGACTATCCATCAATTAGGAGGTCATATGATGTATGAAACTTTAATCTTGTATCGAGTTCTTCATGCAACTACTTCTACAACTTGGAAGTGAACTGAAGGTCATGCTTAAGATATTGAACTCGGGTCACTATGTAGTTGAACTCTCTCTCTCTCATGTATATAGTTCAACCAGATCTGTCACACTAACAGTGCTCTCTCTTAGGCAAGGGATAAGGTCAACTTGGTAAGGCAATCTATCGTAACCCATATTGCATCATGACCTCTCTTGGTCTAGGGGTGACCCACCACAACGTCTATGGTGATCTGCTCCCATTCCCTATTGGGGACTCCTCATTATTTGTAGCAACTCACTGGTTTATTGGTGTTCAACCTTCACCCTTTGGTACATATGGCAGCTGGCCACATGCAACTCTATATCCTTCTTCATCCCAAGTCTTCAAGGTCTAACTGCAAACCTTAACCATCCTGGTAGTACCATGGTGTACGATGTATGTAAAATCATGAGCTTCTTGCATTACATGATTCCTCAACGGTCACTCCTCAAAAACCCTAAAACAGTCTAGTAGCGGGTTTCACCATCCTCTTTTCCTGAGAGGTGTATCTGAGGTTCTTGTAACAACCCTTTTACCTTGTCAAGCTCTGGGCTGGCTAACTGAACAACCACAAACTCGACCAACATGTTTGATTGTATAAGGATGTTAGACATATAGGTCTCATCTTCTAACAATCGCAGGGTTTACCTAGAAACCCCTTCCAGCCTCTATATTGACTAAACAAGATAGTTGTATACATGAGTTGTGTCTCAACTAAGAGTATCTGTTACATCATTGATTTCCTTATGTTCTAGGTGGTGGTGAAAACATAAACCTTCATATACTCTACTCATTATCCTCATCTTGGGTTTAGGTCTAACTGAGTCAAGAAAACTTTGAGCTCATCATCTCAGTTATCAAACCCAAACTTATAACGCATAGATTCCAAACTACTTCCAGAGAGGTATGTCCTCATATTACCTTTGTTCTCTTTGTGGTTTCAAACCATCTATCAAACATACTCTCAAAAGGTGTGGTACTTGCTTCCATCCTCAATCATCATAAAAGGGTTTCAACTCATATCACCTTTATCCTTAGTATATGGCATGCATTATGTCCTATCTCTCACACCCATAATAAGATTAAATAAGCATTTGGTTGTAGTCCAAATACATAGTTCATCCCATTCCAAGAGTAGATATGGTGCATCACACATCGCCATTACACTTTTTGATCTAAGTTGAAACTTACATCTCATGAATCCATACCATGAATACTTCAAATCTAGGTTTACATCCATGGAAAGGTTGTTCCCAAAAACACTTGGGTCTTCATATTACTCATATATACCTAATCTTTAGTCATTCTCTCAAGGTCTTTAGGGTTTCAGTACTTTTGGGGTCATGCCTCTTCCCTTATTCATTCAGGGAGTGGTCCCTCATTTACCCCTTAGGTCCCATGAGATCATGAAGGTGGTCAACCTCCTAACCATGGTCCTTGAGGAAAGATAGATATTACCTCCCGACCCTATGGTCTTGGCATATAGGGAACAGACAACTCCTACTCCCATCAGTCTTATCCCTACCTGACTTTAGTATTGACTTAGGATTCTATCGTGGTACATCTCAATATTGAATCCTTACCTGAATCTCCATCATCTCTCTGGGCACTCTTGGTTAGGCTTACATCCCTACATGGGAATCACGATGACCTACCTATATTGGTTTGGCCCCATACAGGTTACCTCCATGGAAACATATCCTCATACCCCTTAGAGATGGTCACACATGGGTCTATAGATTCATGCTCACACTATGTGCTCTTACACTTAGCTCATCAAGATCTTATAAGTGACCTCTTTAGGTTACCTCAAATCTAAACAAGCATTGGTGCTCACTCCAACATGAAGGGTCCTTTCACAAGATAGGAGAAAACTATCACTTGATAACAGTAGAGGCCACTAAACATCCTTGCATCCAAGGTCTGCATCATCAGGTATATGCATAGCCCCTATCATGATACTTATGCATGTAGATAGAAAGAAGACAAGTTATTAGACCACTATAAGTTCCTTGGTATGTCATACTTGTTCATTTTCCTCAACATTGGACCAATATCATACATGCATATGTCATCAACCCATGTGAGTGGTTCATCAAACAAATATCTTCATTCAAGTGGGGTTTGCTTTTGCGCTAAAACATGGGGGGTGCCATAATTGAACCTTATGAACTCAATCAACCTTATGAACCTACCCCAGGACAACCAATAAGGTACAAGGCTTCACCACTTGCTACCATACTATGTGCTCTCCACACATCTATTAGGGTCATCCATTCTAGCCCACATCATACCCAACTTCTCATGATTCCTCAAGTCTCAGAGTCAAGGTCTCCAACCTTTGTTATTGGGTCTCGCCCTCTCTCTCTAGGGCTAACCCTACAATTGGTCCCACCACTGGAGGTTCTCTCTCATAAAATGGGTCAAGCTCTTAAGGATACATATCCATCCCCTCCTAGGTGAAACTACTATTAAAACTTATGACCAGCCAAGATCATTCAAAGCTCTACATGTCGATCTCATAAAGTATCAGGCATAACCTATTTGTCTTAGGGCTAAAACCTACTTCCAGCCTTATTTCCATTCTCTGCTATGTATTTGCATGCCTCTTTTCTATGCATATATATATCTGTTAGGGTTCCTATATAGTCACCACTAACCTTCTCAATGAGGGAGCGATCCCTCACCCTCAGTAGGCATGACCACCTGAGGTTGGGATACCACAAGGCACCAGGGGTCAAACAACCACACATAGTTTATGTTTCTCATGCACACTCAAAGCCTCTACATAAAGCATGCATCTCAAATCCACGTACATGCATGCATGGTCAACTATGATATATAACTCATTGTGTCTTCTCTTTCTCTATTCACCACTTATGGTATTGGGTTGCGCATCGTCCTTAGAGGATGTGTCATGTCTCTTCCTCTTCCTGGAGGCTTCTTCCTCCAAGGCTATCCTCCTCCTCCTTATCCTACGAGGAGGTCTATCCTCAGAGCTCTCCTGAGGGAACAACCACACAAGCCATGCAACCTAAGCATGTTACTAAACTCCGCCTGAGTTTCTATTTATCAAAAATTATGTCCATGACATCTTTTTTACATGCTTATTATTATTTGGTGGATGATTCCTTAATCCTTATCATGCTTGCCCTGAACTCATGAGGGTCAGGGAGAGAGAGAAAAACCCTAATCTCTTAAAGATATTTTGTGAACTGGGTAGAGAAGGGATGAAGACGGATGAGAGAAGACCTAGATGTATCTTATTTTGAGTCAGATCCTCTAATTTTGGTCAGACAGTCACATAGAATCTGGGAGTCCTCGTAGACTAACTAGCGGGGCAAAGGAAAATCTTGCCACCCTGGACTGTGATACTTTTCTAGGCACCTCCATCATTGGATAGTTCTCTAGTAACTCCCTTGGGCTCTAAAGAGTTTTTTAAATTTAATAACTATTAGAGATTAAATGGAAAACCATGCTCTGATACCAATTGTAATGACCCTACTTCCTGGTAACCCCCAATTAAGGAAGACCAAGAAGTCAGAGTCGCTATCCCAAAACACGATCAATGGTTTTGCAAATAATAAAAAAATTTAATAAATTCTACCAAAGACTAAGCTTAAAACAAGATAAAAATTTACTTTTTACATACCTTTCAAAAGTAGGAATCTGGAACTTATACCCACAATAGAGTTCTATCTAACTAAATCCTCCTTAATAGATTAGTTTTATTCTTCACAAATTCCACTTTACTATTTGTCCATTTCTAGATATTCCTAAGACACTGACAAACAAAATGTCGGTCAGTATAAATGAATATATCGGTATGTGGTGACAACCAAAACATTGCACATATATTCTAAAAACTTAATCACATCAACTAATTGTTAACAATGCAAGATTATGTTTTTCAATATAACTTCCTAACCTCTTTTACTTATCCTCTGGGATACCCTATCTAAGGTTAAGTCCTTGCAAGTGACTTAAGGCTACCTTCTCCATCCTGAGCTTGGTACCTGGGGTCACCTCTCTAGGTGCCCGATGGTCTTCCCTTTGGGGCTTGACCACCTCTGGCCTTCCCTCCGGGTCTTGGTCTTCTCAAATCTTACATCCAGAGATGGTGTGTAGGTTTGGGAAATTCATATATATACTTAAATTGTGATAATCATATTCACTTTAAAATTACAAAAATAAAAGCATTCAAATAGTTTATTTCCACGCAATCGATAAAATGTCAGAAAACACCAAGAAACTAAATCGAGTACTCATAAATAGCCACATACCTCATTTGGAGTTTTCACAAGAAATAAGTAGAGTCCAATCCAATCAGGAAATCCAAGCAATCAATCAAGCCAATCACACAACAGAACAAAATCTAGAAAAGCATGTACAACCTATTTACTACATACTCATCAAGAATCTACTTTATTGACTTTAGGCGTACTTCCTAGGGTTTCTAATCTAAATTATGGTTTCATAGGGTCTTTTAGATCTTCTTAACTTTCCCTTTTTATGTCAACAAAACCCTAAAAGAGCAATTCTAGGTTCAAAACCCTAATTATCCAATATTCATATTAAAGCCACTTTATTACCGATTTGTCTTAGGATCATCCTAATATCATTTTATACAAAGGATCTCGGAATATAACTCATTAGAATTTGTTAACACTGAGATTAGGGTTTCTAAGCCCATTAATGCACATTAAACATATAAAACCCTAAATTAGCCTATTAAGCATATGGATCATCTAATTAGATACAAAATGTCCTTTTTATTAACAACATGTTAATATTCTCATAGAATATCCATATTACTCTTCGCAATTTCATTAATCATCAAATTAGGGTTTCTTACTCATGAAAGAAGTAAGGTTATTAACTTTTTGAAATATAATAGATGTAGGCTTCAAAATTATTTTTAATGGGTTCCTTGCATTCTCCTAATCAATTTTCATATATAACTTTTTTTCATCAGAGCATCCTATCAAATTCTATGATTTCTGTGAGATAAAGCATTTATCTGAATATTCAAGTAGAGAGGGTGTTACACCCCGATCTCACAATTTCCTCAAATCATGAGATTAGGGCATAAGATAGGATTTATATGTAACACAAAGAACACCCTTAACTTTTTCTTTTCCTTTAAACTCTTGATTCTCCGCAATGAACCACATAACATCCTAACAAAGGAATATGAACATTTCTTTTACTAATCAGACTTTAATAGAAAAGGTACATGTATAAACATTCATGATGTCTCTCACACCTTATGCACATAAAACTTGCTAATTAGCATACATATCAAAAGAGGAACAACATTACACATCGTATTTACAACTCTCTCTCTTATCTCTTACTGAGGACCTAGAGTGACAAGGACCGACTGACTCAACTAATCTCATACTTGACTCCTGTGGCAGATCTACTCTAATGCTCTGATCATCTTCAAGTCCACGCGATTAACACTAAAATGTTTGAGTAGAGGGGTGAGCCTACTCGCTCAGTGAATGAGTACTTCATGGAAACAGACTAATTCACTAATGTGATTACAGATATAATTTAAGTAAACGATATGAAATTTAACAACAATAAATACTACACTGAGCAGTTCTAAAACAATATAATTGAAATAACAAAGAATGTAAATATTGCATCCAAAGAATAACTACTACAAGACTATGCTCTAGTCTTCCTTAACTCTTTCATATATAAAGAACTCTGTGAACCTATATGATCATATTTTAGATTATGCCCTGATCTATGCAGTGCACTCTGCATAGAGACTCGTAGTGCACTACGACCACACCGTACAAGACTTAGCGACACACCTGGGAAATGCTAAGTCTGACGCCAGCCCTGTTCTGCTACAGGACCACAGGCTCATCGGCCTCACTGCACTACATCGAGTGCTCTGAACTCCTCCTCTAACCTGAGTACACGGGCTCAGGAGGTCTGGGTTACCACCGTGACATCGCACGCGTTGTTGTTGAATAACCCCTATTTACTCCAGTGCCACCGTGACATCGCACGCGTTGTTGTTGAACACTGTCTTTCCATCCTCGTGCCACTGTGACATCGCACGCATTGATGTTGGACACGAGTTTCACCCCTAAGAAGCAGACCTGTCAAAGGGGTTCTACGGTGTTCAGGGCACCTAAGTCTAACATTAACATTATAGATACATTTTAAATAGAAATCATAACTCATTTAATATTTCTCACAAGGCTCACACGGCCTGCCATATCATATCATGTAAAACATCATAACTCATGTATTCAACATATATCATGTCTCAGTAACATCCCTTTCTAGGGCATGTCATATCTCATCACCTGCAATTTACGAGATATGTATTGAAAATAAGAAGCCGAGCAATATGTAGATATCATCTCAGAGAGAACAAGCATATAAAGTTAAATGCACTAGAAACATACAATTCAACAATTAAGCATCATCACGTCTCATATCAAAACCTTTCATATCACCTTAACATGATTCATTGAACACCCTATCCTTAGGGTTTAATTTGCCTTATTCATTCATCACATGCCAACACCCTACTCTTAGGGTTTCATAAGATATAAGCATTCACTAAATAAAGATTGTTTTCAACAAATCATATACAATCAATATAGATATGAAACCATGGAAATTTAACTAAATTTAGGTTTCCCATACCATTCACTGAAATATCATGTATCAAGGATAAATTCAATTAAGATAACCCATGAGGTACATCCTGACCACTGATAGGATTACTAGTCCTTTTCAATAAAGCTAAAACTCTAGTGATGTCTCAATTAGGTTAAACCCTAATTACATCATTTGATATAAATATGAAAAGCATTCTCACTAGGAAGTTTTGTATACGTTTCTGATATGAATCTACCATTTAGGAATCATTTAAAACAGAGAAGGAATCCATATCATATCAATTTGCAACAATCTTAAATCAAACGGACATTTTAGGTTTTAGAATCACATACTAAGCAATTAGGGATTTGGATGCTATAATCAAATTCGTGCATTACACTGTTTGAAGGAAGAACCCACTCACCCTAAGGTATGAAAACACCTCAAAACTGCAGCTCAACTCAGGGAATCTCGAACTCACATCAAATCCCTAGCAAATCTCCCAATTCTTCTTCCATTCAACTCAGAAACCTTGAAAATGAGGGATTATGAAGAAAGGGTGAGAAAAGAGGGAATTTCGACATTATCTTGGATCAAATAAGAGCATGGATGGAATCTTGACATGAGAGAGAAGATTCACCATAAAATTCTATGCAAAGAATCCAAACTTACTTGATTTCACCCTTCCTGGAATCGCAAAACCCTAATTCAGCAATTCCCCCACTTTCTCCACTCAAGCCCTAACTCTCCCTCTCTCTCTAGGAGCTCGTTTCTCTGGAATTAATGACGAAGAATGAGAGCTGTGCGTGTGTGTGGTCGATCATATAAGTCAATTTGAGCTGCTTGGGTCAATTGCATATTGACCCTACACTCAACTTTAATTATATTGGCTGAATATTCAGTTATACAAAAGTTACTGTAATTCGTTTATTTCAGAGACCAAAACTTCTCCAAATATTATGGGAATTTATAAAGTTGTTTATAATTGATCTGTAAATCTTCAGTTAAAATTTGAGATCATTTGAAGTTACCAATAAATAATTAAAAATCGAACAGTGCACTGCTATATTGCAGTCTGCAATATATTCGGCCGAGTTTGTCCTGCACAGAACTCGACCGACACCCTTACTGGAGAGATCAAAAAGTCACCAAAAATTACACAAATTTAACAGAGTGTCTAAAATTGTGTTTTTCAATCACAGTTAAAATTTGAGATCAATTGAATATACCAATAAAAATATAAAATTCAATTACCACACTGCTATATAAATCTGGAAATGTGATCAGTCGAGTTTGAAACTCGGCCGATAAACATGTCAGAGCATTCTTCAAAAATTCTGATATTTTTCAATGTTGTTCACATTTTATATATCCAAATTATATCCAAATTTGAAGTAAATCAGAGTTACACATAAAATACTAAAAATCATTTAGTGAGACATTCTACTTATCAAATTCTGTATTCATGCATCATCAAAACCCTATTTTTGGGCCAATTAGGGTTTATGTTTCTCAAACCCTAATTCTCAAGACAAAAGAACATTTAGACTTCTTATCATAGTTAAAACATCCTAATTGTGTTATCGTCATTAATTAGATTTCAAGAATGATTATTCCAATTAATCTTTGCAATTGTCTAGGTAAACCCTAGTTTACCAATTAAGCTCAGATGGGGTCGTAACAACTCTCCCCCCCTTAGAATGTTTCGTCCTCGAAACATAAACCTACAAAAAAGATACATTCAAGGTTATTCTAAGCTTCTAAAGCCTTCCATATCATTATACTCTTGTATTTCATACCTGAATGTAGTTTTCAACATTAGATCTTTTAATTCTTTACTAAATCACAACATATTTCAAATAGTTCTCAATGATATCAAGCAAATTCTTTATGCCGCATTCAAGCATAGAATGCAAAGATAAACCATCACGCTTTCGCTGCGCAACTCTGATACTCTAATACAACTATCTCAACTTATGCTGCTCAGAGAGTTCTATTGTTCTGTATCACCTTTAAGTGATAAAAGCAAGTTCACCATATTGTTTTAAACTTTAATCAAGTGCTATTCAAATAGCAAACAGTCTTGAATTAAAAGACTAGATTCAACAATCAATTGTACAATTCTACTCTTGGCATCCCCATTGGGTCATGGATGCATGAGGTGAAGCATTACCACCTCATTCCATACTATCATGTTTCGATCCTGGGACCTGTGGGTTATGGGCCCACATACAATTCAAAGTGTAACCATCGTATTATATCATTTTAGGGTTTCAACCATAGTAATAAAGTAATCCACAATTGTATCAGTCATTCAAGCATTAATCATACTCAATTACCATCACTCAGTTATATTAGAGCTATGTATAACAAGCTACACCTCATTAGGGTTTATTGTCCAGACAATCTGATTATCATCCCTTTCTATTAATATGAGTGGATAAGTATGACTACATTGTTCAGGGTATCTCTCCATGTGTTCTGACATCATCCAAACCGTATCACCATATCACAAATACACAATAGTAAGATGCATATCAGGTATGAATTACTACAACTATCATACGCCTTTAATTTAACATATAGCTTGCACAAATACACTGAAATCATATATAGAACCAACTTTCATACCTTAATATGCCTTCAACAAATCATACATGTAAAAACAAATTCACATATTACACAAAGCTAGTGTTTTCCCATATCTCTCTGCTCATTCATTACTTCTTTACTTTTTGCTACCTATCCTTTTCATATGATTATATACAATAAACATCATTAACATTGAAGCATTTAAGATAGGAATATATTATTCATCATTCTTGCTATCACACAAGAATTTATTTCCTATCGCACTTCATCATATTGTATGTCACTATTACATTCACTAGATGACCTCACCAAGGTAGTTATGCACCATATATGATTCATTTTCTCTTATCATTTCATTCCCACCTTGCTCTTATTATGGAATATATGAAAGGGAAGATGATTTTAAGACTTGGAATACTTGTATTCAAACATTCCCTTAATACATTCTCGTATGTAGATTTACTTAGTTATCAACAGAGATATTTGATTAATTAGCACTTGCTTGAATCTCACAACCTCTTTATTTTATAACTTCTCCATCATATTTCAAACCCTTTCTTACGTTTCATAGTCCTCTTACTATATACTACTCTTTAATCTGTCATCTTTAATTCTAAATTTTTCTCTTATGACCATGTTGCTTATTCATATGTATGGTCATGTATACCATGTTGCACATATTTCCACCTTTATCTTTATACTATTGTGAAGTTAACATTCTAAATTAATAGTCCTTCTATTAGTTTTTACTCATGTTGAATACATTACATATTCTTCATTTTTACATCAAGTGGATCATGCATGGGTCAAACATAGTTTCTCTTTCAATCAAGTTTTTCCTTCCTGAATACAGTCTACCTTTGTATGATTTATTCATTCGTTAAACTACACCTATGTTCTTTTCTTAGAAACTAGTTTGTTGTTCTAGTCTTATGAATTACATGTTCATACGATTCTCTTTACTTTTACTCTTTTGAAGACTCTTTACTTCTATGGACCTATTGAAAGCTCAACTCTATTCTTCTACTTAGCCTTTGCTTTAGAGTTCATAAAAGCATTGTACTCTATTATATGATTCATTCATCATGATTGATTCTTGCTATCTAGAACCATACATACATTTCACATATTTTTTCTATATTTCATATGTATAGTTCATATAATATTGATCAATAAACTGATTATGAACTTCATATCATGTTTTATTATTCCCAATTAAGGGTTTCACATATGAGGCCCCAAAATTGAACCTCAGATATTAGTTTCAACTAATTCTTAGTTGTTCTGGTCTTTCCCATCTGTTTCAACATCTTACTGTATGTACATTCTTACTCTGATGTGGGTCTAATTATTCCAATTCTATTCTTATTATGCTATTAATAGGATTCATTAGATCCTAGTAACGCATCCTGCCAACCGGACCAGGCCAAACCTGAAGTCCTGAAGCCAAGAACTACAAAGGATTACATTCTTTCTGAACTGCCACTCACATCTCAGAAACTCGGCCGATTGGTCAGAATCTCGGCCGATTGCTTCACAACTCGGCCGATCCGCTTGAAACTCGACCGATCAACTTGCTGTTTGATTTCCTGAAAAAGAAACTCGGCCAAATTACATACAACTCGGCCGATCAGTTTGCTGTTCGATTTCCTAATAAGGAAACTCGGCCGAATCACATACAACTCGGCCGAATCGCGTACAGACTGAAAACCTAAACAGACCTGCTGATGTCAATTTCACTCGAACCAGCGGGAAAAACTATAGAAACAAAAGCTCATTCAAAGGTCAATTCTAGTCTACTTGTTACAAAGAATGAAATCAATAAATGTTACAATTGCATAGTATACAACAGATATTAAAGACGCATATTTCAAAGTATTGAATATTTTAATTCAAACATATAAGAGCATTTCTATACATTTCCAACAAAAACAACATTATGAAATGTAAGTTCTATCTCCTTTTACATTTATGCGCTTAATTCTTGTTTCTTTTCTCGTTCTCTAACCCTAACATTTCTAGGGTTCCTCTCTAGCCCATTCTTCCACTGTATACCTGGCCAGGGTATACGTGAGAGAATAGACAGAGTAGCTTGTACTGGCTGATCCAAGTACTCAGATATCGGGCCAGGATATCCAAATACTCAAATCCCAAAAGCTAACATAAAACATCTCCTATCTGCCACACTTAGGACTCTAACTTACTAACTTAATGGTCCTTGACAACTCACCCTAAGCTCTGATACCAAGCTGTTACACCCCGATCTCACAATTTCCTCAAATCATGAGATTAGGGCATAAGATAGGATTTATATGTAACACAAAGAACACCCTTAAGTTTTTCTTTTCCTTTAAACTCTTGATTCTCTGCAATGAACCACATAACATCCTAACAAAGGAATATGAACATTTCTTTTACTAATCAGACTTTAATAGAAAAGGTACATGTATAAACATTCATGATGTCTCTCACACCTTATGCACATAAAACTTGCTAATTAGCATACATATCAAAAGAGGAACAACATTACACATCGTATTTACAACTCTCTCTCTTATCTCTTACTGAGGACCTAGAGTGACAAGGACCGACTGACTCAACTAATCTCATACTTGCCTCCTGTGGCAGATCTACTCTGACGCTCTGATCATCTTCAAGTCCACGCGATTAACACTAAAATGTTTGAGTAGAGGGGTGAGCCTACTCGCTCAGTGAATGAGTACTTCATGGAAACAGACTAATGCACTAATGTGATTACAGATATAATTTAAGTAAACGATATGAAATTTAACAACAATAAATACTACACTGAGCAGTTCTAAAACAATATAATTGAAATAACAAAGAATGTAAATATTGCATCCAAAGAATAACAACTACAAGACTATTCTCTAGTCTTCCTTAACTCTTTCATATATAAAGAACTCTGTGAACCTATATGATCATATTTTAGATTATGCCATGATCTATGCAGTGTACTCTGCATAGAGACTCACAGTGCACTACGACCACACCGTAAAAGACTTAGCGACACACTCGGGAAATGCTAAGTCTGACGCCAGCCCTGTTCTGCTACAGGACCACAGGCTCATCGGCCTCACTGCACTACATCGAGTGCTCTGAACTCCTCCTCTAACCTGAGTACACAGGCTCAGGAGGTCTGGGTTACCACCGTGACATCGCACGCGTTGTTGTTGAATAACCCCTATTTACTCTAGTGCCACCGTGACATCGCACGCGTTGTTGTTGAACACTGTCTTTCCATCCTCGTGCCACTGTGACATCGCACGCGTTGATGTTGGACACGAGTTTCACCCCTAAGAAGCAGACCTGTCAAAGGGGTTCTACGGTGTTCAGGGCACCTAAGTCTAACATTAACATTATAGATACATTTTAAATAGAAATCATAACTCATTTAATATTTCTCACAAGGCTCACACGGCCTGCCACATCATATCATGTAAAACATCATAACTCATGTATTCAACATATATCATGTCTCAGTAACATCCCTTTCTAGGGCATGTCATATCTCATCACCTGCAATTTACGAGATATGTATTGAAAATAAGAAGTCCTGCAATATGTAGATATCATCTCAGAGAGAACAAGCATATAAAGTTAAATGCACTAGAAACATACAATTCAACAATTAAGCATCATCACGTCTCATATCGAAACCTTTCATATCACCTTAACATGATTCATTGAACACCCTATCCTTAGGGTTTAATTTGCCTTATTCATTCATCACATGCCAACACCCTACTCTTAGGGTTTCATAAGATATAAGCATTCACTAAATAAAGATTGTTTTCAACAAATCATATACAATCAATATAGATATGAAACCATGGAAATTTAACTAAATTTAGGTTTCCCATACCATTCACTGAAATATCATGTATCAAGGATAAATTCAATTAAGATAACCCATGAGGTACATCCTGACCACTGATAGGATTACTAGTCCTTTTCAATAAAGCTGAAACTCTAGTGATGTCTCAATTAGGTTAAACCCTAATTACATCATTTGATATAAATCTGAAAAGCATTCTCACTAGGAAGTGTTGTATACGTTTCTGATATGAATCTACCATTTAGGAATCATTTAAAACAGAGAAGGAATCCATATCATATCAATTTGCAACAATCTTAAATCAAACGGACATTTTAGGTTTTAGAATCACATACTAAGCAATTAGGGATTTGGATGCTATAATCAAATTCGTGCATTACACTGTTTGAAGGAAGAACCCACTCACCCTAAGGTGTGAAAACACCTCAAAACTGCAGCTCAACCCAGGGAATCTCGAACTCACATCAAATCCCTAGCAAATCTCCCAATTCTTCTTCCATTCAACTCAGAAACGTTGAAAATGAGGGATTATGAAGAAAGGGTGAGAAAAGAGGGAATTTCGACATTATCTTGGATCAAATCAGAGCATGGACAGAATCTTGACATGAGAGAGAAGATTCACCATAAAAGTCTATGCAAAGAATCCAAACTTACTTGATTTCACCCTTCCTGGAATCGTAAAACCCTAATTCAGCAATTCCCCCACTTTCTCCACTCAAGCCCTAACTCTCCCTCTCTCTCTAGGAGCTCGTTTCTCTGGAATTAATGACGAAGAATGAGAGCTGTGTGTGTGTGTGGTCGATCATATAAGTCAATTTGAGCTGCTTGGGTCAATTGCATATTGACCCTACACTCAACTTTAATTATATTGGCTGAATATTCAGTTATACAAAAGTTACTGTAATTCGTTTATTTCAGAGACCAAAACTTCTCCAAATATTATGGGAATTTATAAAGTTGTTTATAATTGATCTTTAAATCTTCAGTTAAAATTTGAGATCATTTGAAGTTACCAATAAATAATTAAAAATCGAACAGTGCACTGCTATATTGCAGTCTGCAATATATTCGGCCGAGTTTGTCCTGCACAGAACTCGACCGACACCCTTACTGTAGAGATCAAAAAGTCATCCAAAAATTACGCCAATTTAACAGAGTGTCTAAAATTGTGTTTTTCAAGCACAGTTAAAATTTGATATCAATTGGATATACCAATAAAAATATAAAATTCAATTACCACACTGCTATATCAATCTGGAAATGTGATCGGTCGAGTTTGAAACTCGGCCGATAAACAGGTCAGAGCATTCTTCAAAAATTCTGATATTTTCCAATGTTGTTCAAATTTTATATATCCAAATCATATCTAAATTTGAAGTAAATCAGAGTTACACATAAAATACTAAAAATCATTTAGTGAGACATTCTACTTATCAAATTCTGTATTCATGCATCATCAAAACCCTATTTTTGGGCCGATTAGGGTTTATGTTTCTCAAACCCTAATTCTCAAGACAAAAGAACATTTAGACTTCTTATCATAGTTAAAACATCCTAATTGTGTTATCGTCATTAATTAGATTTCAAGAATGATTATTCCAATTAATCTTTGCAATTGTCTAGGTAAACCCTAGTTTACCAATTAAGCTCAGATGGGGTCGTAACAACTCTCCCCCCCCTTAGAATGTTTCGTCCTCGAAACATAAACCTACAAGAAAGATACATTCAAGGTTATTCTAAGATTCTAAAGCCTTCCATGTCATTATACTCTTGTATTTCATACCTGAATGTAGTTTTCAACATTAGATCTTTTAATTCTTTACTAAATCACAACATATTTCAAATAGTTCTCAATGATATCAAGCAAATTCTTTATGCCGCATTCAAGCATAGAATGCAAAGATAAACCATCACGCTTTCTCTGCGCAACTCTGATACTCTAATACAGCTATCTCAACTTATGCTGCTCAGAGAGTTCTATTGTTCTGTATCACCGTTAAGTGACAAAAGCAAGTTCACCATACTGTTTTAAACTTTAATCAAGTGCTATTCAAATAGCAAAACAGTCTTGAATTAAAAGACTAGATTCAACAATCAATTGTACAATACTACTCTTGGCATCCTCATTGGGTCATGGATGGATGAGGTGAAGCATTACCACCTCATTCCATACTATCCTGTTTCGATCCTGGGACCTGTGGGTTATGGGCCCACATACAATTCAAAGTGTAACCATCGTATTATATCATTTTAGGGTTTCAACCATAGTAATAAAGTAATCCACAATTGTATCAGTCATTCAGGCATTAATCATACTCAATTACCATCACTCAGTTATATTAGAGCTATGTATAACAAGCTACACCTCATTAGGGTTATTTGTCCAGACAATCTGATTATCATCCCTTTCTATTAATATGAGTGGATAAGTATGACTACCTTGTTCAGGGTATCTCTCCATGTGTTCTGACATCATCCAAACCGTATCACCATATCACAAATACATAATAGTAAGATGCATATCAGGTATGAATTACTACAACTATCATACGCCTTTAATTTAACATATATCTTGCACAAATACACTGAAATCATATATAGAACCAACTTTCATACCTTAATATGCCTTCAACAAATCATACATGTAAAAACAAATTCACATATTACACAAAGCTAGTGTTTTCCCATATCTCTCTGCTCATTCATTACTTCTTTACTTTTTGCTACCTATCCTTTTCATATGATTATATACAATAAACATCATTAACATTGAAGCATTTAAGATAGGAATAGATTATTCATCATTCTTGCTATCACACAAGAATTTATTTCCTATCGCACTTCATCATATTGTATGTCACTATTACATTCACTAGATGACCTCACCAAGGTAGTTATGCACCATATATGATTCATTTTCTCTTATCATTTCATTCCCACCTTGCTCTTATTAAGGAATATATGAGAGGGAAGATGATTTTAAGACTTGGAATACTTGTATTCAAACATTCCCTTAATACATTCTCGTATGTAGATTTACTTAGTTATCAACAGAGATATTTGATTAATTAGCACTTGCTTGAATCTCACAACCTCTTTATTTTATAACTTCTCCATCATATTTCAAACCCTTTCTTACGTTTCATAGTCCTCTTACTATATACTACTCTTTAATCTGTCATCTTTAATTCTAAATTTTTCTCTTATGACCATGTTGCTTATTCATATGTATGGTCATGTATACCATGTTGCACATATTTCCACCTTTATCTTTATACTATTGTGAAGTTAACATTCTAAATTAATAGTCCTTCTATTAGTTTTTACTCATGTTGAATACATTACATATTCTTCATTTTTACATCAAGTGGATCATGCATGGGTCAAACATAGTTTCTCTTTCAATCAAGTTTTTCCTTCCTGAATACAGTCTACCTTTGTATGATTTATTCATTCGTTAAACTACACCTATGTTCTTTTCTTAGAAACTAGTTTGTTGTTCTAGTCTTATGAATTACATGTTCATACGATTCTCTTTACTTTTACTCTTTTGAAGACTCTTTACTTCTATGGACCTATTGAAAGCTCAACTCTATTCTTCTACTTAGCCTTTGCTTTAGAGTTCATAAAAGCATTGTACTCTATTATATGATTCATTCATCATGATTGATTCTTTCTATCTAGAACCATACATACATTTCACATATTTTTTCTATATTTCATATGTATAGTTCATATAATATTGATCAATAAACTGATTATGAACTTCATATCATGTTTTATTATTCCCAATTAAGGGTTTCACATATGAGGCCCCAAAATTGAACCTCAGATATCAGTTTCAACTAATTCTTAGTTGTTCTGGTCTTGCCCATCTGTTTCAACATCTTACTGTATGTACATTCTTACTCTGATGTGGGTCTAATTATTCCAATTCTATTCTTATTATGCTATTAATAGGATTCATTAGATCCTAGTAACGCATCCTGCCAACCGGACCAGGCCAAACCTGAAGTCCTGAAGCCAAGAACTACAAAGGATTACATTCTTTCTGAACTGCCACTCACAACTCAGAAACTCGGCCGATTGGTCAGAATCTCGGCCGATTGCTTCACAACTCGGCCAATCCGCTTGAAACTCGACCGATCAACTTGCTGTTAGATTTCCTGAAAAAGAAACTCGGCTGAATTACATACAACTCGGCCGATCAGTTTGCTGTTCGATTTCCTAATAAGGAAACTCGGCCGAATCACATACAACTCGGCCGAATCGCGTACAGACTGAAAACCTAAACAGACCTGCTGATGTCAATTTCACTCGAACCAGCGGGAAAAACTATAGAAACAAAAGCTCATTCAAAGGTCAATTCTAGTCTACTTGTTACAAAGAATGAAATCAATAAGATAGGATTTATATGTAACACAAAGAACACCCTTAAGTTTTTCTTTTCCTTTAAACTCTTGATTCTCTGCAATGAACCACATAACTTCCTAACAAAGGAATATGAACATTTCTTTTACTAATCAGACTTTAATAGAAAAGGTACATGTATAAACATTCATGATGTCTCTCACACCTTATGCACATAAAACTTGCTAATTAGCATACATATCAAAAGAGGAACAACATTACACATCGTATTTACAACTCTCTCTCTTATCTCTTACTGAGGACCTAGAGTGACAAGGACCGACTGACTCAACTAATCTCATACTTGCCTCCTGTGGCAGATCTACTCTGACGCTCTGATCATCTTCAAGTCCACGCGATTAACCCTAAAATGTTTGAGTAGAGGGGTGAGCCTACTCGCTCAGTGAATGAGTACTTCATGGAAACAGACTAATGCACTAATGTGATTACATATATAATTTAAGTAAACGATATGAAATTTAACAACAATAAATACTACACTGAGCAGTTCTAAAACAATATAATTGAAATAACAAAGAATGTAAATATTGCATCCAAAGAATAACTACTAGAAGACTATTCTCTAGTCTTCCTTAACTCTTTCATATATAAAGAACTCTGTGAACCTATATGATCATATTTTAGATTATGCCATGATCTATGCAGTGTACTCTGCATAGAGACTCACAGTGCACTACGACCACACCGTAAAAGACTTAGCGACACACTCGGGAAATGCTAAGTCTGACGCCAGCCCTGTTCTGCTACAGGACCACAGGCTCATCGGCCTCACTGCACTACATCGAGTGCTCTGAACTCCTCCTCTAACCTGAGTACACAGGCTCAGGAGGTCTGGGTTACCACCGTGACATCGCACGCGTTGTTGTTGAATAACCCCTATTTACTCTAGTGCCACCGTGACATCGCACGCGTTGTTGTTGAACACTATCTTTCCATCCTCGTGCCATTGTGACATCGCACGCGTTGATGTTGGACACGAGTTTCACCCCTAAGAAGCAGACCTGTCAAAGGGGTTCTACGGTGTTCAGGGCACCTAAGTCTAACATTAACATTATAGATACATTTTAAATAGAAATCATAACTCATTTAATATTTCTCACAAGGCTCACACGGCCTGCCACATCATATCATGTAAAACATCATAACTCATGTATTCAACATATATCATGTCTCAGTAACATCCCTTTCTAGGGCATGTCATATCTCATCACCTGCAATTTACGAGATATGTATTGAAAATAAGAAGTCCTGCAATATGTAGATATCATCTCAGAGAGAACAAGCATATAAAGTTAAATGCACTAGAAACATACAATTCAACAATTAAGCATCATCACGTCTCATATTGAAACCTTTCATATCACCTTAACATGATTCATTCAACACCCTATCCTTAGGGTTTAATTTGCCTTATTCATTCATCACATGCCAACACCCTACTCTTAGGGTTTCATAAGATATAAGCATTCACTAAATAAAGATTGTTTTCAACAAATCATATACAATCAATATAGATATGAAACCATGGAAATTTAACTAAATTTAGGTTTCCCATACCATTCACTGAAATATCATGTATCAAGGATAAATTCAATTAAGATAACCCATGAGGTACATCCTAACCACTTATAGGATTACTAGTCCTTTTCAATAAAGCTGAAACTCTAGTGATGTCTCAATTAGGTTAAACCCTAATTACATCATTTGATATAAATCTGAAAAGCATTCTCACTAGGAAGTGTTGTATACATTTCTGATATGAATCTACCATTTAGGAATAATTTAAAACAGAGAAGGAATCCATATCATATCAATTTGCAACAATCTTAAATCAAACGGACATTTTAGGTTTTAGAATCACATACTAAGCAATTAGGGATTTGGATGCTATAATCAAATTCGTGCATTACACTGTTTGAAGGAAGAACCCACTCACCCTAAGGTGTGAAAACACCTCAAAACTGCAGCTCAACCCAGGGAATCTCGAACTCACATCAAATCCCTAGCAAATCTCCCAATTCTTCTTCCATTCAACTCGGAAACCTTGAAAATGAGGAATTATGAAGAAAGGGTGAGAAAATAGGGAATTTCGACATTATCTTGGATCAAATCAGAGCATGGACAGAATCTTGACATGAGAGAGAATATTCACCATAAAAGTCTATGCAAAGAATCCAAACTTACTTGATTTCACCCTTCCTGGAATCGCAAAACCCTAATTCAGCAATTCCCCCACTTTCTCCACTCAAGCCCTAACTCTCCCTCTCTCTCTAGGAGCTCGTTTCTCTGGAATTAATGACGAAGAATGAGAGATGTGTGTGTGTGGTCGATCATATAAGTCAATTTGAGCTGCTTGGGTCAATTGCATATTGACCCTACACTCAACTTTAATTATATTGGCTGAATATTCAGTTATACAAAAGTTACTGTAATTCGTTTATTTCAGAGATAAAACCTTCTCCAAAAATTATGGGAATTTAGCAAGTTGTTTATAATTGATCTATAAAGCTTCAGTTAAAATTTGAGATCATTTGGAGTTACCAATAAATAATTAAAAATCGAACAGTGCACTGCTATATTGCAGTCTGCAATATATTCGGCCGAGTTTGTCCTGCACAGAACTCGACCGACACCCGTACTGTAGAGATCAAAAAGTCATCCAAAAATTACGCCAATTTAACAGAGTGTCTAAAATTGTGTTTTTCAAGCACAGTTAAAATTTGAGATCAATTGGATATACCAATAAAAATATAAAATTCAATTACCACACTGCTATATAAATCTGGAAATGTGATCGGTCGAGTTTGAAACTCGGCCGATAAATAGGTCAGAGCATTCTTCAAAAATTCTGATATTTTCCAATGTTGTTTAAATTTTATATATCCAAATCATATCCAAATTTGAAGTAAATCAGAGTTACACATAAAATACTAAAAATCATTTAGTGAGACATTCTACTTATCAAATTCTGTATTCATGCATCATCAAAACCCTATTTTTGGGCCGATTAGGGTTTATGTTTCTCAAACCCTAATTCTCAAGACAAAAGAACATTTAGACTTCTTATCATAGTTAAAACATCCTAATTGTGTTATCTTCATTAATTAGATTTCAAGAATGATTATTCCAATTAATCTTTGCAATTGTCTAGGTAAACCCTAGTTTACCAATTAAGCTCAGATGGGGTCGTAACAACTCTCCCCCCCTTAGAATGTTTCGTCCTCGAAACATAAACCTACAAGAAAGATACATTCAAGGTTATTCTAAGCTTCTAAGGCCTTCCATGTCATTATACTCTTGTATTTCATACCTGAATGTAGTTTTCAACATTAGATCTTTTAATTCTTTACTAAATCACAACATATTTCAAATAGTTCTCAATGATATCAAGCAAATTCTTTATGCCGCATTCAAGCATAGAATGCAAAGATAAACCATCACGCTTTCGCTGCGCAACTCTGATACTCTAATACAACTATCTCAACTTATGCTGCTCAGAGAGTTCTATTGTTCTGTATCACCTTTAAGTGACAAAAGCAAGTTCACCATACTGTTTTAAACTTTAATCAAGTGCTATTCAAATAGCAAAACAGTCTTGATATAAAAGACTAGATTCAACAATCAATTGTACAATACTACTCTTCGCATCCCCATTGGGTCATGGATGCACGAGGTGAAGCATTACCACCTCATTCCATACTATCCTGTTTCGATCCTGGGACCTGTGGGTTATGGGCCCACATACAATTCAAAGTGTAACCATCGTATTATATCATTTTAGGGTTTCAACCATAGTAATAAAGTAATTCACAATTGTATCAGTCATTCAGGCATTAATCATACTCAATTACCATCACTCAGTTATATTAGAGCTATGTATAACAAGCTACACCTCATTAGGGTTATTTGTCCAGACAAACTGATTATCATCCCTTTCTATTAATATGAGTGGATAAGTATGACTACCTTGTTCAGGGTATCTCTCCATGTGTTCTGACATCATCCAAACCGTATCACCATATCACAAATACATAATAGTAAGATGCATATCAGGTATGAATTACTACAACTATCATACGCCTTTAATTTAACATATAGCTTGCACAAATACACTGAAATCATATATAGAACCAACTTTCATACCTTAATATGCCTTCAACAAATCATACATGTAAAAACAAATTCACATATTACACAAAGCTAGTGTTTTCCCATATCTCTCTGCTCATTCATTACTTCTTTACTTTTTGCTACCTATCCTTTTCATATGATTATATACAATAAACATCATTAACATTGAAGCATTTAAGATAGGAATAGATTATTCATCATTCTTGCTATCACACAAGAATTTATTTCCTATCGCACTTCATCATATTGTATGTCACTATTACATTCACTATATGACCTCACCAAGGTAGTTATGCACCATATATGATTCATTTTCTCTTATCATTTCATTCCCACCTTGCTCTTATTAAGGAATATATGAAAGGGAAGATGATTTTAAGACTTGGAATACTTGTATTCAAACATTCCCTTAATACATTCTCGTATGTAGATTTACTTAGTTATCAACAGAGATATTTGATTAATTAGCACTTGCTTGAATCTCACAACCTCTTTATTTTATAACTTCTCTATCATATTTCAAACCCTTTCTTACGTTTCATAGTCCTCTTACTATATACTACTCTTTAATCTGTCATCTTTAATTCTAAATTTTTCTCTTATGACCATGTTGCTTATTCATATGTATGGTCATGAATACCATGTTGCACATATTTCCACCTTTATCTTTATACTATTGTGAAGTTAACATTCTAAATTAATAGTCCTTCTATTAGTTTTTACTCATGTTGAATACATTACATATTCTTCATTTTTACATCAAGTGGATCATGCATGGGTCAAACATAGTTTCTCTTTCAATCAAGTTTTTCCTTCCTGAATACAGTCTACCTTTGTATGATTTATTCATTCGTTAAACTACACCTATGTTCTTTGCTTAGAAACTAGTTTGTTGTTCTAGTCTTATGAATTACATGTTCATACGATTCTCTTTACTTTTACTCTTTTGAAGACTCTTTACTTCTATGGACCTATTGAAAGCTCAACTCTATTCTTCTACTTAGCCTTTGCTTTAGAGTTCATAAAAGCATTGTACTCTATTATATGATTCATTCATCATGATTGATTCTTGCTATCTAGAACCATACATACATTTCACATATTTTTTCTATATTTCATATGTATAGTTCATATAATATTGATCAATAAACTGATTATGAACTTCATATCATGTTTTATTATTCCCAATTAAGGGTTTCACATATGAGGCCCCAAAATTGAACCTCAGATATCAGTTTCAACTAATTCTTAGTTGTTCTGGTCTTGCCCATCTGTTTCAACATCTTACTGTATGTACATTCTTACTCTGATGTGGGTCTAATTATTCCAATTCTATTCTTATTATGCTATTAATAGGATTCATTAGATCCTAGTAACGCATCCTGCCAACCGGACCAGGCCAAACCTGAAGTCCTGAAGCCAAGAACTACAAAGGATTACATTCTTTCTGAACTGCCACTCACAGCTCAGAAACTCGGCCGATTGGTCAGAAACTCGGCCGATTGCTTCACAACTCGGCCGATCCGCTTGAAACTCGACCGATCAACTTGCTGTTTGATTTCCTGAAAAAGAAACTCGGCCGAATTACATACAACTCGGCTGATCAGTTTGCTGTTCGATTTCCTAATAAGGAAACTCAGCCGAATCACATACAACTCGGCCGAATCGCGTACTGACTGAAAACCCAAACAGACCTGCTGATGTCAATTTCACTCGAACCAGCGGGCAAAACTATAGAAACAAAAGCTCATTCAAAGGTCAATTCTAGTCTACTTGTTACAAAGAATGAAATCAATAAATGCTACAATTGCATAGTATACAACAGATATTAAAGACCCATATTTCAAAGTATTGAATATTTCAATTCAAACATATAAGAGCATTTCTATACATTTCCAACAAAAACAACATTATGAAATGTAAGTTCTATCTCCTTTTACATTTATGCTCTTAATTCTTGTTTCTTTTCTCGTTTTCTAACCCTAACATTTCTAGGGTTCCTCTCTAGCCCATTCTTCCACTGTATACCTGGCCAGGGTATACGTGAGAGAATAGACAGAGTAGCTTGTACTGGCTGATCCAAGTACTCAGATATCGGGCCAGGATATCCAAATACTCAAATCCCCAAAGCTAACATCAAACATATCCTATCTGCCACACTTAGGACTCTAACTTACTAACTTAATGGTCCTTGACAACTCACCCTAAGCTCTGATACCAAGCTGTTACACCCCGATCTCACAATTTCCTCAAATCATGAGATTAGGGCATAAGATAGGATTTATATGTAACACAAAGAACACCCTTAAGTTTTTCTTTTCCTTTAAACTCTTGATTCTCCGCAATGAACCACATAACATCCTAACAAAGGAATATGAACATTTCTTTTACTAATCAGACTTTAATAGAAAAGGTACATGTATAAACATTCATGATGTCTCTCACACCTTATGCACATAAAACTTGCTAATTAGCATACATATCAAAAGAGGAACAACATTACACATCGTATTTACAACTCTCTCTCTTATCTCTTACTGAGGACCTAGAGTGACAAGGACCGACTGACTCAACTAATCTCATACTTGCCTCCTGTGGCAGATCTACTCTGACGCTCTGATCATCTTCAAGTCCACGCGATTAACCCTAAAATGTTTGAGTAGAGGGGTGAGCCTACTCGCTCAGTGAATGAGTACTTCATGGAAACAGACTAATGCACTAATGTGATTACATATATAATTTAAGTAAACGATATGAAATTTAACAACAATAAATACTACACTGAGCAGTTCTAAAACAATATAATTGAAATAACAAAGAATGTAAATATTGCATCCAAAGAATAACTACTAGAAGACTATGCTCTAGTCTTCCTTAACTCTTTCATATATAAAGAACTCTGTGAACCTATATGATCATATTTTAGATTATGCCCTGATCTATGCAGTGTACTCTGCATAGAGACTCGCAGTGCACTACGACCACACCGTACAAGACTTAGCGACACACCCGGGAAATGCTAAGTCTGACGCCAGCCCTGTTCTGCTACAGGACCACAGGCTCATCGGCCTCACTGCACTACATCGAGTGCTCTGAACTCCTCCTCTAACCTGAGTACACAGGCTCAGGAGGTCTGGGTTACCACCGTGACATCACACACGTTGTTGTTGAATAACCCCTATTTACTCCAGTGCCACTGTGACATCGCACGCGTTGTTGTTGAACACTGTCTTTCCATCCTCGTGCCACTGTGACATCGCACGTGTTGATGTTGGACACGAGTTTCACCCCTAAGAAGCAGACCTGTCAAAGGGGTTCTACGGTGTTCATGGCACCTAAGTCTAACATTAACATTATAGATACATTTTAAATAGAAATCATAACTCATTTAATATTTCTCACAAGGCTCACACGGCCTGCCATATCATGTAAAACATCATAACTCATGTATTCAACATATATCATGTCTCAGTAACATCCCTTTCTAGGGCATGTCATATCTCATCACCTGCAATTTACGAGATATGTATTGAAAATAAGAAGCCCTGCAATATGTAGATATCATCTCAGAGAGAACAAGCATATAAAGTTAAATGCACTAGAAACATACAATTCAACAATTAAGCATCATCACGTCTCATATTGAAACCTTTCATATCACCTTAACATGATTCATTGAACACCCTATCCTTAGGGTTTAATTTGCCTTATTCATTCATCACATGCCAACACCCTACTCTTAGGGTTTCATAAGATATAAGCATTCACTAAATAAAGATTGTTTTCAACAAATCATATACAATCAATATAGATATGAAACCATGGAAATTTAACTAAATTTAGGTTTCCCATACCATTCACTGAAATATCATGTATCAAGGATAAATTCAATTAAGATAACCCATGAGGTACATCCTAACCACTTATAGGATTACTAGTCCTTTTCAATAAAGCTGAAACTCTAGTGATGTCTCAATTAGGTTAAACCCTAATTACATCATTTGATATAAATCTGAAAAGCATTCTCACTAGGAAGTGTTGTATACATTTCTGATATGAATCTACCATTTAGGAATAATTTAAAACAGAGAAGGAATCCATATCATATCAATTTGCAACAATCTTAAATCAAACGGACATTTTAGGTTTTAGAATCACATACTAAGCAATTAGGGATTTGGATGCTATAATCAAATTCGTGCATTACACTGTTTGAAGGAAGAACCCACTCACCCTAAGGTGTGAAAACACCTCAAAACTGCAGCTCAACCCAGGGAATCTCGAACTC
Organism: Alisma plantago-aquatica; assembly: GCA_963693085.1. NCBI lineage: Eukaryota > Viridiplantae > Streptophyta > Magnoliopsida > Alismatales > Alismataceae > Alisma > Alisma plantago-aquatica. The sequence goes on along the minus strand of OY856413.1, from coordinate 681,713,444 downwards.
ACATCAAATCCCTAGCAAATCTCCCAATTCTTCTTCCATTCAACTCGGAAACCTTGAAAATGAGGAATTATGAAGAAAGGGTGAGAAAATAGGGAATTTCGACATTATCTTGGATCAAATCAGAGCATGGACGGAATCTTGACATGAGAGAGAATATTCACCATAAAAGTCTATGCAAAGAATCCAAACTTACTTGATTTCACCCTTCCTGGAATCGCAAAACCCTAATTCAGCAATTCCCCCACTTTCTCCACTCAAGCCCTAACTCTCCCTCTCTCTCTAGGAGCTCGTTTCTCTGGAATTAATGACGAAGAATGAGAGCTGTGTGTGTGTGGTCGATCATATAAGTCAATTTGAGCTGCTTGGGTCAATTGCATATTGACCCTACACTCAACTTTAATTATATTGGCTGAATATTCAGTTATACAAAAGTTACTGTAATTCGTTTATTTCAGAGATAAAACCTTCTCCAAAAATTATGGGAATTTAGCAAGTTGTTTATAATTGATCTATAAAGCTTCAGTTAAAATTTGAGATCATTTGGAGTTACCAATAAATAATTAAAAATCGAACAGTGCACTGCTATATTGCAGTCTGCAATATATTCGGCCGAGTTTGTCCTGCACAGAACTCGACCGACACCCGTACTGTAGAGATCAAAAAGTCATCCAAAAATTACGCCAATTTAACAGAGTGTCTAAAATTGTGTTTTTCAAGCACAGTTAAAATTTGAGATCAATTGGATATACCAATAAAAATATAAAATTCAATTACCACACTGCTATATAAATCTGGAAATGTGATCGGTCGAGTTTGAAACTCGGCCGATAAATAGGTCAGAGCATTCTTCAAAAATTCTGATATTTTCCAATGTTGTTTAAATTTTATATATCCAAATCATATCCAAATTTGAAGTAAATCAGAGTTACACATAAAATACTAAAAATCATTTAGTGAGACATTCTACTTATCAAATTCTGTATTCATGCATCATCAAAACCCTATTTTTGGGCCGATTAGGGTTTATGTTTCTCAAACCCTAATTCTCAAGACAAAAGAACATTTAGACTTCTTATCATAGTTAAAACATCCTAATTGTGTTATCTTCATTAATTAGATTTCAAGAATGATTATTCCAATTAATCTTTGCAATTGTCTAGGTAAACCCTAGTTTACCAATTAAGCTCGGATGGGGTCGTAACAACTCTCCCCCCCTTAGAATGTTTCGTCCTCGAAACATAAACCTACAAGAAAGATACATTCAAGGTTATTCTAAGCTTCTAAGGCCTTCCATGTCATTATACTCTTGTATTTCATACCTGAATGTAGTTTTCAACATTAGATCTTTTAATTCTTTACTAAATCACAACATATTTCAAATAGTTCTCAATGATATCAAGCAAATTCTTTATGCCGCATTCAAGCATAGAATGCAAAGATAAACCATCACGCTTTCGCTGCGCAACTCTGATACTCTAATACAACTATCTCAACTTATGCTGCTCAGAGAGTTCTATTGTTCTGTATCACCTTTAAGTGACAAAAGCAAGTTCACCATACTGTTTTAAACTTTAATCAAGTGCTATTCAAATAGCAAAACAGTCTTGATATAAAAGACTAGATTCAACAATCAATTGTACAATACTACTCTTCGCATCCCCATTGGGTCATGGATGCATGAGGTGAAGCATTACCACCTCATTCCATACTATCCTGTTTCGATCCTGGGACCTGTGGGTTATGGGCCCACATACAATTCAAAGTGTAACCATCGTATTATATCATTTTAGGGTTTCAACCATAGTAATAAAGTAATCCACAATTGTATCAGTCATTCAGGCATTAATCATACTCAATTACCATCACTCAGTTATATTAGAGCTATGTATAACAAGCTACACCTCATTAGGGTTATTTGTCCAGACAAACTGATTATCATCCCTTTCTATTAATATGAGTGGATAAGTATGACTACCTTGTTCAGGGTATCTCTCCATGTGTTCTGACATCATCCAAACCGTATCACCATATCACAAATACATAATAGTAAGATGCATATCAGGTATGAATTACTACAACTATCATACGCCTTTAATTTAACATATAGCTTGCACAAATACACTGAAATCATATATAGAACCAACTTTCATACCTTAATATGCCTTCAACAAATCATACATGTAAAAACAAATTCACATATTACACAAAGCTAGTGTTTTCCCATATCTCTCTGCTCATTCATTACTTCTTTACTTTTTGCTACCTATCCTTTTCATATGATTATATACAATAAACATCATTAACATTGAAGCATTTAAGATAGGAATAGATTATTCATCATTCTTGCTATCACACAAGAATTTATTTCCTATCGCACTTCATCATATTGTATGTCACTATTACATTCACTAGATGACCTCACCAAGGTAGTTATGCACCATATATGATTCATTTTCTCTTATCATTTCATTCCCACCTTGCTCTTATTAAGGAATATATGAAAGGGAAGATGATTTTAAGACTTGGAATACTTGTATTCAAACATTCCCTTAATACATTCTCGTATGTAGATTTACTTAGTTATCAACAGAGATATTTGATTAATTAGCACTTGCTTGAATCTCACAACCTCTTTATTTTATAACTTCTCTATCATATTTCAAACCCTTTCTTACGTTTCATAGTCCTCTTACTATATACTACTCTTTAATCTGTCATCTTTAATTCTAAATTTTTCTCTTATGACCATGTTGCTTATTCATATGTATGGTCATGAATACCATGTTGCACATATTTCCACCTTTATCTTTATACTATTGTGAAGTTAACATTCTAAATTAATAGTCCTTCTATTAGTTTTTACTCATGTTGAATACATTACATATTCTTCATTTTTACATCAAGTGGATCATGCATGGGTCAAACATAGTTTCTCTTTCAATCAAGTTTTTCCTTCCTGAATACAGTCTACCTTTGTATGATTTATTCATTCGTTAAACTACACCTATGTTCTTTGCTTAGAAACTAGTTTGTTGTTCTAGTCTTATGAATTACATGTTCATACGATTCTCTTTACTTTTACTCTTTTGAAGACTCTTTACTTCTATGGACCTATTGAAAGCTCAACTCTATTCTTCTACTTAGCCTTTGCTTTAGAGTTCATAAAAGCATTGTACTCTATTATATGATTCATTCATCATGATTGATTCTTGCTATCTAGAACCATACATACATTTCACATATTTTTTCTATATTTCATATGTATAGTTCATATAATATTGATCAATAAACTGATTATGAACTTCATATCATGTTTTATTATTCCCAATTAAGGGTTTCACATATGAGGCCCCAAAATTGAACCTCAGATATCAGTTTCAACTAATTCTTAGTTGTTCTGGTCTTGCCCATCTGTTTCAACATCTTACTGTATGTACATTCTTACTCTGATGTGGGTCTAATTATTCCAATTCTATTCTTATTATGCTATTAATAGGATTCATTAGATCCTAGTAACGCATCCTGCCAACCGGACCAGGCCAAACCTGAAGTCCTGAAGCCAAGAACTACAAAGGATTACATTCTTTCTGAACTGCCACTCACAGCTCAGAAACTCGGCCGATTGGTCAGAAACTCGGCCGATTGCTTCACAACTCGGCCGATCCGCTTGAAACTCGACCGATCAACTTGCTGTTTGATTTCCTGAAAAAGAAACTCGGCCGAATTACATACAACTCGGCCGATCAGTTTGCTGTTCGATTTCCTAATAAGGAAACTCGGCCGAATCACATACAACTCGGCCGAATCGCGTACTGACTGAAAACCCAAACAGACCTGCTGATGTCAATTTCACTCGAACCAGCGGGCAAAACTATAGAAACAAAAGCTCATTCAAAGGTCAATTCTAGTCTACTTGTTACAAAGAATGAAATCAATAAATGCTACAATTGCATAGTATACAACAGATATTAAAGACCCATATTTCAAAGTATTGAATATTTCAATTCAAACATATAAGAGCATTTCTATACATTTCCAACAAAAACAACATTATGAAATGTAAGTTCTATCTCCTTTTACATTTATGCTCTTAATTCTTGTTTCTTTTCTCGTTTTCTAACCCTAACATTTCTAGGGTTCCTCTCTAGCCCATTCTTCCACTGTATACCTGGCCAGGGTATACGTGAGAGAATAGACAGAGTAGCTTGTACTGGCTGATCCAAGTACTCAGATATCGGGCCAGGATATCCAAATACTCAAATCCCCAAAGCTAACATCAAACATATCCTATCTGCCACACTTAGGACTCTAACTTACTAACTTAATGGTCCTTGACAACTCACCCTAAGCTCTGATACCAAGCTGTTACACCCCGATCTCACAATTTCCTCAAATCATGAGATTAGGGCATAAGATAGGATTTATATGTAACACAAAGAACACCCTTAAGTTTTTCTTTTCCTTTAAACTATTGATTCTCCGCAATGAACCACATAACATCCTAACAAAGGAATATGAACATTTCTTTTACTAATCAGACTTTAATAGAAAAGGTACATGTATAAACATTCATGATGTCTCTCACACCTTATGCACATAAAACTTGCTAATTAGCATACATATCAAAAGAGGAACAACATTACACATCGTATTTACAACTCTCTCTCTTATCTCTTACTGAGGACCTAGAGTGACAAGGACCGACTGACTCAACTAATCTCATACTTGCCTCCTGTGGCAGATCTACTCTGACGCTCTGATCATCTTCAAGTCCACGCGATTAACCCTAAAATGTTTGAGTAGAGGGGTGAGCCTACTCGCTCAGTGAATGAGTACTTCATGGAAACAGACTAATGCACTAATGTGATTACATATATAATTTAAGTAAACGATATGAAATTTAACAACAATAAATACTACACTGAGCAGTTCTAAAACAATATAATTGAAATAACAAAGAATGTAAATATTGCATCCAAAGAATAACTACTAGAAGACTATGCTCTAGTCTTCCTTAACTCTTTCATATATAAAGAACTCTGTGAACCTATATGATCATATTTTAGATTATGCCCTGATCTATGCAGTGTATTCTGCATAGAGACTCGCAGTGCACTACGACCACACCGTACAAGACTTAGCGACACACCCGGGAAATGCTAAGTCTGACGCCAGCCCTGTTCTGCTACAGGACCACAGGCTCATCGGCCTCACTGCACTACATCGAGTGCTCTGAACTCCTCCTCTAACCTGAGTACACAGGCTCAGGAGGTCTGGGTTACCACCGTGACATCACACACGTTGTTGTTGAATAACCCCTATTTACTCCAGTGCCACTGTGACATCGCACGCGTTGTTGTTGAACACTGTCTTTCCATCCTCGTGCCACTGTGACATCGCACGCGTTGATGTTGGACACGAGTTTCACCCCTAAGAAGCAGACCTGTCAAAGGGGTTCTACGGTGTTCATGGCACCTAAGTCTAACATTAACATTATAGATACATTTTAAATAGAAATCATAACTCATTTAATATTTCTCACAAGGCTCACACGGCCTGCCATATCATGTAAAACATCATAACTCATGTATTCAACATATATCATGTCTCAGTAACATCCCTTTCTAGGGCATGTCATATCTCATCACCTGCAATTTACGAGATATGTATTGAAAATAAGAAGCCCTGCAATATGTAGATATCATCTCAGAGAGAACAAGCATATAAAGTTAAATGCACTAGAAACATACAATTCAACAATTAAGCATCATCACGTCTCATATTGAAACCTTTCATATCACCTTAACATGATTCATTCAACACCCTATCCTTAGGGTTTAATTTGCCTTATTCATTCATCACATGCCAACACCCTACTCTTAGGGTTTCATAAGATATAAGCATTCACTAAATAAAGATTGTTTTCAACAAATCATATACAATCAATATAGATATGAAACCATGGAAATTTAACTAAATTTAGGTTTCCCATACCATTCACTGAAATATCATGTATCAAGGATAAATTCAATTAAGATAACCCATGAGGTACATCCTAACCACTTATAGGATTACTAGTCCTTTTCAATAAAGCTGAAACTCTAGTGATGTCTCAATTAGGTTAAACCCTAATTACATCATTTGATATAAATCTGAAAAGCATTCTCACTAGGAAGTGTTGTATACATTTCTGATATGAATCTACCATTTAGGAATAATTTAAAACAGAGAAGGAATCCATATCATATCAATTTGCAACAATCTTAAATCAAACGGACATTTTAGGTTTTAGAATCACATACTAAGCAATTAGGGATTTGGATGCTATAATCAAATTCGTGCATTACACTGTTTGAAGGAAGAACCCACTCACCCTAAGGTGTGAAAACACCTCAAAACTGCAGCTCAACCCAGGGAATCTCGAACTCACATCAAATCCCTAGCAAATCTCCCAATTCTTCTTCCATTCAACTCGGAAACCTTGAAAATGAGGAATTATGAAGAAAGGGTGAGAAAATAGGGAATTTCGACATTATCTTGGATCAAATCAGAGCATGGACGGAATCTTGACATGAGAGAGAATATTCACCATAAAAGTCTATGCAAAGAATCCAAACTTACTTGATTTCACCCTTCCTGGAATCGCAAAACCCTAATTCAGCAATTCCCCCACTTTCTCCACTCAAGCCCTAACTCTCCCTCTCTCTCTAGGAGCTCGTTTCTCTGGAATTAATGACGAAGAATGAGAGCTGTGTGTGTGTGGTCGATCATATAAGTCAATTTGAGCTGCTTGGGTCAATTGCATATTGACCCTACACTCAACTTTAATTATATTGGCTGAATATTCAGTTATACAAAAGTTACTGTAATTCGTTTATTTCAGAGATAAAACCTTCTCCAAAAATTATGGGCATTTAGCAAGTTGTTTATAATTGATCTATAAAGCTTCAGTTAAAATTTGAGATCATTTGGAGTTACCAATAAATAATTAAAAATCGAACAGTGCACTGCTATATTGCAGTCTGCAATATATTCGGCCGAGTTTGTCCTGCACAGAACTCGACCGACACCCTTACTGTAGAGATCAAAAAGTCATCCAAAAATTACGCCAATTTAACAGAGTGTCTAAAATTGTGTTTTTCAAGCACAGTTAAAATTTGAGATCAATTGGATATACCAATAAAAATATAAAATTCAATTACCACACTGCTATATAAATCTGGAAATGTGATCGGTCGAGTTTGAAACTCGGCCGATAAACAGGTCAGAGCATTCTTCAAAAATTCTGATATTTTCCAATGTTGTTTAAATTTTATATATCCAAATCATATCCAAATTTGAAGTAAATCAGAGTTACACATAAAATACTAAAAATCATTTAGTGAGACATTCTACTTATCAAATTCTGTATTCATGCATCATCAAAACCCTATTTTTGGGCCGATTAGGGTTTATGTTTCTCAAACCCTAATTCTCAAGACAAAAGAATATTTAGACTTCTTATCATAGTTAAAACATCCTAATTGTGTTATCTTCATTAATTAGATTTCAAGAATGATTATTCCAATTAATCTTTGCAATTGTCTAGGTAAACCCTAGTTTACCAATTAAGCTCGGATGGGGTCGTAACAACTCTCCCCCCCTTAGAATGTTTCGTCCTCGAAACATAAACCTACAAGAAAGATACATTCAAGGTTATTCTAAGCTTCTAAGGCCTTCCATGTCATTATACTCTTGTATTTCATACCTGAATGTAGTTTTCAACATTAGATCTTTTAATTCTTTACTAAATCACAACATATTTCAAATAGTTCTCAATGATATCAAGCAAATTCTTTATGCCGCATTCAAGCATAGAATGCAAAGATAAACCATCACGCTTTCGCTGCGCAACTCTGATACTCTAATACAACTATCTCAACTTATGCTGCTCAGAGAGTTCTATTGTTCTGTATCACCTTTAAGTGACAAAAGCAAGTTCACCATACTGTTTTAAACTTTAATCAAGTGCTATTCAAATAGCAAAAAAGTCTTGATATAAAAGACTAGATTCAACAATCAATTGTACAATACTACTCTTCGCATCCCCATTGGGTCAGGGATGCATGAGGTGAAGCATTACCACCTCATTCCATACTATCCTGTTTCGATCCTGGGACCTGTGGGTTATGGGCCCACATACAATTCAAAGTGTAACCATCGTATTATATCATTTTAGGGTTTCAACCATAGTAATAAAGTAATCCACAATTGTATCAGTCATTCAAGCATTAATCATACTCAATTACCATCACTCAGTTATATTAGAGCTATGTATAACAAGCTACACCTCATTAGGGTTATTTGTCCAGACAAACTGATTATCATCCCTTTCTATTAATATGAGTGGATAAGTATGACTACCTTGTTCAGGGTATCTCTCCATGTGTTCTGACATCATCCAAACCGTATCACCATATCACAAATACATAATAGTAAGATGCATATCAGGTATGAATTACTACAACTATCATACGCCTTTAATTTAACATATAGCTTGCACAAATACACTGAAATCATATATAGAACCAACTTTCATACCTTAATATGCCTTCAACAAATCATACATGTAAAAACAAATTCACATATTACACAAAGCTAGTGTTTTCCCATATCTCTCTGCTCATTCATTACTTCTTTACTTTTTGCTACCTATCCTTTTCATATGATTATATACAATAAACATCATTAACATTGAAGCATTTAAGATAGGAATAGATTATTCATCATTCTTGCTATCACACAAGAATTTATTTCCTATCGCACTTCATCATATTGTATGTCACTATTACATTCACTAGATGACCTCACCAAGGTAGTTATGCACCATATATGATTCATTTTCTCTTATCATTTCATTCCCACCTTGCTCTTATTAAGGAATATATGAAATGGAAGATGATTTTAAGACTTGGAATACTTGTATTCAAATATTCCCTTAATACATTCTCGTATGTAGATTTACTTAGTTATCAACAGAGATATTTGATTAATTAGCACTTGCTTGAATCTCACAACCTCTTTATTTTATAACTTCTCTATCATATTTCAAACCCTTTCTTACGTTTCATAGTCCTCTTACTATATACTACTCTTTAATCCGTCATCTTTAATTCTAAATTTTTCTCTGTTCTTTCATAGGGCATGCATGCTACAATTGTCATTTCATAATGGATTTTAGAAAAATTCTAGACCATTGTGCTACCTTCTTGAGAAGGATGTTGCGTTAAATTTTGATGACCAATGCATTGATGCCTTCAAATACCTTATGCACAAGATTATTTCTACTCCTATTATGATGCCCCCCAACTTCCCTTTGCCATATGAGATCATGAATGATGCATCTGATAGGACAACGGGGGTTGTAGTGGGCCAAAGGATTGGACAGACACCTCATGTCATTTAATAGGGAGGTCACAACTACAAAAATGGCTTATAACGTCACATTTACAGGCGTCAGTTGTATACATGAAACTGACGCCTAAACCATACAACGTCGGTTGAATACACAAACTGACATCTATCTATGAAGAGTGGTCAAACATGGGTATAACTTTTTATTCAGCGTCAGTTCCTCAACTACCAACTGATGCCTAAAATTGACCGTCAAATCTAAATTTTGTAGTGAAAAAAATATTAACATACGGCGTTGGTTATTAACTCATTAACCGACGACTAAAGGTTTTTCACAAGATAGAAATTGGGTCCATTTTTATCGCCGGTGTTCTTGCAATAACCGACGATGAAGTGTTTTCGCGCGTTGTCCCCCCAAAAATTTTCACCCCCTTTGGCGTCGATTTTCTACGACTATTGTCAGAATTCGAGAACATTTTTTTGTCAGCATATGTAGATAGACGTCAGTTTTTCTAGTTGAAACCGATGACTATCATTGAGCATAGGTGTCAATTTTTTGTGGTAACCGACGCCTATTGTTATAAGCGTCGGTTGTTTTTAACAACCGACGCTGATTGTTAACTTAATAGCAATTGCGCGAAGCATACTCTTCCCCTTTCTTTGTTTCATTGTAATAGAATCTTAGGTCTGGCAATTTCGCCCCCTACTCCCTCCTCGTTGCGTGTCGCCGCCTGCCACTCCCTACTACTCCCTGCTCACCGCCGCCGTGCTGCTCCTTCTCTTTGCTCGCCGCCGCCGCCACCCTTCTCCTTGCTCGCCACCGTCGGTGTTGTGCTTGCCGGCTCCCTGCTCGCCGCCACCCAGAATCACAGTTGTGACCTGCTCGGTCCTCCTCCGCCTGCTCCCTACCCTCCGCTGCCCAAGGTCAGCCCCAAGGTCGTCACCGCCGCCCAAGGTCAGCCCCCCCATGACCTAGCTTTGTTTCTCCCTTAAACATGTACTCATACAAATTGATGGTCCGATGAATGATCACTACACATCACTGTTTTCTTCTCTTCCATCGTTTTGGACACAGTTGAGGTGATGCTAACTCAAATTAAAGGGACCATCACCACATGGCTGCACTTGCTAGCAACTTGGGCCTCCTTGTTTTTTATCATATTACTAGCATTAAGATTTATTTATTAGATAGAAAGAATAATTCCTAGGTAACTTTCTTCTTGTAAATGCCTAGGTAACTTTCTTTTTTATTTATTGCAGTAGCATCGGAAACCTTCTTCTTGGAAATTCCTAGGTTACTTTTTAACATATACATTAGTTCATTACTTATCAATATGGTTTTCTCATCATTCAATTAATTATATGGCCCAATGATATTGATATGAATCCATGATAAAAGTTTGATGGATCATCATAAGACATTTTATACAAACATAGTTTTACTTAATTTGACCAAAGTAATTAGGGTTGTCTCGTGTTTGAACTAGGAGTTAGGGTTACAAACCCTAATTCCATCATATCATTGTTTTTAACATTACAACATTTAGTTATGCATATTAGGTGAAGCTTTATTCATCATCTTAAGCATATCAGGTTATCCATGATACCTAGATCATATTACTAGCATTAAGATCACAGTAAGATGTCCATGGTTTCAAAACACTAAATCAACATGAATAATATTATTAATTTAAAAACTTCAATTATTCATAAAGAGTTTCTAATCATATATGACAAGATAATTTCGAATTATTAACCTAACCCTAATGCAAGTAAGAGATGATGGTACATAGCCTCTTGTGTGATTATTATAATGATAGAGTACTTTCTCTCTCTATATATATAAGAATGACAACACGTGTATTTGTTGGCCTAGAAATCCGTCCAAGATTTACTCATTAGGAGTAAATCTTGGATAGTCCCCAGTTTGGGACTATTCTTCAACACCTAATCTCACTTAGGATGTAAGTGTATAATGTGTATTTGGTTTTCAAGAAAATTTATGTAGCATTTCCCTATTTGTTCTCTAAGTACATATGTACTTGGAGAACAACGAGGAAATGTTGTCAAAATTTTCTTGAAAACCCAATACACATTATACACTTACTAGTGAGATTAGGTGTTCAAGAATGGGATAGGTGGTACACATTTATTATGTATACGACCTTAAACCATAAAGTTTTAACCATAAACCCTAATCTTTTAACCCTAGACCCTAATCTTGTTCTAGTATATACTTGTTTTCTCTTTAATCATAGAATTGATAGATCATGGATGTCCATTCCAAATCGTTGCACCCCAGAGTTTATTTTTGGTCTCGATCAGTTTATTATATTTACCGAGGAATATAGGAAACAACCTGGAGATAGGTTCTACTGTCCATGTAGGCATTGTAGTAACAACTTGAAAGTCAACACTGGTGACGAAACCAAAAGTCATGTCATGTGCAACGAGATCGTACAAGGGTATACAGAATGGCACTGGCATGGAGAGATTTCAAACCTGAAATCAGTGGATGTCGATAGCAGTGCTTGCGTGGAAGAAGAAATTGCCTCCGATGACGTAGATGTGAACGAACCAGTTCCAATAGACATCGTTGATGCGATGCTAGATAGTTGTGGGGTAGAGCACACCGATCCACCTCCCATGTTTAGAAACATTGTGCATGATGCTAAGATACTGTTATACACAGGTTGTAAGTTTATGAAGCTTAGCATTGTGTTGAGATTGTATAAGCTGAAAGCTAACAATAGATGGAGCGACAAAAGCTTCATGTCATTGTTGTCTTTGTTGAAAGAAATTCTTCCTAAAGGAAACGAGCTGCCAATCTCAACATACTGGTTAAAGAAATTGTTGTGACGAATGGGAATGGATGCCAAGAAGATACACGCATGCCCGAATGATTGTGTATTATTTCAAAAGGACTATGTGGATCTGAAAGATTGTCCCAAATGTGGTGCGTCAAGGTATAAATTGACGACTTTGGGGGAGTCCAAAACTGGTTCTCCTGCCAAGGTGATGTGGTATCTACCTATAATACCACAATTTCAACACTTGTTTGCCAATCCGATAGATGCAAAGAATTTGAGGAGGCATGCAGATGTTAAGAAAAATAATGATGGGATCCTACGACATGCGTCTGATTCCCCATAGTAGAAGAAGATTGATTTATTGTACCCTGAATTCGGTGAAAAAGTCAGGAATCTAAGACTTGGGCTTTGTACATATGGGATGAATATGTATGGGACATTGAGCAGCCAACATAGCACTTGGCCATTTATTCTTGATATATACAATCTTCCTCCCTGGTTGTGTATGAAAAATAAGTACGTTATGCCGTTGTTTTTGATATCAGGCCCTAAACAACCTAGAAATGATATTGACATTTATCTTGAACCTCTGATTGAAGACTTGAAGAAACTTTGGGGTGAAGTTGGGATGACCTATGATGCTTCACGAAGAGATACATTTCATTTGCATGCTATGTTGTTTTGCACTGTGAATGACTTTCCAGCATATGGGAATTTGTCTGGATATAGTGTCAAAGGATCTAAAGTGTGTCCTATATGTGAAGAGAACACTGATTCAATACGACTAAAACATGGCGGCAAGACTGTATATCTTGGTCATCGAAGGTTTCTTCCAAAATTCCATCTGTATCATAGGTTGTGCAAAGCATTCAATGGACGGAATGAGGACGAAGTGCACCTAAACCTATACCAGGGGAGGATGTTTATGAAAGAGTAAAAGACTTTGCCAATGAATTTGGTAAGAGATCACAATGTACGATGGACACACGAAGTGACAAATCTTTATTCAAGAAGAAGTCAATATTTTAGGATCTTCCTTATTGGAGTTCTTTGGCAGTCAGGCATTGTATCGATGTCATGCACGTTGAGAAAAATGTCTGTGATAGCAGCATCAGTACTCTGTTGAATATACCAGGTAAGACTAAAGATGGGATAAAATCCAGAATGGACCTATGTGAAATGGGAATAAGGACAGAATTAACAGAAGTAGTTAGTAGAGATCGGAGAACATACTTACCTCCCGCTTGTTACACGTTGTTGAGAAAGGAGAAGAAAGATTTTTGTGAATGCTTGGTAAATGTTAAGGTGCCACAAGGTTACTCATCCAACATTCGTAGATTGGTATCAATGAAAGATTTGAAGTTGATAGGTATTAAATCTCATGATTGTCACACTCTAATGCAAAAAATATTGATTGTGGCAATTTGATTTATATTACCAAAGCATGTAAGGTTTGCAATCACTAGACTTTGTTTCTTTTTCAATAGTGTGTGCAGCAAAGTTATTGACCCTGATACTCTCGATAAATTGCAAGGAGAAGTGGTTATTACCCTATGTCAGCTTGAGATGTATTTTCCTCCTTCATTCTTTGATATCATCATACATCTTGTTGCCCACTTGACTAGGGAAGTGAAAATGTTGGGACCAGTTTTCTTGCATTGGATGCATCCCTTTGAAGATACATGAGCATTTTGAAAGGTGATGTTTGAAACCATTATCGGCCTGAAGGGAGTATTATTGAAGGTTATGTGGCGAGAGAGGTTATGGATTTTCACAATGAATTTCTGAGTGCTAATGACACTCCTATTAATGACAAGAATATTGAGGATCATTTTGGCACATGAATTTTGGGATGACAGATGAAAGTAACCAGTCATGAGCAGTTGAAACAAGGTCACTTGTATATTTTACACAACATCGACAAAGTGAGTGTTTATATCGAGGAACATACTAATTTCATCAAGAGACAATATCCTCGAGCCAATTCAATGTGGCTTGCTAGAGAGCATAACAAGACATTCATTAAGTGGTTTGAAGATAAAGTCTTACACCAACTATCTCAAACACCAGATAATCTTACTGAAACTATCAAATGACTCACATTTAAACCAAAATTGAATGTTATGTCTGATGAAGGGTTTAACATAAATGGATTCTCATATTAAACAAAGCATCAAGATGATAAGAGTGTCGTCCAAAATAGTGGGGTCACCCTTCAAGCGTCTTCATTGTTTTTTGCAAGTGCAAAGGATAAGAGTTCACGAAAAGCTAAAATGTCATATTACGGTGTCATTAAAGACATATGGGAGTTTGACTATGTAGATTTTAAAATTCTACTCTTTAAATGTAATTGGGTTGATAACACCAAATGACTTATAGTGGATGAATTGGGTTTCACATTAGTGAACTTTAAAAAGATTAGCGAGAAGGGTGAACCATTCATATTGGCATCATAGGTGAAACAAGTATTTTATACCGATGATCCTACAAATGATAAATGGTTGGTTGTTCTTCATGGTGAAAGACAGTTCATTGAAGATCTTATAGATGAAGAAGAGTACTATGATAAGTATGATGACTCCAGTCCATTCTCAGTTGGGTTGCCAACACCACCAAATATTGAAGCTAATGATGACTTGTATGTGCACGAAGATCACAATGAAGGATTGTTAATTGATAAAAGATCACAATATTAGACGCATGCATGCTTATATTTTATATATGTTTTATTTTTCTGAATGTGAACTTTACAATGTGAATGTGAACTTTACAATGTGAATTACTTTACAATGGGAATTTGAACTTTACAATGTGAACTTTACACTGTGAATGTGAACTTTCAGATGGTTGAGCATTCTCCTGATGACCATGCTGATGATTACCGTGAGGGTGAGGACGTCAATGCGCCGCCTCCCAATGTAAGTTTTAAAAATATATTTTTTATATGTTTTATTTTTCTGAATGTGAACTTTAAAATGTGAATGTGAACTTTACAATGTGAATTACTTTACAATGTGAACTTTACAATGTGAATTACTTTACAATGTGAACTTTACAATGTGAATGTGAATTTTGAGATGGCTAAGCATTCTCCTGATGACCGTGTTGATTATTACCGTGAGGGTGAGGACGTCAATGCACCGCCTCACAATGTAAGTTTTAAAAATATATCCCTGAGGTTTCTATCTATATGTTCATTTATAGTTATATCCTGTAAGTGTGTTTTTTTGGTCAAATTTTAGGTTGGTGATGTACCCCCTAAAGAAATTGGGGCACTTGATGAGCAGAAAAAAAAATTGAGAAAGTGAGGGGCATCACAATCATGAACAAGTTACTATAGTAAAAGGGCAATGGACCCAAACTGGCTGTGGATTTTGATCATGCAGGAAATCCAGTTGGAGTGAACCGCAACTTATTTATTTCATATCTTGGGGTTCTTACTCGCAGCCATTGTAGTCCTATTTTTGAATTCTGGCATAAAGTTCATAAGGGGAAGAAAGACTTAACATGGAAGGAACTATGTGTGAGTTATTATTATTTGCAATTCTATTTTTGTAGATTACTAATTTTTAGGATACTAGTTAATAGAAATTCTATTTTGTAGAGTATATTTGATCTGGATGAAAATCTGCATTGTAAATGCGTGATGCAACGTTGTGGGAGGGTCCTAAGGAACTATAGGACAAATCTCACCTGAGATTACATATGCGATGCTAATAAGTGGTTCTTGATTGATTTCCAATTCTAGACATTGATCACTTTTTGACTAACTCTACACTAATAATTTTTGTTTGTATTCTCTTTAAAAAATAAATTTAGGCAAAAGGCAGCCACTGAGCAATGGAACTACCTGGACACCAAAGACTGGGAGGACTTTGTTACCCAAAGAAAAATGGATGAATTCAAGGTATTAAGTGCCACTCCCAATTTAATTAATATACGTTCTTATGTATTCACCTATTCAATATTAACCTTTAGTGTTACTAACCAAATCAATGTGCTTACTAAAAAGGCTATCAGCGATGCTCAAAGGGCAAGGCGTGCACTGAATGTGCATGACCACACAACTGATCCATGAGGCTATGCAGGCATTCACCAAAGACTACAAGATAAGTCTACTGCTCAATCTACTTCTACTCAGGAGTCCTATGCTATTGATTCCGCACCTCTACCTCACCATGTTGTGGATAGCTGGGAGGAAAAACAACAAGGGAGAAATAATGAAGGCCGCAACTGTTGAGACGGATGCAAAAATGGTAAAATTCAACTCTTAGAGCAATCGATCGATATTGATTATTGTTATGTTTACTTACTAATTTTTGTTGATGGCGATTAGCGAGAGCTGCACGAGCAGAGGAAGGAAGACAAGTTCATCCCTGAGGGCACAAGGGATGAATTGCCATTTGATCTGGGTAACCCAAAGCATCATGGATGTGTTAGGGGTGCAGGTGCTGGTGTGGGCATCAAAGCGTTCTTTGGGCCATCCCAGCACAAACCTGTCCCAAAAGTGGGAATTTTACAAGTTGAGGAAACCTATTCTTTTTTTAGAATGTTATTGTGAAAGGGAATTCAATAATCGACTTCGTTTCTTTTATCCATGTATAGGTAGATGAATTAATTGAGAGAAAATTCCAAGAAGCAATGGTGAAGTGGTAGGCATCTCAGACGGCCACTCAGACGGTACTTGTGATGTGTCACGCTTCTATTACTCCTACTGCAGAGGTTGGGAGTAATCCTGTAGACCCACCACCTAGCGCATCCTCTGTAAGTATTTTTATGACATAGTAGCTAGTCTTTTCAAGATGATATATTTATGTATATATGTATATAACATTCTTTACGTAAATTTGTAGGGGTTGAAGCCATGTCGTATAAAAAGTAAAGAATATATCGTTGCAGAGGAACATGCTTACACAGACCTTCCAGGGGAGATGTTTCATGGGACTCCAGTACCAGCTGGTGCGGTTCGTGTGAGCCTGATACATATACTCCCTGATTGGAGGGATCTTCAACTGCCATATGCCCACCCAGATTCTGAAACGCTTGGTGAGGCAGAAGGTGGAGTGATAATGTGGCCCAAAGCAGATGTCGTCTATACTAATATTGTATGGTAAATTTACATTACGTTAATTTGTTAGTGTGTATATTTGAGTCAATTGATCTAAAATTATATATAGGTCAAAAAGATGACACCCACTACATCTCAACCTCTACATCCACCTCCTCAACTATCAAGTTGGCTTCTAAGGGACCTACATGCCTCGTTAGGTCCTAATTGTAGGGGTATGGAAGTATGGATCGGCGAACATGATCAAAATTTCCCTATAAATGTTACAATTTTGGAGGATGTTGCAGGTCAATCATATGATAACAATCTATTTCTACAAGTTTTGCATGCATATTAATGCATAGGTATTAATGCAGGTCAATCATACGAAAACAAGCTATTTTTACAAGATATTTTGGATTTGTTTAGTTATGATTGGCTGAACACATCTATGATAGAGGTGTGAATATGGTGATATCTTGTTTATACATTCATATACCTTGTTTTATATACGGTGATCTGGTTTCTTATATATTAATGCATACATAATACATGTTTTACAGCCACTTACACAAGATATGTACAGATTTTGCATATTCCCATGTAGGATTTTTAGTTCCATCTTTGATTAGTCTTGTAGATACAAACCCTTATTCAATTACTTCATACTGTTGTGATGCTTTTGAATATTTTGGTAAAAATAAGAAGACAGTGATAATAGCTCCATTCAATGTCGAGTAAGTTTACTTTGCTTATAATTTGACTTAAGAAAATTACATTTTTATTGTGGATTTTGAGTTATTAATTTTTAACTTTCTTAACTGTAGTGGTAGGCATTGGGAGTTACTAGTTATTGTCCCCAAGACGTTCACTGTCTATTATCTAGATTCTATGGGGAATGAATTCAATACATTATATGGACACGCAATGAAAAGGCCATTATTCTCGTGAGAAATATTTCATATTTTTATATCCGTTAACATATGTTATTAGATTACTATTTAATTATGAATTTAATGTGTTACATTAACATGTAGGGATTTACAAGAGTTCAAAAGATCTGGAGAAAGGACCCCAGGAAAACGAATCAGCCACTAATTTGGGAGAATGTGAAAGTAATTTCCCGACTCCAATGTATATATTATTTATGTGAACTATGCTTATTTGTATTTTTGAATATTTTGTATGTTTCAATTTATAGTGTGCTACACAAGACAACGACTGGGCATGTGCCTACTATGTGATATGATTTATGGACCTAATCATAAAATATGTCGTAATGAAAATCAATACTATACATCATGTATTATATATAGTCTCATTAGATAATATGAGATATATCAATCTTATTATATATTATTACTTATATATATCATTCTCTTTACATGTGTTTAAAACTGACTTCAGCACAGGTGGAAAGTTATTAGATGTACATACTCCCTATATGAGGGAGGAATTAGATGTTGTAAGAGAAGAATGGGCAAAAGACCTACAAGTAGTGGGAATTTTTAAATATAATTGGGACAATGATGACAATGATGAATAAAGAATGATATTTCTAAACTTTGTTCTCATAATTATTTTTGTGTGAATATGAATGACTTTTTCTTAATTGTCATATGTGTGAATGTGAATGACTTTTTCTGATCAATACATGAATGTATGAATGTGAAAAGAGATGAAATGAATGGAACTGAATGTGAATGTAAATGACTTTGCATGTTTCTACATGTATCTGATCAATACATGTGTCTGAATGTGAATGACTTTGCAGGTTTGTGGCATGTTGTTGGCTGATATCAATGGATGTTGTAAACCTACAGTTCAAAACTGAACTACAAGTTTTGCATCCTGCGACCAGCCATACAGCATGCCTGCAAACTAATAAGAAAAAAAATTCAAAACATAGGCGTCAATTATTTGTATAAAACTGACACCAAAGACATACAGTGTTAGTTATTAGCAAAAAACAGACGTCTCTTCCATGGCTGGCGTCAGTTATCAATAAGAACCGACGCCTATTGTGGCCAGGCATGGCCGTGCTGGCAGGGATATGGCGTCAGTTATTGTTTAATAACTGACGTTCTTAACCATGATATATTGTGGGTTTTCTGTACTAACCGACGCTTATAATTCCCTTAATGGCACATTTTCAATGGCGGGAAGGGTTATGGCATCAGTGTTTGTTTAATAATTGACGTCTTTTATCATGATATAGTGTCAGTTTTTGTTAAGAACTGATGCCTATAGTTCCCTTGCTGGTGCATTTTCAGTGGCGGGAAGGGTTATGGTGCCGGTTAGAAATTGACGTTGAAGGTGTCGACTTTTAACGACGCCCACTTGGGTGTCACTTGGAAACTGATGCTAAAGGCTCTAAATAACCAATGCCAAAGGCCTTTTCTATAGTAGTGAGTAAAATTTTGGATGATGCTCAAAGAAACTACACCACCACAAATGAATTACTTGCCTCAATTTTGGCTCTGGATAAATTCATTTCCTATGTACTACAAAACAAGGTGATTGTGTAAACTAAACACACAGCCCTCAAATATCTCATGTCAAAGAAAGATTCAAAGCCTAGGCTGATATGGTGAATTCTATTGTCTAATAGTTTAATTTGGATATTGTTAATAAGAAAGAGATTGGAAATTCTACAACCAACCACCTATCCTGCATTGATGCACCTTACAATGAAGTAAACAAGATCAAGGAGACAAAGTCCCATGAGAAATGTATATTATAAGATTTTACTTAAAGGACATCATATAAGAACATAGCCAACTTCTTGGCTAGTCGGAGAGTACCAAGCATATGGACTAGGGAAGAAAGTAAGACATTGTTTTCTTTGGTGAAAAACTATGTTTGGGATGACCCACATCTTTTCTATTATAGCACTGACCAACTCATAAGAAGGTGCATTCCAAAAACGGAACTACAAGATATTCTCTCCATGCACCACTCTAACATATGTGGAGGAAATTTTGGTAGAAAGAGGATGGCTTCCAATGTTTTATAATCTGGATTTTTTTATCCAACTTTGTTCAAGGATTATCAAGACTATTGCAAAGCTTGGTTGAAGTGTTAAAAAGTGAATGCAATATTAAAGAGGGACTTGATGCTTGTATCTCCCATTCTAGTAGTAGAGGTGTTTGATGTGTGGGGTATTTATTTCATGGGCTCATTCCCCCTTTCTTTGGGTTTATATACATCTTGGTGGTTGTAGATTATGTCTCAAAATGGGTTGAAGCCATTTCTACAAGAACCAATGACCATAAGGTGGTGTGGGATTTTGTGAAGTCAAACACTTTCATACAGTCAGGTGTGCCAAGAGAAAGGATTAGTGATGTGGAAGCATTTTATTCA
This sequence comes from Alisma plantago-aquatica, assembly GCA_963693085.1. Taxonomy (NCBI): domain Eukaryota; kingdom Viridiplantae; phylum Streptophyta; class Magnoliopsida; order Alismatales; family Alismataceae; genus Alisma; species Alisma plantago-aquatica. Next base: position 681,692,831 of record OY856413.1, on the reverse strand, counting down.
TAGAAATTTTAATGTTCACTGAAGAGAAATTGTGTGAACCACCTTGTGTCTACTCCTTATCATCTCCAAACCAGTTTAAAAGTTGAGTTAGATAATCATGAGATAAATCTTATTATTGAGAAGATGATGAGGTTAGAACACAAGGATTGATCTCTATGTCTCAATGAATCTTTGTGGGCATATAGGACTGTATTTCAAAGCCCCGATTGGCATTCCTCCTTTCCAGCTCATATATGGTAAGAGTTGCCACTTTCCAGTAGAATTGCAACATAAGGCTTTGTGGGTTTCAAAATCTATGGATATGGGCATGGAAATAGACAAACTGAGAAGAAATCTTCATCTCAATGAATTACAAGAATGAGGCATGAAGCATGTGTAGTCCAAGAGATATAAAGAAATAGTCAAATTATTACATGGCAAGTTGATCATTAGAAGTCTTTTGGGCTAGACAATGTGTATGGTTGTACAATTCTAGAATGAAATTCTTTGATGAGAAGCTTTGGTTAAGAAGTCAAGCATGCTTATTCATCTAGATATATTGTGATACATGAGAAGAAAGGTGCTAAAGAGTTCACAGTGAATGGCCCAAGATTGAAAGTAGTTGTTGAAGTTGGGCCTGACAAGGCTAATCAAACATTTGATATTGTTATATTGATTGAGGAAAAACTTATTGATGAAGAGATGTGCTTGAATGCACATGAGAAGTCAATTTACTATGGCGGCGATGTTTTGAGGTTTTTAAGAGGATGAGTGATTCAAGAGTTAAGAAGCACTTACTGCTCATGTCCCTTGGGTATACATTGTCAGAGTGGGGTCTCTGAAGTGGCTCCTCCTTGGGGGTGGTTCCCAAGTAAATAAAAAAGAGAGTTAAGAAGCACATAAGAAGGCATAAAACTTTGCACTAGTGGTAGGCAACCCATCTAAGTTTGAGGACTTTTTCTTCACTTTTTGGTACTTTTTGGATGTTTCATACATTTTCAAAGAAAAGCACACACAAATGTTTAAAACTCTTTGTTTGGGTTTTGAGGTATGATAGGTAAGAATGTGAGAGATTGAGAAAAGAAATTCTCAAATCAGCTAATCAAGTAGATACTATCTTTTCTGGATCAAAAACATTGATTCATATATAATTTAGTGGAAGAATTATTCATTTTTGTACTAAAAGTGTCCAACCCTACCATGCTTTACTTGTTAAACTTATAGTGAAAACCCAAGTTTTGGGACAACCCAACATGATCGTGTTGGCCAAAATGGTCGTTCTGGGAGCTTTGGCAGCACGACCGTGTTGGCCTGGCCCCACCAATTCAATATTTGATTCATTATGATATAACATGACCCTTCCTCATTCTGTTTTATAAAGAAGGGTTTTTCCACACCATGTATGATCTAGGGAGACTCCAAATCCCCCAAATCATCCCAATTGTCATCCTCAAGCTCCATTGATATGCTTTGTTCTGATTTCAATCACCTTCGCCTACCTTGAGCTCACATTCTCCATCCATTCCCACCTCAAAAACTCCATCTTCAGCTCCCCTTAGGTCCACCTCTCATGATGGGTGAAACCCTAACTACACTTCCTTTTTCTACCAAAGATCCTTGCCAAATGAAGAATATGGGCAAGGCGGTGAAGAAGGTTATCCAAGGTGGGGTCAAACCCATGACTTTCAACAAGGCCCACACTAAGAGACCTTCCAATGTCACCCCACCATCCCACATAACCACTCTGTCAATGTCAAACTCCATTTATAACTCTCTGTGTTCAATATTAATAAGTGCTCCCACCTTCAGTCCTCCTCTAGCCTACACACTATAGATCCAACTTATAGTCAACATGGAGAAGATGAAGCTCCATTAAATCATGAGATGGACAATTTTGTAGATTATTGATTTAAGATCCATGAAGGGATAGAAGAAGAAAGAAAGCTATTGTTTCCTCGTACTTCACACCTATCTTCATGGCCTATTCTAAAGATACACTCCACTTTTGAGCATAACCACATATCATACAACAACCCACGAGAAGGAAGTTGTTGATTGAAGAAGAAGACAATGACATGCCAATTGAGATGGTGCCCCTCAGAATGAGAGGGTACATAAGGTGAGGAGGTTGAGGAGGATCCAGTGGACATTATTTCAAAGTTGGAAATAGAGAGAAAGAATCTTTTGGGAAAACAACCTGAAGGAGATACATTCAATAGACAAGAAAAGAGGAAGATTTTTGTGAATCCTCTCTACCCCAAGTGCACTACAAGGATGGTGATCCATACAAGGTATGCTTGTGTGTCTACTATGCAAGACCTAGGGATTCACATACTCAATCAATACTTGGAATCATTGGGTTTGTACAAACCACTGACTGAGGTCCAAGAAACCTACATTGAGACAACCCATGAGTTTTTCAGGTCACTAGAGAAGGTTCAATGTAAAGGTGAAGATGCCATTCGGTTCAAACCCAATGACTCTACACATGTGTTGACAATCATTCAACTCAACAAGATTTAGGCATTGACACCCAAAATGGCAAATAATTTTCATGAGGGAAGATTTTACAAGGGCAGAAGATACAACTATTCAATGATGTGGAAAGACTTCACCGACCAAGAAACATTGTAATGGGAAGTACAAAATGAGTAGAATACATAACCCAACCATGAGGTATCTTCAAAAGGTTCTAGATAATACCATTTTTTGCCAATATGACAATCAAGACTACTTCTCTTAAAAATATTTGTCTGTAATGACAATGATGATAAATGATAAATATGTCCACTTCAGAACAATGATGACGGATCATTTAAAAATAGTCCCCTCTAAGAGCATTAATCCATTCATAATGAGGGTGGGGATCACTCACTACCATTGCTCTAGCCTTGGATTGTGATCTAGAATGGCGCACACAAGCTTAAGGGACCAATTACATTGTTTAGAACTACCTTGCATGATCCCAGATGATCTCCCTATGTAGAGAAAAGATACATTTATAACATGAACCTTGGGTACCCTGAAATAACTTTAGAGACACTCTATCATTATGTTCTTCTTCTTGATAAGTATGGAGTCAATGGATGATTTCATAGAAGTCAAAATAGGAAATACAACATCTCTAAGAAGGCTATAGGGTACACTATTGACCTACCTAAGGGAGAAAGGGATACACATATTCCACATCAACAACACATCCTTTAACAGTCTTACCACACAAGAGTAGGACAATTTGATTTTGATGTGAAACCACCTCCAACAAATGATTATGACATGTCTTCTATTCATGCATAGTTGGAGGGGATTCAAAAGACATAAGAGGCCATGTGGTTGGACCAACAACATATGCATCATCCAATCAATCACATGTACTGCTTCTAGCATATGCAGGGATGATTTCTCAGGTGCACTATCAAGTTACCAGGAGACATACATGTCTCCCTAGGAAGATTATTGAGGTAGTTACCACAAACATCCTCCACCATATGGGGGACCACCATAGGATGCACCACCGTGATGAATTCTACCCTATCACACCTAGAGTTTAGTGTCATGCTAAGGACAACATGATTCAAAAGTTTAAGGTGGTAGGGTGGTACATGCCCTCTTTTCTTAGTTCCATTTTGATATGCCTATTTCACCATATCCCACCCTTCTTTGTTTAGTGATAACTAATATTTGAAACACCTCTATCTAGTATAGATTTTTGCTTGATTTGCATATATGCATGCATATAGTTTAGTTTCTTGCATTTTTACGTATTTTTTCAAAATGTAATATAATGAATCTTAGATGTAATCTCCATGTAAACCTTTTTACCAAGTTTCCCTTTCATTTCTATCTTTTATGTCATTTATGTTTAATTAGTGGAATTTATAGTGGCTTAGTGAACATTTATTCACTAATTGTACCAATATAAGGGTTTATGCACAAATATCTCAGTGAAATATTAATTACCATAATTAAGTGTTATAAACCTTAATCTAACTTTTTGATATGATTTGAAAACATAAAATGATCCTAAGTTTCAAATTTGGTTCGATTTGGATGTTGTATGTGCAAGTTATGCAACTTTAGGTACATTCTAGACCTTTATGCAATTTACCTAATTGGGAGGTTTTCTTTGCTAATTATCACCTGAATTTTAATCCTTAGATATTATCTTACCATTCATGAGATTTTGAAACATGGGGCACCTGGTTTCACTTTGGTTTGAAGGTGTTTCTCTCCAAGGGCATTATAGGGATTACCCTCTTTATAAATGTGCTTATCTTTAAAAGCTATCAACCAATGGGGTTATTTCTTTGTTTGAAGGACGGTGGGGATGGCCTATAAGGCTCCAGGGGATCTTAGGACCGACCTTTGGTATACAAGAAGAGTCAATGAGCTGTCCTCTTCCATGGCCATGAAGCCCTAGCCTAAGGACACATGGAAAGTCCCATAGACACCTCATACTTGCCCCCTTCTTTATAAAGCCATGCCTACCCCTTCCCACCTCCCAATCCAAGAAGAAATCCTCTCCTTCTATTTCCCACAACTTAGAGCATCATCCCTTATATGTTTGGCCATGAAGTTGTTGTCCCAAGGTAAAATAGGGTGCCTAACTTGGTGAAGAAGGCTCTTAGGGTTTCAAATTTCTCTATTTAGGATTTCTTAAGCTCCTAATATACAAGAAGAGTCAATGAGCTCCTCATACTTTCTCATAGGACCGACCTTTGGTATACAAGAAGAGTCAATGAGCTCCTACTTGGTGATTTTGACCAAAACTAGTAAGAATCCTCCTTTCCTTTCCTATTATTCCTACACCTTCTTATAGGTCAGAACAATGACCTTCCATGGTAAAACTCCACCTAGAACTCCAAAACATCTCATCTCCATGCTCTTTTGCTAGGGTTTGCACCTCTAAAGTGGAGAAGGTGATCTTTTCTCAACAAAGGAGCTTGGCTTGGAGCAACCAGACCTTCTAATCTTGGGATCCTCTTTCTATTTGGACCTTCTTACCTTCCTAGAGGCAAGTTTTGAGAACCCCCTTCTATGGAATCCAACTCACAAAAACATGATTACTTAGGCAAAAGTGAAGGTTAATAGTAGATTACTGAAAATCACTAAAAATTAAAACTTTTTACAAAGAGATCCTTACATTGGAAAACTCTTTCAAAAAGGACCAAAGTAATTGTATTACATTCTGGTTCACAAGTACATGTCTTGTACCATTCCTTCTCGAGGATCACATACATCAACTGCCCTGTTAAAATTATACATAGGCAACATAAAAACATTGAGGCATCAAGCCAAAATCTCAGATCAGTTCATTAAACTAACTACTGACTCCGAGGACCTGAGAGTACAGAGATGACACATAGGACTCTATATACAAACATGATAGCCAGTGTCTCCACCTAGATGTCACTACTGTCCCTACTGCTGTTGCTGCTGTTCTTCACCCGCTGTAGGGTTTCTACTTCTTCTTTGGTGTCTTCCTAAAACATTGGATCCCACGGGGGTGAGACAATTGAAATTGCCCCAGCGAGAGATATAACTCTCTTCCAGAAATACTATTATTGCAATTTAATGGAATAAAATTGAGTAGAAGAATCATAAGTATTCAACAACATATAAATCAATTATTTAAGGATATTAGATCAATGCCCTTCTTCAAAGTATTTCATCTTGTAACTTGGTAAAGCAGTATGTCATTTACCCAATAAGGAATATGAAGAACATGTATAACATTTATCAATCTAAGATATACTAAGCAAGATATCATCAACCAATGATTCTCATATTTCAACCTTAAACAAATATGCTACACGGATGATTACACTTTACAATCATACTTAAGCCCTGAGGAGATGAGGTATACCGCTCATACTCCAACCGACCATTGTGAAATCGAAATTGGTACCATGCATAGGTCAATGGAAGAGCCAGATTTCCACGACCTCATCTTCCTTAGTCAGTATGAGGGCCAAATGCAGGACATCTTGTCTCTCTACTAAATAGCTTTCCAGGGTATATTGGGAACTTCGCTATTAGAGTTACAGTGGCATGTTGTAGTCTCTTCGCAATCAAGAGATTTCATGTTTATCTCACATCAATCTGACATTAATATCATCAGGAGATTAGTGATACATCCATCCCGACATTTGGGAAATTAGTGATACATCCATCCCGACATATATATAATGAATGATTGAGAGATTTAAAGTTTACCTCACATCAATTCCTCCATTAGGGCGTAAGGATATTCGTGCCCATAACCCCCACATACTCAATAGTATGCCCTCTAGGAGTTCCTGTAGGAAAACCTGTTTCACCATCACCAGTTACTACGATGATGGATCTATGGTCAGGGCTCTACATGATAAGATTTCACTTGATTAATTAAGTACCTTACTATGTTCTTTTAGCATCAGTCAGGTTTTCAAGCATAAATCATTATAACAAATGCTACAAAGAATGAGTACTATTTCTATCAAGTCCTTTTCAAAGCTTTATAAAACATTGGGATCTCAATCCCTTTTCACATCAAGAGTATTCATATCCCTTAACATCTCATCATAATGATTCTGGAATATAGGTATTCAAACCCTTAATTCATCAAGAACACTTGTTACCACTTATCAGGTAGTTTATACCTTTAGGTCATCTGACCAAGGTAAACATGATATATACAATACAGGTATCTCATATGGCTCTTAAGTCTCATTAATCTCTTGTTACCTCTTACTAGGCAACACAACATATTATGGCTTAAAGGGCCCATAAAACAATTCCAATAGTAAAACATCATAGCTCAAACCTGGCTATGTCCAACATCTCATGATACATGCATGATTAGTGCATATGATAACAGTTATATCAATTACATATCAACACTTATGCAATGTGAGAATAACATCACTATTTCTTCATTAGAACTAGAATTTCCCAATTCATGTCAATTAGGAATACTCATCCCATTACCTAAATTAGAGTTATGGTCTTTCATCATATTGCCCAAGATTAGAGTTTCATACACTATAACCCAAAATTAGGGCTTCACATACCTTTACCCTTTATCAAGGTTAGGTTTTCATATCAAGGTTTCACACATCATTACATAGCTTCATCTTAGTTTAGAGTTTTACATCACATCTCTGTATTAGAGTATCATTTGATATCACTCTTGATTAGGGTTTCACTTAACATCACCCTTAATTAGGGTTTCACATGTCCTCACCCTTAATTAGGGTTTCACATGTCATCACCCTTAATTAGGGTTCCACATGTCATTATCCTTAATTAGGGTTTCACATGTCATCACCCTTAATTAGGGTTTCACCATTACCCTAGATTAGGGTTACACCTATCAATGCCCTCAATTAGGGTTAGGATTCATCAACCTTCTCAATTAGGGTTTCATGATCTCTTTATCAAGAATCATACCCTAATTACATGTTTTATTCATATTGTAAGTATTGAGGATTAATCACTACATGTTTATCACTCATGTATGGGTTCCTCTCTCTCTCTCATCCTCTCCAGGATGTTGATCACCTCAAACTTAATTAGATTAGTTCAAATCCTCATTTAGGTATACACACTTAGACTTAGTTTAGTATGTTGGGATGTTGCTTCCATAAGCATCAAAGATTGACCATTCAAAAGGTACTAATTACTTAAGTACCTTGAAGGTACAACCATTATAATTAATCACCTTTGATAAACATAATCAACAATTATGGGGTTGATTAATCTTTCATAGCTTTGAGACTATTAGATCTCTAAAAGGTTTTGTTACTTTTGAACCTTCGAATGGTTTTGAACTCCTTGACCTTCAGAAGGTCTTGGAGTCACATGACCATCAAATGGTCTTTAAGATTCATGACCTTCAAACGGTCTTGGCCTAACTTCTTCAATCGGTTTTGAAACCGTTTGCTCAATTGAAATTGAATGAACCTCAAACAGTTTTGAAACTATTAGCCCCTCAAACGGTCTGAGGACCATTTGATCTCAAACAGTTTCAAGACCGTTTGGACTCAAACGGTCTCAAGATCATTTGGTCCAAACCACCTTGAAATTGATTGGACCAATTAGGGTTTCCTCCAACCAATTGATTGGTTTTAGGGTTTTCTTTATTGAATTGATAATCAATTGAACCATTGAAAGTTATCCAATTACAACCCTTGTGTGGCATCCAACTCATAAAAACAAGATTTACTTTAGCAAAAGTGAATCATTTGCAGTGGATTACTGAAAATCACTAAAAATTAAAACTTTTTGCAAAGAGATCCACACATAGGAAATCCTTTCCATCAAGAACCATTGTATAACATTTACATTTTGGTTCAAACGTACATAACTTGTACCATCTCTTATCAGAGACTACAACATCAACTTCCTTATAAGCATTATATACATACAACATACGAATCTCGAGGCATCAAGCCAAAACCTCAAACGATTCATTAAAACACTAACTTTAAAACTCTGAGGACCTGAGAGTACAAAGATGACACATAGGACTTTCTAACTACATAACTTGATAGACGACATCTCCACCTGAGATCTCACTGATGTCATTGATGTTATTACTGTTGTCCTTCCCCTGCAATAGGATTTCTACAACTTTGTCTGTGTCCACCTAAAACATTGGATCCCACGGGGGTGAGACAATTGTAAATTGCCCCAGCGGGAGATATAACTCTCCGCCAAAACATTGTTATAGCAGTTTATTAAAATAAACTGAGAAGAAGGATTTATATATAGTTAACAACAGATAAATCACTCTATGAATAGAGTGAAGTAATCTCCTTTCCCAAGGAGAACATTGCATCTACTCATGGTAGAATCATAGCTCATCCATCTACATGCAATGAATACAAACAGATATGAAAAACATCAATGAACTAGAGTTTCATGAAAGAAATATAACATCAGCCAATAAATTTCCATATTCAATCCTTAAGCAAACATGCTATATGGATGAATTCATTTTACAAACACACTTATGCCCTGAGGAGATGAGGTATACCGCTCATACTCCAACTGACCACTACGAAGTCAAAATCGGTACCATACATAGGTCAATGGAAGAGCCAGATTCCCATGACCTCTCACATCCCCTTCAGTGCGAGACAACAAGCAGGACTGTGTTAACTGCTCAAAATATCTTTCCAAGGTATACTGGAACTTCACTATAGAGTTACAACGTCAACTGCACTCTCATCGGCCATCGAGAGATTTAATGTTTATCTCTATCGACCTGACATTAAGTATTATTGGGAGATGTGTACGGCATCTGTCCCAATCGTCGGGAGATTTGTGATACATCCATCCCGACACTTGAAGGATTGATAGGTTTGTTGTTAACCTTCCCCCAATCTCTTCACCGGACGTAAGGATATTTTATCCCATTTACCCCCACATATTCAAAATATGTGTTCCGGGTTTTGCGGTGGAACACCCGTTTCACCATCACCTTATTACTGACGATGATGGATCTATGGTCATGGCTCTACATGATATGATTTCACTTGATTAATTATGTACATTTTCACATTCTTTTAGCATCAGCCAAGTTCTCAAGCATGACTTATTACAACAATGCTATAAAGAGACATGTACTATTTTCATCAAATACTTATCAGTCTTTAAAAGACCTTGGGAACTCAGTCCCTCATTTCAATCCTGGAAATTATCAACCCTTTACAATCTCATCACCATAATCATATGATTCTGGGTATTCAAACCCTTAACTCATCATAGAGCATCATTACCATTTATTAGGTAACTATCACCTTCAGGTCATCTGACCAAGGCATTCATGATACTTGTTACACAAGTATCACACATGGCTCACCAGGCCATAGAATATCTTGTCACCTCTTTCTAGACAATAACTTACTTATTTGACTCATTAGGTCCATGCACATTCTGTTACTTTACTAAGCAACAACAATCATTAAGGCACTTAGGGCCAATCAACATTTATTATATAATGTCACAGCTCAATATGGCTATGTTCATCATCTCATCATACCTGCATGGTTATTAGGCATGATAACAATCATACAAGTCATTCATCACATAATGTGATACAATAGGAACACCATTATTCCTTTACCAGGAATTAGGGTTTACTATCAAATAGGACTTCTCATTCCCTTTACCCAAATTAGGGTTAGGGTTCCCCATTTCTCATTAATTAGGGTTTCATGATTATATAATTTATCCAACCCTTAATTCATTATTCCATACCTCTAGGGAAATAAAAGATATCATAAATGATTATTCAAGATAATTACTCTCATCATATAGCATTAATGATCATCAATTCAAGGTATGAGTTCATTTCTCATCCTCATCATGGTATGACTACATCATACTCACCAATTTGGCTTAACCCCATTCTCAAGGTACATTAATTAACACTTATCAAAGTGCATCAACTCATTACATTTCATTGTAATAGTTGCATAACACACTTCATATGTTTCTTACCTAATTATATTGGATTTGAAGTGCATCAAGGTATATAAACCCTGAAGTGTTGAATGTGATAACTATCATATCTTGATGTATCACTTTTCTCATCATTTCAGACTCTCTTAAGTTAACCATCTTATCTTGTAATAAGGTATTTCCTTCTTAATATCTTCAATCCCTAATCTCTCACCTTTAGCATATAATTCATAGTCCACACATTAGAATTGTCCAACTATCTTTAATGATATGGATTTGTCTAATGCTAAAGACATAGCTTATAATTAGGTTGCATATAATCAACCACATGAATTGTTTCACCTTTATAAGGTAATTCTTCTATCTCATCATTAGGCTTTCCCTTATACCCTTACTTAAAAATTAAGATTATGATTCATTGTCATATTGCCCAAGATTAGGGCTTGTATTATGACTCCACATTAGAGTCTCACATACCTTCACCCTTCTTAGGGCCTCTCATCACAACATAGCATTAGAGAATCATGTGGTGTTAATTCTTAGTCAGGGTTTCTCGTGGAATCACCCTCAACTAGGGTTTCTCATGGAATCACCCTCAATTAGGGTTTCTCATGGAATCACCCTAAATTAAAGTTTCACATATCATTACCCTAGATTAGGGCTACATCTTCACCCTGGTTTAGGGTTTCAATTAGAATTTCCCTCAATTTTGGTTAGAGTTCAATAGCCCTGTCAATTAGGGTTTATGTTCATGATTAGGGTTTCATGATCTCTTTACTTAAGGATCATACCCTTAATCACCACATGAATCATATTCATTTATGAATTTCATGCTATCATCTTCTAAACTTGATTAGGTCATATCAACCCTTCAATCAAGTACATACAACTATGATTAACATAGTGTACCAAGTCATTGTTCCTATATGCAATTAGGGTTCATCCCTTAATTGGCACTAATCACTTAGGTACTATTAGGGTTTCAACCTTTGTACCTTCATTGATTATCATTACTAATCATCACTGGATCAATGGATCATTCATAATATTAATTCTCAAGAGATTCAATCACATTGGACCTCCATTACATAAGGTATCCAAATGAATTGACCAATTGGATCTTCAATTACAATAGGTGTCCAAGTGGATTAACCAATTGAGTCCTCAATTACATTAGGTATCCAAAAGGATTAACCAATTGAGTCCTCAATCAATTTTGACTACTTAAGCCCCAAACAGTCTTGGTCTTTCAAAGTTCAAATGGTTTGAAACCATTTGGTAAATGTGGTGCTTGAGACCGTTTGCTAAAGCAAGTACTTGAAATCGTTTGCTAAAGGTGACCTTCAAGATCGTTTGGTAAAGGTGGTCACTTGAAACTGTTTGCTAAAGTACCTTTTTGAAACCACATGAACTCAACCGGTTTGGGATCGTTTGGTCCCAAACGGTCTTGAGACCATTTGGTCCAAACCTCCTCAAAAGTGCATGGACCAAATATGGTCTCAACCAGTCAAATTGAATTAGGGTTTCCAATGTTGATTCCTTCAATCATTGAATTCATGTAACCAATCATCAATTGGATCTATCATCATACTTCAATTGAGTTAAATAGGTCAACCTTCAACTGATTTGACCCTCAATTGACCCTCAATTGGTCATCAATTAGGGTTTGAATCAATTGAATTAGGGTTTGGAATCGATGATCCTTCAACATTAATCAATGTAAAATTAGTTACTTTGAAACCATTGAACCATCATCCAAATTGTACATGACCTGACCCCAAACGGTATTGAGGTCATTTGGATGACCTCCAAACAGTCTTGAGACCGTTTTCCCATGTCAACATCAAAATCCAAGTCAACCAATTAGGGTTTGGATCATTGGATTGATCACCAAATCAGCAATTGATTACACTTCAACTTAGTATCTTTGGATCTTCAATTGCTTAACCATATTCAAACCTAGACCTCCAAAAGGTCTTGGGTGACCTCCAAACGGTCTTGAGACCGTTTGGGTGATCCCCAAATGGTTTTGAAACCGTTTGGATCAATCAACCCAAGTTTCCAACTTAATCAAATTAGAAATCAACACTTAACCTGATTAGGGTTTTGGTGATTGATTGACCTTCAACTCATGAACCAATTGGAACTAATCAATCATGATTGATGGGTCACTAATCTAGGTCATTTTCAACAGATCTCCAAATGGTCAACCCTGGTCAACTCCACCAAACGGTCTGAAACCGTTTGGCCTCATGCGGTTTGGTGAAATCGTTTCCCCTCAAACAGTTTGAAACCGTTTGCTCCCAAACGGTTTGGGAAACCGTTTGAGCAACTCTTTTGAAACCATTTGGCTTGGATATTTGGAGAGGTGTGTGCTTGTCATCTTCAATCTCTAAAATCATGAAACCTTCTATGGTTTCCATGGTGATTGCATCCATCAACTAAATCAATTATCGTGAATGTGGAAATGATCCTTATTTGATAAGGAATTGAATGCAATAACAAAATCAAGGGTTCAAGTTATAAAAACCACCTCCAATTGAGCTCCAAGATCATGGACACAATGGTGGATGCAACTCCTTTCACCATTCCAAGGCTCATCCTCAAGGTTTGAGTGAAAAGGAATGGTTAGAATTGAAGATGGGATCGAGATATGAAGAAATCATGCATTGATTTGTGATTTCCACCATGAAATCTAGGTGAACCAAGGTCAAAAAGCTTACCAACAGGTTGGGGGTCGTCCTCCTGATCCTCCCAAGCTCCCTTGGTCGTTTCCCAAGCAAGTAGAAGAAGTGGGGTCGAATAATCCTTTCATTTGGCTTGTAAAGAGTCTTTTTATAAAAATTCAATGAGAGAGAATATGCTTTATAAAAATTCCATTTAATCCCAAAAATGGAGCCGCCTCTTCCCCCCTCAACTCCTTGGATCCGAGGATATCTTGTTTTCCTCATATTCCTCTCAATTATCCATGGTTTAAAGAAAAGCAAATTAAGCACCTCAAATCATATTATACTAATATCTATATGTGAGTGGATATTTCTTTTCCTTATAAAATTGTGAGTGAGTTATCCACTCCCTTGGATATTTTTGTGGTCCTTGCAAAGCTCAAGTAAGTACACACACATCTGAATCCAACCATTTTAATTTTGGTTGAAGTCCCTTTAATTAATACATTTATTTTTGCCCTAAATTGAATTAGGGTTTCAATTAGGATTAAATCTTGATTATTTTAATATCAAGATTCTCTCTCCTCCAACTTAATTCAAATGAGGCACCCCTCTCATTTTCTTTTCTCTACATGATGCCAACAAACATTAGGGACCTTATTGAAGTGCTATTTTTCATATTGCACCCTAGGTTTTGGGTAAATTGCACATTACACCAAAATTAGGTTTTCATGCACAAACATAGCTTTATCAGCTCTTTCTTGGTACTAGGCTTCCATAAGCCATAACTCTACATAATTTTCACTCTCATGATGCTTCAACACATCATGAACATATTATCATGCACATTTTGCACTTAAACCCCTCAACTTAGGTAATTTACACTTTAGTCCAAAACAAGCAAAACATTGATTTCAACAATGTTCAAAAAGGACTAGAATTGCAACATAAGTTCCTCTTGAGCCCTAATTACTTTTCACAAGATAAGATTAAGCATATAATCATCTTTATTAATCAAAACACCTAGGGTTAAAGTATAACCCAGGTCAGGGATGTTACAAATTATAAAACCCTAATAAGGATTTTGTCCCCGAAATCCCAGATAAAGGAAGATAGATGTATTTCATTCATCATACTATCTAGTCTTCACATATCATCTCCTTATTATGGAGACACCATAAAACTTTAATCATCACAAAGTGTTTCCATACAAGATTCTCATAGAATCAACACACAAGACACATGCTCCACTATTCTTCATTATTGACTGTGGACTCAATTTTGTGTCAAGTAACACTTTTCTTGTTTAGAGAAACATCATACATTCTTTATTAATATCATGTTTATGCAGAGCATAAACCCCTAACATATGATGTTCATATTATTTTATATAATCAGACTAATTTCATAGGTTACCACTCCAGGTAGCCAATATAAACCATCTGATATTTCTTAGATACCATAATCTTTCACCTTGGTATCTATCACATGTGTTAAGAGCACATCACATATTTATCTTCCTTTCATCTAGGAACATTAATAGTTACATATGTCTTTACCTTGGAACCAAAGTCCAAGATAAACTGATACTTTTCTAAGTATCCATCTCTTGAACATTTTATTTTATGCACATCAAGTGTCTTAAGACCCACTTGATTACCATGTCCCTGAAAGGAAAGAAAACAAGGATTCATATTCCTCTTATTAATTCATGTATTTTCAACTATTCATGAACCATTTATTCCTTGTCCCATCCTAGGTTCCTTGCCTTTAGCATAGGAATTTGTAAGGATGATTACATGTCATTATCCCATTCTTTATTATTATCTAGCATGTTTATGACCATTTTATGATCTCATCACATTTCCCATTTCCTCATTATGGGAAAGATATTTATTATGCTTAGGACATGACACATTTATTCATCCATAATTCTAATTTCATGCTACTCATTAGATTGTCTCAGAATGACTACTTCATCAAGGTAATAAAAAGACAACGATCTAAGAGTTTCCATACTCACTTTATCATCAATAGTTGTATACCTGGCCAGGGTATATAAATACTGAGATTAAGTGGTATGCACTTTGTATACTATCATATTCCTTCTTCTCATATTAACACAAGCATAAGGTTTAACATCCCTGGATTTTGTCCGGACATCTCTTCTGTACCTCATCTTTTCTTATAGAGGTAAGAACAACATAGAACATTTGCAATGTTCTACTATGCAAAACCTAAGTCCTCATAGGACTAATCAAGGAAAGTTCAATCAATTACTTTCTCAATTAATCTAGGAATCCATAGAACAACATATTTGAATGACATTATCTTGTCAAACTTGTCATGATTCATGGATTATTCACTGCCTCAGGCTAACTCTGCCTCAAAGTTTGGTTCAACAGGCTAAGGTTGATCACAGACTCAGTTTAAGTCCAGAAATTCATCATTTCCTTTTGCTTCAACCTGCTGATGCTGATTACTAATCCTGTGGATACCTGAAACATTATCATTGAGGGCTGGGAATCTAAGATACACTACCCATGCTTGGTCCACTATATTCATTACTGTTGCCCTAAATTCTTCAATAATAATACTTAAAGAAGGATTTTCTTATTATAGATGGATCAGCTAGGGGATTCTCAGGCAATTATCTCTCTCTTACCTGCTCCCATGTACCTCTTCTTGGTGCAACATTGTTGCTTTTAGTAGCAATCTCCTCATGTGACCCAGTCATCTTTAAGTTCTTCTTCTCTTATATGAGCAGAAGACACTATCAGATTCACTGGAAGACACTAGAACAGACTCTACTACCTTAGTCATATGTCTCTATAGACTCAGCGAACCTAGGGCTCTGATACCACTAATTTGGGGCATCCAACTCATAAAAACAGGATTTACTTTAGCGGAAGTGAATCATTTGCAGCGGATTACTGAAAATCACTGAAAATTAAAACTTTTTGCAAAGAGATCCACACATAGGAAATCCTTTCCATCAAGAACCATTGTATAACATTTACATTTTGGTTCAAACATACATAACCTGTACCATCATTTTCAGAGACTACAACATCAGGTGCCTTATAAACATTATATACAGATAGCATACGAATCTTGAGGCATCTAGCCAAAACCTCAAACGATTCATTAAAACACTATCTGTAAAACTCTGAGGACCTGAGAGTACAGAGACGACACATAGGACTTTCTAACCACATAACTTGATAGATGGCATCTCCACCTGAGATCTCACTGATGTCATTGATGTTATTACTGATGTCCTTCCCCTACAATAGGATTTCTGCTACTTTTTCCGCGTCCACCTAAAACATTGGATCCCACGGGGGTGAGACAATTGTAAATTGCCCCAGCGGGAGATATAACTCTCCGCCAAAACATTGTTATAGCAGTTTATTAAAATAAACTGAGCAGAAGGATTTATATATAGTTAACAGTAGATAAATCACTGTATGAATAGAGTGAAGTAATCTCCTTTTCCAAGGAGAACATTACATCTACTCATGGTAGAATCATAGTTCATCCATCTACTTGCAATGAATACAAACAGATATGAAAAACATCAATGAACTAGAGTTGCATGAAAGAAATATAACATCATCCAATAAATTTCCATATTCAATCCTTAAGCAAACATGCTATACGGCTGATTTCATTTTACAAACACACTTATGCCCTGAGGAGATGAGGTATACCGCTCATACTCCAACCGACCACTGCGAAGTCGAAATCGGTACCATACATAGGTCAATGGAAGAGCTGGATTCCCATGACCTCTCACATCCTGGTCAGTGCGGGACAACAAGTAGGACTGTGTTAACTGCTCAAAATAGCTTTCCAGGGTATACTGGAACTTCACTATAGAGTTACAACATCAACTACACTCTCATCGGCCATCGAGAGATTTAATGTTTATCTCTATCGACCCGACATTAAGTATTATTGGGAGATGTGTACGAAATTTGTCCCAATCATCAGGAGATTTGTGATACATCCATCCTGACACATGAAGGATTGAGAGGTTTGTTGTTAACCTTCCCCCAATCTCTTCACCGGACGTAAGGATATTTTTTCCCATTTACCCCCACATATTCAAAATATGCATTTCGGGTTTTGTCGCGGAGCACCCTTTTCACCATCACCTTATTACTGACGATGATGGATCTATGGTCAGGGCTCTACATAATATGATTTCACTTGATTAATTATGTACATTTTCACATTCTTTTATCATCAACCAAGTTCTCAAGCATGACTTATTACAATAATGTTATAAAGAGACATGTACTATTTTCATCAAATACTTATCAGTCTTTAAAAGACCTTGGGAACTCAGTCCCTCATTTCAATACTGGGAATTATCAACCCTTTACAATCTCATCACCATAATCATATGGTTCTGGGTATTCAAACCCTTAACTCATCATTGAGCATCATTACCATTTATTAGGTAACTATCACCTTCAGGTCATCTGACCAAGGCATTCATGATACTTGTTACACAAGTATCACACATGGCTCACAAGGCCACAGACTATCTTGTCACCTCTTTCTAGGCAACAACTTACTTATTTGACTCATTAGGTCCATGCACATTCTGTTACTTTACTAAGAAACAACAATCATTAAGGCACTTAGGGCCAATCAACATTTATTATATAATGTCACAGCTCAAATCTGGCTATGTTCAACATCTTATCATACCTGCATGGTTATTAGGCATGATAACAATCATACAAGTCATCCATCACATCATGTGATACAATAGGAACACCATTATTCCTTTACCATGAATTAGGGTTTACTATCAAATAGGGCTTCTCATTCCCTTTACCCAAATTTGGGTTAGGGTTCCCCATTTCTCATTAATTAGGGTTTCATGATTATATAATCTGTCCAACCCTTAATTCATTATTCCATACCTCTGGGGCAATCAAAGATATCATAAATGATTATTAAGATAATTACTCTCATCATATAGCATTAATGATCATCAATTCAAGGTATGAGTTCATTTCTCATCCTCTTCATGGTATGACTACATCATGCTCACCAATTTGGCTTAACCCCATTCTCAAGGTACATTAATTAACACTTATCAAAGTGCATCAACTCATTACATTTCATTGTAATAGTTGCATAACACACTTCATATGTTTCTTACCTAATTATATTGGATTTGAAGTGCATCAAGGTATATAAACCTTGAAGTGATGAATGTGATAACTATCATATCTTGATGTATCACTTTTCTCATCATTTCAGACTCTCTTAAGTTAACCATCTTATCTTGTAATAAGGTATTTCCTTCTTAATACCTTCCATCCCTAATCTCTCACCTTTAGCATATAATGCATAGGCCACACATTAGAATTGTCCAACTATCTTTAATGATATGGACTTGTCTAATGCTAAAGACATAGCTTACAATTAGGTTGCATATAATCAACCACATGAATTGTTTCACCTTTATAAAGTAATTCTTATGTCTCATCATTTGGGTTTCCCTTATACCCTTACTTAAAAATTAAGATTATGATGCATTGTCATATTGCCCAGGATTAGGGCTTTATGTATTATGACTCCACATTAGAGTCTCACATACCTTCACCCTTCGTAGGGCCTCTCATTATGACATATCATTAGAGCATCATGTGGTGTTAATTCTTAGTCAGGGCTTCTCGTGGAATCAACCTCAACTAGGGTTTCTCATGGAATCACCCTCAATTAGGGTTTCTCATGGAATCACCCTAAATTAAAGTTTCACATATCATTACCCTAGATTATGGCTACATCTTCACCCTGGTTTAGGGTTTCAATTAGAATTGCCCTCAATTAGGGTTAGAGTTCAATAGCCCTGTCAATTAGGGTTTATGTCCATGATTAGGGTTTCATGATCTCTTTACTTAAGGATCATACCCTTAATCACCACATGAATCATATTCATGTATGAATTTCATGCTATCATATTCTCAAATTGATTAGGTCATATAAACCTTTCAATCAAGTACATACAACTATGATTAACATAGTGTACCAAGTCATTGTTCCTATAAGCAATTAGGGTTCATCCCTTAATTGGCACTAATCACTTAGGTACTATTAGGGTTTCAACCTTTGTACCTTCATTGATTATCATTACTAATCATCATTGGATCAATGGATCATTCATGATCTTAATTCTCAAGAGATTCAATCACATTGGACCTCCATTACATAAGGTATCCAAATGAATTGACCAATTGGATCTTCAATTACAATAGGTATCCAAGTGGATTAACCAATTGAGTCCTCAATTACATTAGGTATCCAAAAGGATTAACTAATTGAGTCCTCAATCAATTTTGACTACTTAAGCCCCAAACGGTCTTGGTCTTTCAAAGTTCAAACGGTTTGAAACCGTTTGGTAAAGGTGGTGCTTGAGACCGTTTGCTAAAGCAAGTACTTGAAACCGTTTGCTAAAGGTGACCTTCAAGATCGTTTGCTAAAGGTGGTCACTTGAAACCATTTGCTAAAGTACCTTTTTGAAACTGCATGAACTCAACCGGTTTGGGATCGTTTGGTCCCAAATGATCTTGAGACCGTTTGGTCCAAACCTCCTCAAAACCGCATGGACCAAATATGGTCTCAACTAGTCAAATTGAATTAGGGTTTCCAATGTTGATTCCTTCAATCATTGAATTCATGTAACCAATCATTAATTGGACCAATTATCATACTTCAATTGAGTTAAATAGGTCAACCTTCAACTGATTTGACCCTCAATTGACCCTCAATTGGTCATCAATTAGGGTTTGAATCAATTGAATTAGGGTTTGGAATCGATGATCCTTCAACATTAATCAATGTAAGATTAGTTACTTTGAAACCATTGAACCATCATCCAAATTGAACATGACCTGACCCCAAACGGTCTTGAGGTCATTTGGATGACCTCCAAACGGTCTTTAGACCGTTTTCCCATGTCAACATCAAAATCCAAGTCAACCAATTAGGGTTTGGATCATTGGATTGATCACCAAATCAACAATTGATTACACTTCAACTTAGTATCTTTGGATCTTCAATTGCTTAACCATACTCAACCCTAGACCCCCAAACGGTCTTGGGTGACCTCCAAATGGTCTTGAGACCGTTTGGGTGATCCCCAAATGGTTTTGAAACCGTTTGGATCAATCAAACCAAGTTTCCAACTTAATCAAATTAGAAATCAGCGCTTAACCCGATTAGGGTTTTGGTGATTGATTGACCTTCAACTCATGAACCAATTGGAACTAATCAATCATGATTTATGGGTCATTAACCTAGGTCATTTTCAACAGATCTCCAAATTATGGTCATCCCTGGTCAACTCCACCAAACGGTCTGAAACCGTTTGGCCTCATGCGGTTTTGTGTAACCGTTTCCCCTCAAACGGTTTGAAACCGTTTGCTCCCAAACGGTTTGGGAAACCATTTGAGCAACTCTTTTGAAACTGTTTGCCTTGGATATTTGGATAGGTGTGTGCTTATCATCTTCAAGCTCTAAACTCATGAAACTTGTTGTGGTTTCCATGGTGATTTCATCCATCAACTAAATCAATTATCGTGAATGTGGAAATGATCATTATTTGATAAGGAATTGAATGCAATAACAAAATCAAGGGTTCAAGTTATAAAACCCACCTCCAATTGAGCTCCAACGCTCCAAGATCATGTAAAAATGGTGGATGCAACTCCTTTCACCATTCCAAGGCTCGTCCTCAAGGTTTGAGTGAAAAGGAATGGTTAGAATTGAAGATGGGATCGAGATATGAAGAAATCATGCATTGATTTGTGATTTCCTCCATGAAATCGAGGTGAACCAAGTTCAAGAAGCTTACCAACAGGTTGGGGGTCGTCCTCCTGATCTTCCCAAGCGCCCTTGGTCGTTTCCCAAGGAAGGATAAGAAGTGGGGTTGAAAAAGCCTTTCATTTGGCTTGTAAAGAGTCTTTTTATAAAAATTCAATGAGAGAGAATATGATTTATAATAATTCGATTTAATCCAAAAAATGGAGCCGCCTCTTCCCCCTCAACTCCTTGGATCCGAGGCTCTCTTGTTTGACTCATATTCCTCTCAATTATCCATGTTTTAAAGAAAAGCAAATTAAGCACCTCAAATCATATTATACTAATATCCATATGTGAGTGGCTATTTCTTTTCCTTATAAAATTGTGAGTGAGTTATCCACTCCCTTGGATATTTTCATGGTCCTTGCAAAGCTCAAGGACTTCCACACACATATGAATCCAACCATTTTAATTTTGGTAGAAGGCTCTTTAATTAATACATTATTTTTTTTCCCTAAATTGAATTAGGGTTTCAATTAGGATTAAATCTTGATTATTTTAATATCAAGATTCTCTCTCCTCCAACTTAATTCAAATGAGGCGCCCCTCTAATTTATTTGCTCTACATGATGCCAAGAAACATTAGGGACCTTATTGAAGTGCTATTTTGCATATTGCACCCTAGGTTTTGGGTAAAAATCACATTACACCAAAACTAGGTTTTCATGCACAAACATAGCTTTATCAACTCTTTCTTGGTACTAGGCTTCCATAAGCTATACCTCTACATCATTTTCACTCTCATGATGCTTCAACACATGAGGAACATATTATCATGCACATTTTGCACTTAAACCCATCAACTTGGGTAATTTTCACTTTAGTCTAAAACAAGCAAAACATTGATTTCAACAATGTTCAAAAAGGACTAGAATTGCAACATAAGTTCCTCTTGAGCCCTAATTACTTTTCACAAGATAAGATTAAGCATATAATCATCTTTCTTAATCAAAACACCTAGGGTTAAAGTATAACCCAGGTCAGGGATGTTACACCTTGGATCTTCAACCATCCATTACAACCTTTGAACTCCAAACGGTCTTGAGACCGTTTGGACCATCAACCAAGTAATCGATCCAATTCAATTAGAAAATTCTTCAATCAATCGATTAGGGTTTGAAATCCATTGATCATCATTATAAAATTAATTATAATCAAATCAATTTAAGCCATTACATCTTCATCAATCACATCAGCAATTAACTCTAAATGATTGTGAAGTTTAATTTACCCATTCGGTCTTGAGATCCATTACCCATTTGGTTTTGGACTCAATTAACCATTCGATCTTGAAGTCAATAACCCATTCGGTTTTGAAGTAATTTATCCATTCGGTCTTGGGTACAATTACCCATTTGGTCTTGAGTAAATTACCCATTCAGTTTTGAGTTCAACTACCCATTCGGTCTTGAACTCAATTGCCCATTCAGTTTTGAAACCGAATCAATTCAATTAGTTTTGAAACTGAATTAGCTCATTCAGTTTTGCAAACCATTTGCCCCCTTCCTTGGTTGAGGTGTGTGCTTAAGATGACATCATCATATTCAAGCTTCAAACCTTCGAAATTAGTTGCAATTCTTATGGGAATTTCAATAACTAATTAAAAGGAACTCGAGAGGGTAGAAAGGTTCAACACAAATTGAATAAATTGCAAGCAATAATAACATTTAAGGTTCAAGTTATATAACCCACCTTTAAACTTGAATCCAAGCTTCAAGCTCCACATATACAATGGTGAATGAAGATCTCTCAATTGCCCAAGGTCCGTTCTCAAGTCTCTGAGTGAAAGGATTGGCTAAAGTTGAAGATTGAATGAAGAAAAGAAGAAACCAAGCATTGATTTTCGATTTGCACCATGAAATCACGGTTGAAAATGACTATGGAGCTTACCTATAGGTTGGGGAACGTCCTCCTGTTTCTCCTTATCTCCCTTGTGTTCAACCAAAGCAAGGAAAGAAAAAGGGATCGAAAAAGCCTTTCATTTGGGTTGGAAATGGGATGTTTATAAGGAAATTCAATGAGAGAGAAAGTGATATAATAATCCCTTCAACTCTCCAAAATTGGTGCCACATACTCTCCTCCATCCCTTTCATACGAAGCCATCTCCCCAACCTTGTCATTCCTCTTCATTATCCATGAATTAAAAGAAAGCAAATTAAGCACATTAACCATTATAATAATAATATCCAAAATTGAGTGGATATTACTTTTCCTTTAACTAATGTGAGTGGGTTCTCCACTCACTTTAGATATTTCTTGGCCTTTGCAAGAAACAAGGAAATCCATTTTTATATAATTTCAACCATCATATTTTTGGTTGAAGGGCACTTCAATTAATATATTTATTTTTGCATTAAATCGAATTAGGTTTCCAATTATGCTTAAATCTTGATTATTTTAATATCAAGATTCTCTCTCCTCCAAGGAGATTTAAAAGAGATGCTCCTCTCAGTTTATTGTCTCCACATGATGCCAAGAAACATGAGGGACTCTCTAGAAGTGATATTTTGCATATTAAACCCTAGTTTTGGGTAATTTGCACATTACACAAAAACTAGGTTTTAATGCACAAACATAGCTCAACAAGCTCTTTCTTGGTGCTCAGGCTATCACAAGCCATAACCCTGCATCATTCTCATTCTTATGATGCTTCAAAACTTGAGGAACATTTTACCATGTAACATTTGCAAGTTAACCCCTCAACTTGGGTAATTTGCACTTTAGTCCAAAACAAGCAAAACATTGTTTCAACATTATTCAAAAAGGACTAAAATTGAAACATAAGTTTCTCTTGATCCTTAATTACTTTTCAAGAGATAAGAGCAAGCAAATAATTAACTTTATTAAACAAAACAACTAGGGTTAAAGCATAACCCAGGTCAGGGATGTTACAAATTATCCACCCTTAACAGGGATTTCATCCCTGAAATCATCAAGAGAAACGAGAAGGCTACTTTCTCCTCATCTCTTCCTCTAGCTCCCATGTAGCTTCTTCAATTCCATGACGATGCCAGAGAACTTTCACAAGACATATGTCTTTCTTTTTCAGCTTCTTAATTCTTTTATCAAGGATCATCATAGGTCTTTCAACATATGACATATCATCATTTAATTCTATCTCCCATAGGTTGCAAAACTAATTCTGTGTCAGGATGACACTTTCTCAGCATAGAGATATGGAACACTGGATGCAACTTATGCAACTCAGGTGGCAACTATAGCTTATAGGCTACCTTTCCAATCCATTCAATGATTGGATAAGGCCCCATAAATCTAGGAGCTAACTTTCCCTTACTTCCAAATCTAAGGACACCTTTCCAAGGTGAGACCTTGAGATATACTCTATCTCCAACTTGGAATTCTAAAGGTCTTCTCCATTTGTTGGTGTATGACTTCTTTCTATCCTTTGCAGTCTTTAACTGTTGTTGTATTACTTTAATCTTCTCAGTTGCCTGTTGCACAAGCTCAGGACCCAAAAGTTGATATTCTCCTATTTCATACCAACATAAAGGAGATCTACAACGTCTACCATATAATGCTTCATATGGTGCCATATCAATATTGTGCTGATAGCTATTATTATAAGTAAATTCTATCAAGCTCAGGTGTAGATCTCAACTCCCTACAAACTGAAGGACACGTGCCCTAAGCAAGTCCTCCAAGGTTTGTATGGTCCTCTTAGTTTGTCCATCTGTCTATGGGTGAAAGGTTGTACTAAACCTTAACTGCGTACCCAAATCTTTATGTAGTCATTTCCAAAAATGACTCATGAACTGAGGACCTCTATCTGAAACAATAGTAGTTGGTACCCCGTGCAACCACACTATCGCATCTACATATATATGTGCCAGCTTCTCAGCAGTGTAGGTTGTTTTGACAGGAAGGTTGTTTTGACAGGAAGGAAATGTGCTGTCTTAGACATGGAATCATGACCTTTGGTTGTTCTAGGCAAATCAACCATAAAGTCCATGGTCACATGATCCCATTTCCACTGCGGTATAGGCAAAGGTTGCATTGTTCCTGTGAGCTTTTGATGTTCATCTTTAAGATGCTGACACACTGGACACCGCATAACAAACTCAGCTACATCCTTCTTCAATCCTGGCCACCAATACATATCTTTCAAGTTATGATACATTTTGGTGCTCCCTAGATGCATTGCATACATCGAAGAATGAGCTTCCTCCAAGACTAACTTCCTCAAGTCATTTGCATCAGGTACCACCATCCTACCATGGTAACAGACTACCTAATCCTCTGACTCATGAAAGCCATCATGTTTCTCACTACAATACTCTAACCTGATCTGTTGAACCACAGTATCAGCTTGTTGTGCTTCTTTAATATGTTGTCTCAGAGTAGGTTTTATGTGCATCTCAGCTAACAGCCCAGCTAACAACGATACTTTAAGCTGTATATTGTTTTTCCTCAAAGAGATAAGCATATCTCTTTTAAAGCACACTAAGGAGTTCAACTATGCTTTATCTAAGTCTGGTGATGATGATTTCCTACCTAGTGCATCAGCCAGTACATTAGCCTTCCCTAGATGATAATCAATTGTAAAATCGTAGTCCTTGATTAACTCCATCCAGCGGTGTTGCCTCATGTTCAACTCATGTTGTGAGAAGATATATTTTAAATTCTTATGGTCTGTGAAAATCTGGAATGTCTCTCCATAGAGATAATGTCTCCAGATCTTCAAAGCATGGACCACAACAGCTAGTTCTAGATCATGTGTCAGATAATTCTCCTCGTGTTTCTTAAGCTTTCGAGAGGCAAAAGAAATCACTTGATTATCCTGCATCAACACACATCCTAGACCATTCTTAGATGCATCACAGAAAACTATGTACCCCTTCCCTTACTCAGCTAATACTAGCACAGGTGCACTTGTTAACCTTTCTTTTAATATCTGGAAAGAATGTTGACATTTGTCATTCCAGACAAAAGGAACCTTCATCCTGGTCAACTTGGTTAGGGGTAAAGCTATAGAACTGAAGTTCTTAATGAACCTTCTGTAGTAGCCTGCCAGTCCTAGGAAATTGTGTATCTCTGTCAGTGTCTTTGGCTGTACCCATTGTAGGATAGATTCTACCTTATTAGGATCAACACGGATACCTGAGGCAGATATTACATGTCCTAGAAAAGAAACTTCTGGTAACCAGAACTCACATTTGCTAAACTTAGCATACAACTTATGCTTTCTTAGCAAAGTTAAAGCTTGATGGAGGTGTTGTTCATGTTGTTGAGTATCTCTACTGTATATCAAGATGTCATCTATGAAGACTACTATGAACTGATCAAGAAAAGGTCAAAAGATTCTATTCATGAGTTCCATGAATGCATCTGGTGCATTAGTTAGTCCAAACGACATAACTATGAACTCATAGTGACCATACCTTATCCTAAAGGCAGACTTAGGTATGTCACTCTCCTTAATATGCAATTGATGATATCCCGACCTCAGATCTATCTTAGAAAAGATAGTTGTACCACGCAACTGATCAAATCGGTCATCAATCCTTGGCAGAGGATACTTATTCTTTATAGTTACTTTATTCAATTGTTTGTAATCAATGCATAACCACATCGATCCGTCCTTCTTCTTAACAAAGAGGACTAGAGCACCCCATGGTGAAGTACTCGGTAGGATAAAACCTTTCTCAAGCAACTCCTACTGTTGTTTCTTGAGCTCTGCCATCTTAGTAGGTGCCATTCTATATGGTGTTTGTGCTATTGGTTGCGTGCCCGGGACTAGATTAATTTCAAAATCAATCTCTCGGGGCAGAGGTACACTTGGAAGTTCCTCAGGGAATACATCTTCAAACTCCCTAACTATCGGAACATTAAAAAGATTAGAGCTCTCCATTGTGGTATCTACCACATGTGCCAAGAATGCAAAGCATCCTTGTCTCATCAACTTCTCAGCTACCATAGCTGACACAAGACAGGTTGGAAGAATCTTTCTATCTCCCTGAAAGATCCATGTGTCACTATTATCTGTGAACACAAATTTCTTGGACTCACAATCCAAGACAACCTTGTACTTTTGTAGGGTGTCCATTCCAAGAATTATATCGAACTCGTGCATCTCAAGTGGTATAAGATCCACATGAATGTGATGTTCAGAAAAGGAAAGAATGCAGGGAGAACACACCTCCCGCAGCATGGCAGATCCCAACAAAGGGGTTTCTAATAACAGACTATCTACTCTATGACTGATAGTCATGTTGTAGTCATGGATCACTCTTTGAGTGATAAAGGAATGTGTAGCACCCAGATCAATTAAAACAGATACAAAGTAGGATGAAGAGAAATTAGAATGAAATAGTTCCATCTGACCTGTCACAACTCGAGGGTTGACTACTGCTTCGAGTTGATTCATCGCATAGAATCTCGTCGTTTCTTGTTGTTGACCCTATACTCGATTGTTGGGTGTCGACGAACTAGCTTGGGACGCTTGTCCACGTCCTCTAGCACCACTCAGAAATTGTCACCTCTAAGAGCCTTATTGACTCTGCCTCTGAGGTTGAGTCACACTTGCTTCTCTGGCTCGACAATCTTTTATCAAATGCCCCATCTTTCCGCATATAAAAAAACATGTGTTCCTTGACTGTGGCCTGGGTGGTCCTGTTACCGACATTGATGTTGAGTTGTGGGCTCCTTCTGGTGGTAAACTATGGCCTCTACCCCTATTCGACATCCATTACCTCTGGGTATTGAATCTCAGTGGTGCTATTGGTGCAGAAAATTTCGGTTTCTTAAAACTTTTGGACCCTTGTCCTTGAAACTGAGTATACACCTTCTTACTCATAGTTTGTTGCTTGTCAATCACCGACCTTTCTATCCATCTCACGGACTCCACAAAGGTGGAGAATCTCTCCTTGTTCTCTAAGGCAGACACAGGAGTGGTCAAATTAGTGTTCAGCCCCTTCTTAAAATGTCGAATTCTTTCTTCATTAGTAGCTTCCATATGCGGACAGAGCTGCAAAAGCTCCATGAACTTAGCCTCATACTCTCTAATGTTCATTTGTCCTTGCCTTAACCTCTCAAACTGAGAGATCTTCTCATCTAGAAACGTCTTAGGAAAGTATCTATTGACGAATTCTCGTCGGAATATTTCCCATCCGATCTCAACACCTGCCCTCTTGCCCTCTTCTATGGTCTACTAGCGGCCAACACTCCCTTTAAGAAGGTACACTGCATGTCTAACCTTCTCATCTTTTAGGATATTAAGGATTCTGAAGGCCTTCTCCAGCTCAGTTAGCCACATGTCTGCATCTACTGGGTCAGCTGTACCAGCATAATATGTGGCCCCAACCCGGTGAAGTCATTCAAAAGTCTTGCCGATACCCTGTCCTTCATAGTGAGCTGGTGCCCTTGGTGCCGGTGGTGGCATCCTATCCGCCATGTGTTTCATTGTTTCCCTGAACTTCCCAAAAAGATCATGGAAGGCTGGGTTCTCCATCATGGCTTGGTTAAACTGGGGTTGTTCAGGTACAAGTTCCTCCCTAGTATGGTCCCTTGCACCTCTTCCTGGTGCAGCAATGTTGCTCTCAATAGCATGTTCCTCGTGTGATCCAGACAACTTCAAGTTCTTCTTCTCCTCCTATATGAGCAGAAGACACTATCAGACAACTGGAAGACACTAGAACAGACTCTAGAACCTTAATCATATGTCTCTGTAGACTCCGCAAACCAAGAGCTCTGATACCACTAAACTTGTGGCATCCAACTCACAAAACATGATTTACTTAGGCGGAAGCGAACGTTGACAACGGATTACTAAAAATTAAAACTTTTTACAAAGAGATCCTTACATTGGAAAACTCTTTCAAAAAGGACCAAAGTAATTCTATTACATTCTGGTTCACAAGTACATGTCTTGTACCATTACTTCTCGAGGATCACATACATCAACTGCCATGTTAAAACTGTACATAGGCAGCATAAAAACATTGAGGCATAAAGCCAAAATCTCAGATCGGTTCATTAAACTAACTACTGACTCTGAGGACCTAAGAGTACAGAGAGGACACATAGGACTATATATACAAACATGATAGTCAGTGTCTCCACCTGGATGGCACTGCTGTCCCTATTGCTGTTGTTGCTGTTCTTCACTCGTTGTAGGGTTTCTACTTCTTCTTCTGCGTCTTCCTAAAAAGTTAGATCCCACGGGGGTGAGACAATTGAAATTGCCCCAGCGAGAGATATAACTCTCCGCCAGAAATACTATTATTGCAATTTCATGGAATAAAACTGAGCAGGAGAATCATAAGTATTCAACAACATATGAATCAATTATTTAAGGATATTAGAGCAATGTTCTTCTTCAAAGTATTTCAGCTTGTAACTTGATAAAGCAGTATGTCATTTACCCAATAAGGAATATGAAGAACATGTATAACATTTATCCATCTATGATATACTAAGAAAGATATCATCAACCAAAAATTCTCATATTTCAACCTTAAACAAATATGCTACACGACTGATTACACTTTACAATCATACTTAAGCCCTGAGGAGATGAGGTATACCGCTCATACTCCAACCGACCATTGCGAAATCGAAATTGGTACCATACATAGGTCAATGGAAGAGCCGAATTTCCATGACCTCATCTTCCTCAATCAGTGTGAGGACCAAATGCAGGACATCTTGTGTCTCTGCTAAATAGCTTTCCAGGATATACTAGCAACTTCGCTATTAGAGTTACAGTGGCATGCTTTACTCTCTTCGCAATCGAGAGATTTCATGTTTATCTCACATTGATCTGGCATTAATATCATCAGGAGATTAGTGATACATCCATCCCGGCATTCAGAAGATTAGTGATACATCCATCCCAACATATATATAATGAAGGATTGAGAGATTTAATGTTTACCTCACATCAATTCCTCCATTAGGGTATAAGGATATTCACGCCCATAACCCCCACATACTCAATAGTATGCCCTCTAGGAGTTCCCATAGGAAAACCTGTTTCACCATCACCAATTACTGACGATGATGGATCTATGGTCAGGGCTCTACATGATAAGATTTCACTTGATTAATTAAGTACCTTACTATGTTCTTTTAGCATCAGTCATGTTTTCAAGCATAAATCATTATAACAAATTCTACAAATAATGAGTACTATTTCTATCAAGTCCTTTTCAAAGCTTTATAAAACATTGGGATCTCAATCCCTTGTCACATCAAGGGTATTCTTATCGCTTAACATCTCATCATCATGATTATGGAATATATGTATTCAAACCCTCAATTCATCAAGAACACTTGTTACCACTTATCAGGTAGCTGATACCTTTAGGTCATTTAACCAAGGTAAACATGATATATACAATACATGTATCTCATATGGCTCTTAAGGCTCATTAATCTCTTGTTACCTCTTACTAGGCAACACAACATATTATGGCTTATAGGGCCCATAAAACAATTCCAATGGTAAAACATCATAGCTCATACCTAGCTATGTCCAACATCTCATGATACATGCATGATTAGTGCATATGATAACAGTTATATCAATTACATATCAACACTTATGCAATGTGAGAATAACATCACTATTTCTTCATTAAAACTAGGATTTCCCAATTCATGTAAATTAGGAATACTCATCCCATTACCTAAATTAGGGTTATGGTCTATCATTATATTGCCCAAGATTAGGGTTTCATACACTATAACCCAAAATTAGGGCTTCACATACCTTTACCCTTTATCAGGGTTAGGTTTTCATATCAAGGTTTCACACATCATTACATATCTTCATCTTAGTTTAGAGTTTTACATCACATCTCTGTATTAGAGTATCATTTGACATCACTCTTGATTAGGGTTTCACTTAACATCACCCTTAATTAGGGTTTCACATGTCATCACCCTTAATTAGGGTTTCACATGTCATCACCCTTAATTAGGGTTCCACATGTCATCACCCTTAAGTAGGGTTTCACATGTCAACCCCCTTAATTAGGGTTTCACCATTACCCTAGATTATGGTTACACCTATCAATGCCCTCAATTAGGGTTAGGGTTCATCAACGTTCTCAATTAGGGTTTCATGATCTCTTTATCAAGAATCATACCCTAATTACATGTTTTATTCATATTGCAAGTATTGAGGATTAATCACTACATGTTTATCACTCATGTATGGATTCCTCTCTCTCTCATCCTCTCCAGGATGTTGATCACCTCAAACTTAATTAGATTAGGTCAACTCCTCATTTAGGTATACACACTTAGAGTTAGTTTAGTATGTGGAGATGTTGTTTCCATAAGCATCAAAGATTGACCACTCAAAAGGTACTAATTACTTAAGTACCTTGAAGTTACAACCATTGTAATTAATCACCTTTGATAAACATCATCAACAATTATGGGGTTGATTAATCTTTCATAGCTTTGAGACTATTAGATCTCCAAAAGGTTTTGTTACTTTTGAACCTTCAAACGGTTTTGACCTCCTTAACCTTCAAACAGTCTTGGAGTCACATGACATTCAAACGGTCTTGGAGTCACATGACCTTCAAATGGTCTTGAAGACTCATGACCTTCAAACGGTCTTTCCCTAACTTCTTCAATCGATTTTGAAACCTTTTGCTCAATTGAAATTGAATGAACCTCAAACAGTTTTGAAACTATTAGCCCCTCAAACAGTCTGAGGACTGTTTGATCTCAAACGGTTTCAAGACCGTTTGGACTCAAACGGTCTCAAGACCATTTGGTCCAAACCACCTTGAAACTGATTTGACCAATTAGGGTTTCCTCCAACGAATTGATTGGTTTTAGGGTTTTCTTTATTGAATCGATTATCAATTGAACCATTGAAAGTTATCAAATTACAACCCTTGGATATTCAACCATCCATAACAGACTTTGAACTCCAAACGGTCTTTCGACCGTTTGGTCTCAAACGGTCTTGAGACTATTTGCCTCCAAACGGTCTTGAGACCGTTTGGACCATCAACCAAGTAATCGATCCAATTCAATTAGAAAATTCTTCAATCAATCGATTAGGGTTTGCAATCCATTGATCATCCTTCTAAAATTAATTATAATCAAATCAATTTAAGCCATTAAATCGTCATAAATCACATCAGCAATTAACTCCAAATGATTTTGAAGTTTAATTTACCCATTCGGTCTTGAGATCCATTACCCATTCAGTTTTGGACTCAATTAACCATTCGATCTTGAAGTCAATAACCCATTCGATTTTGAAGTAATTTATCCATTCGGTCTTGGTTACAATTACCCATTCGGTCTTGATTAAATCACCCATTCGGTTTTGAGTTCAACTACCCATTCAGTCTTGAACTCAATTGCCCATTCGGTTTTGAAACTGAATCAATTCAATTGGTTTTGAAACCGAATTAGCTCATTTGGTTTTGCAAACCATTTTCCCCCTTCCTTGGTTGAGGTGTGTGCTTAAGATGACATCGTCATCTTCAAGCTTCAAACCTTCGAAATCAGTTTCAATTCTAATGGGAATTTCAATAACTAATTAAAAGGAAATCGAGAGGGTAGAAAGGTTCAACACAAATTGAATAAATTGCAAGCAATAATAACATTTAAGGTTCATGTTATATAACCCGCCTTTAAACTTGAATCAATGATTAAAGATACATGTCTCCAATGGTGAATGAATCTCTCTCAACTGCCCAAGGTCCGTTCTCAAGTCTTTGAGTGAAAGGATTGGCTAATGTTGAAGATTGAATGAAGAAAAGAGGAAATCAAGCATTGATTTTCGGTTTCCACCATGAAATCACGATTGAAAATGAATATGGAGCTTACCTACAGGTTGGGGCACGTCCTCCTATTGCTCCTTAGCTCCCTTGTGTTCAACAAAAGTAAGGAAATAAAAAGGGATTGAAAAAGCCTTTCAATTGGTTTGGAAATGGGATGTTTATAAGGAAATTCAATGAGAGAGAAAGTGATATAATAATCCCTTCAACTCTCCAAAATTGGTGCCACATACTCTCCTCCATCCCTTGCATATGAAGCCATCTCACCCACCTTGTAATTCCACTTCATTATCCATGAATTAAAAGAAAGCAAATTAAGCACCTTAACCATTATAATAATAATATCCAAAATTGAGTGGATATTACTTTTCCTTTAACTAATGTGAGTGGGTTCTTCACTCATTTTAGATATTTCGTGGCCTTTGCAAGGCACAAGGACATCCATTTTTATATAATTTCAACCATCATATTTTTGGTTGAAGGGCACTTCAATTAATATATTTATTTTTACATTAAATCAAATTAGGGTTCCAATTATGCTTAAATCTTGATTATTTTAATATCAAGATTCTCTCTCCTCCAAGGAGATTTAAATGAGACGCCCGTATCATTTTCTTGTCTCCAAATTATGCCAAGACACATGAGGGACTCTTTATAAGTGGTATTTTGCATATTAAACCCTAGGTTTTGGGTAATTTGCACATTACACAAAAACTAGGTTTTAATGCACAAACATAGCTCAACAAGCTCTTTCTTGGTGCTCAGGCTATCACAAGCCATAACTCTGCATCATTCTCATTCTTATGATGCTTCAACACTTGAGGAATGGTTTACCATGTAACATTTGCAATTTAACCCCTCAACTTGGGTAATTTGCACTTTAGTCCAAAACAAGCAAAACATTGTTTCAACATTCTTCAAAAAGGACTAAAATTGAAACATAAGTTCCTCTTGAGCCTTAATTACATTTCAAGAGATAAGATCAAGCATATAATTAATTTTATTAAACAAAACATCTTGGGTTAAATCATAACCCAGGTCAGGGATGTTACACCTTCTCATATATTGCTTAGTAAATGCTTAAAACTCATGCTTGTACGTTTAAAATCGATGATTTCCATCTCTTTTTACCATGTTCATCTAGGGTTTTGGTTTCTTGCTATTTTACCTTCTCTAGAAGCTCTAGTTTGGTTACCTATGCAACTTCAAAACTGGTATTGGGTCAAATGGTGTTTTCTCCCTCTCCCTCTCTCTTCAATTATCTCGATTGTTTTGATGATGTGGCAATTTCCTATTGGTCAGTATTGAAAAATTCATATCTTATAATCAACTTATCCAAATTTGACAAATAAATATGTTTTGGAATTAGAAAATTAATCTCTATCTAATAAAAATATTTTCAAGGTCTTATGTCATGGTTAGATGAAGGGTAATTTTTGTAAAATGAATTTAATGCATAAAATCCATAAAAATTACATCTTAATCATCATAACTCCAAAATTAACATAAAAATGTGTTTTCTTCATCAAGAGAACCTAACAATCTCATTGGTGATATTTTCAAAAGCTAAATCCTAATTTTGCTAAAAAAGTCCTGAAATCAGGGTTTCTATAAAGTAATGTGCACTATGTACTCTAATACATGTTAGTACATTGAAAATAGGCAAAGTGGAACTTGGACTCAATTAAAGTGGTGAAAGTTAGTAATTGATATCAGTAAGTGAGGTATTTGCAATCCTTATCTATGTATTTGCAATACATCTTTATGTATGTGCAATCCTTATCTATGTATTTGCAATACATCTTTATGTATGTGCAATCCTTATCTATGTATTTGCAATACATCTTTATGTATGTGCAATCCCTATTTATGTATGTGCATTCTTTACACCCTATGTTGGGATAATTTCAGTCAAACACTATATTTCCCTAATGAGGCTTAAATGAGCCCTAAATATTCTATTCTTGAATCTTAATGTTGTCCATACCTCATATCAGATTATAATTTCTTCTTGTTTGGGTCTTATACCCCACTACCATGCTTATTGAATATTATGACTACTCTTTCCATGACTACTTTTCTAGCATGTACATTTATGTTCTATTTAATTTAAAGTAGCGATATTTATGTACAACCACCCATAGAGGACATGTATTTAATCGCCCTTAGGAATGCTTTTGTCCTCCCCTATATAATTGTGTAGGTGACTGGGAATGTCTTATTCTCCCCTCACCTATAGGTTAGAGGTCCGGTAGGTGCCTCAACCCTACTTAGTTAGGTAGACATAATTATCTTACTTGCAAATCCTTCTTAATATAATTGTTAATGGCAAGTTTCTTTTGATTATAGCCTCATACTCTTGTTATCTTCATCTTATGATGAAATCTTAGCCTATAGTTTCATGTTATTTCCTCATCTTTTGTTCTTGTTCATTATTTGACACATACATTGTTTTCTTTCCCCTTTTGCAGGGTGCTTTCCCAACCACTCAGGTGTTGGTGTTGAGCAAGGAGAAGGACAAGTTTGAAGGAAGTCATCTCAGGAGTAGATCTCAAGCTATTTGAAAGGATGTCTAGGTTGCTATAGCTAAATCCTTTTCTCTTATCTTTTTCTTTTGGGAACAATCATGTAATGAACAATGAAAGCCATGTAATAGGCTTAGTACTTTTATTTCCGCTGCTATTGACATTTTATAATGTGTCTGGTGCATGCTTATTTACTTGGAATATTATACATACATCCCTCAATATCTTTTGTCTTTCTAAAAAGATGGATGTTTTTACTTCCTTTAAATTTTAGTAAGGAGGTGATCTCACCTATTTACAACATTGCTCTTTTTTCTATTCCATGTCATTCATTGCATTTCATACGAATTTTTATAGTTTCTTGTGTGTTTTAGTTAGCATGTTCTTATTTTCCATTTACTGCTTTCCAGTGTAGCTTTATGTGTGATTTAGGACAATTTGGAACCGTTTTGTCCAATCTTGTTGAAACTTGAAATTTCTTGCGTAAAAGCATGTTTTAACCCAATCTCTACTTATTGAATTAAAAATTTTGATCTTAGAAAAATGCATCCTATATTCTCATGGTCTATTTCTAGATGGTCTCAATTGTTGACTTTTACATGTGAATCACCTTTTTCATGCTTGCAAAATGTTTGGTTGAATTTTGATCCAAGCATGCCGTGAACGCTTAGGGTTTGTCGAAAATCATGCAGAAATGTGGTTTCTATATTGCCCATTCATGTGGTGTGCCATTAATTAATGAAGCATGTTGGAGTAATCTTCATGTAGGATATCTCATGTTGAAACCAACACTAGTGACTCCTCTTTTAATTCATTTTTCTTTCACCATTTATTACCTCTTTGCTTAATGAAAGGATGCCAAAGAGCACGCATTAGCCTTCGCCACCCTTCAAAAGTTTGGGGTGGCCATACATATATCCCCTCTGCTTCACTCTTACCACCATATGCCCTAACCCCATCAAGGGCAAAGAAAAAAATAAAAAATAAAATAAAATATTTTCCTATATAATATCATATAAATAAAGAAAAGAAGAGTGCTCCTGTAGAATTGCACTCCAATATCTTACTACAACATTGTTCTTCCATTTGCATTCCCATTAAGCTAGGAAACATTTAATCTAGATCATTTCACCCTTTTTTAGCGCCATGTGGGTTACCTAGTGTGGGTTTGAGATGTGAGATTCAATGCATGAAGGTAAAACAACACTCACCCATCTTTGATTGTCACCATAATGAAACATTTTACCCAGAGCTGTATGAGAACCATATATATTGATTGTGTGTTATATGACCTCTATTTGAAGTTTGTATGCTCAGTTATTTGGTCATAATAAGTTTTTGAAAGAGGATAGGAAAGAGGTGACTTACATGTATTTAGTCATCTTTGGGCCCATCTAGTTAACATACACCTTTTGCAATGCATTTGTCATTTCTTGGTAGTTGAAGAAATTTGAAGAGAGATTGAGTTGGATCACACTTGATGACATGTATGTTTTAAGTATGGGGTGGTGATTCAGCCCTGATTCAGAGCTTCATCTTGTGTCATATTAATCCTTAATCACATTTGAACATGTCAGAATGCATATTATTTCCCTCAATCAATGGTTTATTATCAAGTGTACTTATGGAAGTGCTTTACATGTTTTTTAGGTACTTTGAACATGCTTTGGATAGACCAGAGAGAAGGAGGATGATCCTATGGTTCCTTCAGCCTTTGAGGAGACTATGGAGGATCCAAGAGCTTCCCCAACCTAACCCTAGTGTCCAAGGGTTGAGTTAGAGCAATAAACTCCAAAGATTGTCAAAGAGAAGATGGAAGTGCATTAGAAGACCCTAGCACAACCATGGTATC
The DNA here is from genome assembly GCA_963693085.1 of Alisma plantago-aquatica. Lineage (NCBI taxonomy): Eukaryota > Viridiplantae > Streptophyta > Magnoliopsida > Alismatales > Alismataceae > Alisma > Alisma plantago-aquatica. Next base: position 681,655,702 of record OY856413.1, on the reverse strand, counting down.
ATGAATAGCATGTGCTACCCTTACCAAAAGGACATTAGAATCACAAAATTTAAGAACCTCCAAGCAAGTCTAGTAACACGACTATGTTGGCTATCACGACCATGCCAAGAAGGCCCCAATACGGTTGTTCAGACTAAAATAATCATTCTTCCAGATCCCATAAGGAGCATTCTTAGAAGAATGGCACAAAACAACCTTGCCACCATGGTCATGCTACCCAGCATGATTGTGCCACCTCACACCCTCCCAACATGAGCATACAACCCAACATGACCATTCTACCAGCCTCCAAAAGTCCATCCTCCACTGTAATTTTTCCACTTCACCACCATGACTATTTTGTCTTAGCATGCTTGTTCTATGACTTCACCATCGTGAGCATTCTGCCCAGGACTAGTCATGCTGCCAACAAACCATAGTTTATCTTTTCCATTGATTTTCCTATTCTAACCCCACTTAACCCAATGGTTCACAAACCACTATATAGGAAATAGCGAATGACTGGGAGCTGAAGGTCAGCCACCCTAACACTTATTACCACATTCATTGAGCCATCAAATCCTTCCCACATACTCCCACTTCATTTGTGTCATCTCCACCTCAAAACCCTAGTTTCTAGGGTTTTGGCTACTTCCATCCACCTTTCCATACCATTCATACACCAAGGAGGAAGAAGGAAAATATGTCATAGTAGGAGAGAAGGAGGAGTATTTCATCAAGCTTCCATGACTATCCACTATACCAACTCTTCTTTCTTCTTTTCTTTTGTTATGAGTAGCTAAGCCCCCCTAGGTGGGGTATTTGGGGTTAAAATGTGACTTTGATACCATATTAGGGGGTGGGACGATATGTAAACCTTACAAATTTGTTTTCTAATGATTGTGTTCTATTTCTATCTCATTTACCATGAATTATCTTATGTTTTGTGCTTGAAAACACAGATTATCTAATGATTTATGCTTCAAAACTGCCTAGTTTCTAGGGGAAATGGCCTATATGTGGGTATTTTGGGATTTGATCCAAGGTCCAACCAATGGATTCCTATTTAGCACCTCATATTCCCACATATATATCCCTTCTCCTACTCCTAGGTGTAGGATCTAAGTAGCGACTTAGTGTAATTCTTTTAGATCTACATAAAGGCTTCATGGTAGGTGACGTGGGCTAAAATACCCTCATTTACACCCTCCATATACTACTTTTGCCCCCCAATTTCCCTAAGATCTTCTATCCTACAAATGTACACTTGATTACATCCTAGTTGAATTCCACCTAAAACCTAATCCAAATGAGCCTCACAAGGTTGGATATAGGGTGTTGGGGAGTACTTCCCCCTATACACACCCTATTCCATCCATGGTCAAATAGTAGTTTAAGGCAATTCTCTAGCACATAACTTGTTGTTTGGTTTGGTAATATAAATGAATGAGTATTGTTTGCATCTTGTGAACCCCAACGTAGGTTATAATTACATTACCCCAAACAGGCCACACTTCCATTTATTGATCAAAACCCTAAATTCCCCCTTTCTTAATTAATACTTTCTTAGCTAATTTTCTTACTATATTAGTTAGTTGTTTGTCTCTCTCTTGGTAGTTAGATCATTGTAGGTTAGTTAGTGTTACTTTGCAATTGGTTTTTCTTGCTTTATCTATTTAGTTGCTAATCTAGTCATTTTCTTGCTCTAATTAGCTAATTTCTAGTGCAATGACTTTCTTGATAACTATAATTTTTTGCTAGTATAGTGTTAGTGTTAACTTGTTCTTGCTTGCCTTAGTCTAATTGCCTCTTTTCAATATGTATTTTTCTTTCATTACTGATTACAATAAAGATGTTTGAGCCTAAAGTAGGTTTTGCTTATTACTCTCTCTTAGTTGCTTGCTCAACCCCTCATTGTAATTCAACCAAAACCAAACTAAACCCTTGAACCCTAGAATATGCATTAGGAACCTAGACAAAATGAACATAACTATAGTGATCCATCTCTCCCTTGGGTTTGACACCAAATTTCCATCTATATGCTACTCTCAAGCCCATGCAGTTGAATATTTGTTTAAGAGTGTGTCCAAATTGGGTTATAATTATTCAAAAGACCATGTTGTGTGCCTAGGGCACATCCAATTGGTTGGGTCAACTCTCAGTGAATACACCACATTGTCATTTAAATTATAACCTTTTCAAGTGTGTAATATTACATACGTGCCATTGATGATACAAAAACCTACTTATGTCCCTACATAAGGTGAGAATCAATATTTTAATAGAAATGGATTCATGTCATTGGATGTTGTAGTAGCAATCAACTTTGGCATGGAGTACATTTTTATTATGATTACCTGGGATATATTTTTTGTTGACTTGCATGTATTGCATGATTCAACATCACAAGGAAATCTAATTGTTCTCATAGGAAATTTATCTACTTTATGCATGGTATGCAAACACAAAGATTTTTGCACCATACAGGAACACACCTACCACATACTTGAGTATATAGGAAGTCGACAGACAGATTAAAATAAGAGATCTTCAGCCATAGACATGTACAACTTGACAACTATCTGGAGAGGTCATTCCTTATATTGAATAAACAGTTTACCTACCTAGGTAAATAGGCAACATTTTATGTGTAAAAGCAAGAGTAGATCATCATTTCTTGTTGCATACTCTATAACTTCATCAACATACACAAAGCTAAATATTCCATATTTCATGTGGGAGAGGAAGCTGATGAAGTAGAGGAAACTGTGGAGCCAGTTGATCATAGCAACAACATGCCACCCAAGGGAATCTAGGGGATGGTAAGACAGGGTTTATATAGCTAATCAATTGGGATTCCCAAAATTTATGACATTGTGCTATGTAATTTTAAGTTTTTGGGTATCATGTTATTTACTAGTTATCCAAAGTTATTTTTGCATTATGTTATATGTTGAATGAAGTTCGAAAGTCAGACAATATGAATAACTCATTGTGATTATGGTGAGTATCATGATGTTGCATTTATGAATCTAATAGTGAGTATCATGATGTTGCAATTATGAATCTAATAGTAATTGTATACTTAGATTGTGGAATAAATAATCCATGTATGCTAGTGTGGGTTTCCATGCACCATAAGAGTTTACATGGATTCAATTAATGAGGTGAATGGGAGATATGTCAAGAAAAATTCCAATATTCTAGATATACTTGTGCTAGAGGTATAAGGCCAAATAAGTGCAAGAACAATGGGCCAAATCCAGTACAACAACATAATTTGACCATTCTACACATATTTAGGTATGTGATGGTTAATTAGATGGATTTTGTATGGATTGAACATGACAATTGGTCAATTGTTGTTATAATGTTTCATCTATAGGTGGTAAGGTATGCCCATAGAGACAATATTGTGATGGACCATAGCATTAGAGTGACATGGTCAACATTATGTGTATTCTCTCTCTAGGGTTACAGGTCTACCTTCTCTCTAGCGTCCTCCCGGCGGCCACCGCTGGGGGGAGGGAGTGCCCTTGGCGCTTTCCTCCCCTGGCCGTCCATCGTCCTCGGTCGTGTTCCTGTGAGAGGTGGCTTGTTTGCCTGTAGTGAGACGCTGGTTGTCTGGTTCGTTGGGGTTCTTCTCGGCGATTGGGTTGGGATTTGCGGTGCGTCGCGTGGAGCGTGGTGAGGTCTGTGGTTCACGTAGTTGACTCGGTCGACTTCCAGCTTGCCCAAGAGTGGCAGATGGAAAGAGTGTTCCCACTCATTGATTGCTCCGCGCCGACCCCTTTCTCTTGCGCATTCCCTCCTCACCTCTTGAGTATGACCTGGTTCTAACAGGTTGTTGAAGCCCATCCGACAACAACTCGGTTCTTCCTCGACGGCTACGACGGCGGGTGGGGCGTCTAGGGCTCGCCCTAGCTCGGCTTTGCTCCGGCGGCGTTTATAGTTCTGTGTCGTGGCGGATGGATGGAGGACCTCGAGCGGAGGATTCTGAGCTAGTTGCTCAGGGTGTTTGCTGGGCTCGCCCTGCATCACCCCTGGGGTCGTCTCTATCTCCATAGTTGTCGACCGGTGGGACACTGCTCCGGGATTCTTCTTCACACGAGCATGTTCCCATGTTTCAGGCGTTTGTCTGATGGCTCTGGCGTCAGCTCCGTTCGAGGATGAGCGCTCCATTCACCAGCGAAGGTGGTGCTACGTTGCAGAGTCTGTCATGGATGAGCTGACACGGTCTCCCCCTTGGCGCTTGGAGCTCTCCTGCTACAGCGGTTTGGGTCATCCTCAAGCCGTTTGGGCATTGCGGGATTGTCTTCTCCTCGGCCAACAGGCTGCCAAGGGTGCCTTTTGCTTCTGCTCCTTTGAAACACCTTCATGGTGTTTGACGATATGCCACAATGCCTCCAGGTGCTGCACGAGGGGTTGGGCGTAAGAAGTGTTGATCCTCTTCTCTTCTTCTTGCCCTCTTGCTCTCGCGTGCATGTTACATCCTTGGGGCTTCGTGCTTGCTGCTTTGTTAACAGCTGCTTCTGATCGATCTAGGACCTGGGCTGATGAGCAACTAGGTTATGGGGGTTGTCAGTTCGTAGGATCCCCCTAATATTGGCATACCACCACATTTTGTGGGTTCTCTTATTAGATAGTTGGTGATGTGCTTCGTATGAAGGGGTTTTTGGGAGCTGCTCTATTCTTTCTTTTCCTCATTGCTAATTCGCCATGGTTCTTACTTCTGTTGCTCTTTGTTCATCTATTGCTGATCTGTTGCTTGGGGTCTTTCTTTTGGGTTCTCGCCCACTAAGATCCTGGTTTTGGTTTGCTGAGTTAGCCATAAACTTCATGTCTGGCTTCAGGTTGGTCTACTAGTGTTTGGTCTATGTCATGCTGCTATTACCTTTTGTGGGTACGCTGATTGTATGTAATTGTGGTTTGTTGCAGCCTTATGTTGGTTGGTCCGCCTGGACCTAGCTTGTCTAGTTTGTTTGGTTTCTTAGTTTTGTTGCTTTGCCTAGTTAGCATGCGTGTCCCCCTGCGTGGGGACTTTGTTCTTTTTTCAAGCTCTTAAGCTCTACGTGATGTAATGGGGTACTTAGTGCCCGAAGTTTTTGGTATTAATAGTAACACGCTTTTTGACCGACCAAAAAAAAAATATTGTGATGATTGACATGGTATATACCATAAAGGATTTGATTAATACTCATAAAGCCAAGCTTCTAATTCATTCTATTTCATTCAGTTATTAGATAATGAGGAAACATTATGAATGTCTAAAGAATGAAAATACTCAATGACGTATGTCTTCAAGTACATGACTTGGAAGGATGAGATCATACAAATGTTAAGAGTGTGTACATCTTATTATATTCCTAGTCGGTTGTTACTGTGGAAGGTAGATAGACACCGGTAACACATAAGACTAGAGTGTGGGTTGGTTGATGATAGAATCTCATCAGTCATGGTACGACGATATCAAACCAAGCACACATATACATGTTAGGGAACAATGTATGAGACAGACCCACCTTGAGAGTGATGCATGGAAGTCATACTCAGCTCTCATAGTGAAGGTGGTGATTTTTATTCTTAGACTTGAAATCATTGCACTCATCACATGTCATTGGGTATGCTTTGACACCATCAAACATAATCCTAAAACATGGGTTGTTATAATAGTGATGATTGGGTGACTTGACACATGGGGATAGATTGTGATTGATAGATATGAGATCATCCCTCCTACTTGAGTATGGCCACTTGATAAGAAAGATTGAGAAACACATGCACTTACACATGTGAATAATATGATATTGAGGTCACTTTATCTCAGGCAGTCTGCTCTTGGTTCAAGGAACATAGATTGAATGTTGAGAGGATGACAATTTCATACCTCACATTCACTCTAGATATCATAGACAAAATAATTATACAATCATTACAATACCTCACACAGATTGTAGGTTGAAGTTGTTCTCCAACTTTTCATTCACTTGGATAGCATTGATGTGTGACTAGGCACCACTCTATGCTTGTAATGTCATAAGTTAGTTATGGACATTCACTGCCAATGTGATATGTGATATGGGACCTATAGGGTCACACACACAGGGACTCATCTAGAAGAGGAGTTTATCTTAAATTATGATTGGATTGACTACTAAAGTGTTTAGGTATTCAATTCATACAACATATTGATTGACTGAATTGTCAAACGACCATCTCAAGTGTTGAGATGGTTGTTTATACAGGACAGACGAGCATCTCAAGTGTTGAGATGACCATTTGGGTTGTCAGGCTGATCAGAGTTTGAATTGACCTGCCCAAATTGAAGAGTGAATCGAGCTATTCAATCTATTGAACCAACCGCCTCAACTCAGGTTCACCAGACGGTTGTCTAGGTGAACGAGATGGGCATCTCACATGGGTGAGATGGCTCGGTTGGGGCCGAATGAAGGCTCTAGATGTTTCTTAAACTTGTTTGATTGCACATTACTTGTGGTGCAAGGAATTAATTTGTAATATTAATTAGAATCAAATTGCCAATTTCATATGCGATTAGCAAACTACCAAATGGCCGTTTGGTAGTGTGAGTTGACTTTATCATGTGACCAAATGACATTTTCATGGTTTGGAGGTTGCAAAAATTCAAGTTCTTCCAATCCCTTCCACTCCTTCACAATCTCGTACAGACTGGGAACCCTGACCCTAACCTCATCTATAAATAGAGGGGTATTGAGGGCTTCCTAAAACACAACACAGACAACTCAGAATCAAATCCTCTGACAAATGTTATTTTCTCTAGTTGTGGTAATTGAGAGAGCCCAAGCAAGTCCTATTCGACTAGATAGGGATGGATACGGGAGAGTAAAACTGAGAATCATTGTTGTGAGAGAGCAAGTTGGTGACTAATACAGGAATGGGAGGGACAACTCCTTCCTGTCTATTCTAGTTGAATGACATGAGTTTTAGTTGGACCGTGTGGACTACTCTAGAAGCAGGAGTCCTTGTCTACTGCTAGGACAGTGAAGTCAGACTGCAGTCCATTGTGAGATCACATGAGTCGTTGTAGAAGCTGTTGTGTTCACTATCTGTGACGAAGACCAGGATCTGCACAACCAGCGTCTAAGAGCAACTAGTTGACAGTTGTATTAAAGTAAGTTGTTGTTGATTCACTTGCTTTAGGACCAGGTATAAATCATTAAACCATCCTTCCTATTTCTTAGTAGTGGACGCGATCTTGTTGTTATGGGAATACAAATAGATAATTTTTTTGTTTCCACTGCTATACTTTGTGCTCATATTTCCAACCATGGTATCAAAGCCATGTCAATCTATTATGATTTAAGATAATCGATATGGTTGAATTTTGATTTAATCATTTATTTATTGGATACGATGTGAATATTTAAACTATCTCATATGCATATCCGATCAAAGACCACATAATCCGAAACTAATATATATATATATATATATATATATATATATATATGGCTAAAAGAATTGTGTACCTGAGTACATGTAGCTTACATGTACCCACCTTCATTTATAATGATTGTTAAATTCTATTAAATAATCCAACCTTATGGATGTAAAGTATACCCCTTAGATAAGATATGTACAAAAGATCACCACAATCTGATATTCATAGATCATCCAATAAAAGAAAATGTATATTTTCTAATCAACGATAAGTTGCAAAAATTGTATAAACCATTGAATGATATATTGTTATATCTCATGATCTATATGAGATATGGTAATGATTTTTAAATACATCTAATCTATATAGTGTTGAATCAATCCATATGGTTGGATTTCATAAATATACTCTACATATGCTATTTTAATGGCTGGTACACATAAGTTACATGTACTGTACACACTTCCTAACCCCCCCTGCTCTCTCTCTCTCTCTCTCTCTCTATATATATATATATATATATATATATATATATATATAATTACCATGATATAAATGAGACTTAACATGCTATTGTAAACAACTTCTATTTATTCATTCCACTCATGTTTTTCTTATCTACTACTGATTCTCTTTTTGTTCCATTTTTTAATTTCTCTTCTTTTGTTTGACTCTCATTTTGCAGGTAGGTTTGGCAATAGCTCAAAATTTTCTAGAACCGACTCAATTGGATCTAATTCCAATTAATTAGATCCGAAATGGACCTGAACCCCGAGAGGACCCGAATGGACTCGAACTCGCTCATACATACGTGATCAAAATCAACCAGATCCGCTGAACCCGAACATCACAAAAAATACTTTATTACAAAATTCTACAAAAACAATATGGCAATTTCATAATCCAACCAACCGGACCGACCCAAACTAGATATGACCTGACTCGAACCGACCAAACCCAAACTAAAATGGAACCAATGGACCCAATCCAAAAATTGAACAAACTAAAAAAACTCGAATTTTTTGATCAAATCGACCCGTGTATACGATTTTTTTGACACCACTACTTACAAGAACTGACAACACAGACAGATCTAAGATATTAACGTGGGAGAAGTTGCACCTTAAATATGATGCATTTTAAACCCAAATATCCATGTATTCATATATAAATGTTGATGTAGGGATGTCAAAATTTGTCTGAACCAGTGAAGCCGATTCTGACCAACCTGAAAATATTCGGTTTTGATTTTGGATTTTATAAATTCTTCAAGTTTGGATATTGATGTCCAAATGGGTTAGTTTTGTGTGGTGATTTGTTAAATCTGTATTGAATATGGGTTGAGAAATTTAGAAGAAAAAAAGTTCTTTTCATGTACAAATTACTAAATATAACGGGTAATTAAAAAATTTATTATTCAGACTCGGTTCTGGGTTACACATTATTAAATCAGATCCAGTTCCAGACATACCACTCTGTAAAAACTTTAGTTCTGGGTCAGTTTCAGATTGAGAATTTTGTATGAACTCAGTTGTTTTCCAAACTGGAACAGACTCGAAACCGATTTTTTGACACCCCTACGCTGATGTTGCGACTAAATTATTTGACATTTGCAACTAAATTATATAACGCCTACACCAGGATGGTGCACTGACATCTAAATAGTAAGGAGTACAATTCAAATAATAGTGTGTGATTCTTTGGAATTATTTTGGGAGAGGCACGCTTATTGAAACAAAAAAACCAAAGCAACAAATCTGGGATAACAAACTTAGAAGCCTTCTAGGCTCGCACTATGACCTATCATGGATGGTGTTGACACCCCATTTTTTCTTACTTGGAAGAAATTCATGATTAACATCAATTCTCTCGCTAATGGTGGAACTTGTTTCATATCCTATCAATTTTTCACATTTTCATATTTATTTGAAACACACCTTTTTGTACACTTTCACCAAGTTCGGACTGTTGTGCAAAAAACCTTCTTTGAGACTAGAAGTACAATTACCCTTCAATTATGCCTTAAATAGGCTATCTCTTCATAAATTACCCACTTGAATTGTTTGATACCAATTATTCTTTTTTTTCCAACAAGTCTAAAAGATAACCCTGACTTATCTTTCCATGCAAACTTTCTTCAATTTTCATCTGAATATTCTTGAAATTACTGGGACAATGAGAAATTTTCTTTTTTTGACCTAGGTACACTGGCCTAATTAGAGCAGTGTCACGTGGGTCAAAAAAGAAAATTTCTCATTTTCCCAATAAATTCAAGAATATTCAGACAAAAATCAAAGATAGTTTGCATGGAAAGATAAGTCGGGGTTATCTTTCAAACTTGTTGGAAAAAAAATGAAAAAGGAATGATTAATTTCAGACAATTCCACTAGGTAACTTATGAAGAGATAGCCTATATAAGGCATAATAAAAGGATAATTGTACTTTTAGTTTCAAAGAAGGTTTTTTGCATAACAATCTGAACTTGGTAAAAGTGGATACAAAGGTGTGTTTTAAATAAATATGAAAATATTAAAAATTGGTAGGACGTGAAACAAATTCCATCATTAGTGAGAGAACTGATATTAATCATGAATTTCTTCTAAGTGAGAAAAAATAGTGTCAACACCATCCATGACATGTCACAGTGCGAGCATGTAGGGCTTCTAAATTTGTTGTCCCAGATTTGATGTTCTAGTTTTTTTTGTTTCAATAAGTGTGTCTTTCCCAAAATAATTTCAAAGAATCACACACTAGTATTTGAATTGTATTCCTTACTATTTAAATGTTAGTGCACCATCCTGGTGCAAGCGTGATATAATTCAGTTGTAAATGCCATATAATTTAGTTGCAACATCAGCCGAGGGTGTCAAAAAGACGATTTTGGGTCTGTTTCGGTTCAGACAACAACTGGGTTCATACAAAATGGCTCAATCTAGAACTAATTCGGAATAATTTTTTTAATAGAGTGGTATGTTTGAAATCAAATCCAATGTCATAATGTGTAATCCAGAACCGAATCTGAATCATATATTTTTGTTAGTTATTAGTTAAATGTAGTAATTTATGCATGAAAAGAATTTTTTTTCTAAATTTCTCAACCCGAATTCAATGAAGATTTAACAAATCACCACCTTCTTAGTTGTCTATGTTGTATTTTGGGAAGGCCCTGATACCCCTCTATTTATAGGAGGGGTTAGGGTCAGGATTCTTAGTCTGTATGGGATTGTGCGAGAGTGGAAGGGATAAGAAGATCTTGAATTTTCACAACCAATGAATCACAAAATGGTCGTTTGGTCCCATGAGAAAGTCGTCTGGCACTACCAAATGGCTATTTGGTAGTTTCCAATTGCATATAAAATTGGCAATTTGATTCTAATTAATATAACATATCGATTCCTTACACCACAGGTAATGTTCAATCGAACAACTTTGAAAAACATCCAGAACATTCACTCATCCCCAACCGAGCCGTCTCACCCATGCAAGACACCAATCTCATTCACCTAGACGGCCGTCTGGTAAACTTGAGTTGATTCGGTCGGTTCAACAGATTGAATCGGTCGGTTCACTCCTCAATTTGGGTAGAACATAACCAATTCAAACTTTGATCAGTCTGACAACCCAAATGGTCATATAAACACTTAAAACACTCATTTGTCCTATCCAAAGGGCCGCCTCAACATTTGAGATGATTTTTTGGCTGTTCACTCAGCCAATATGTTGTGTGAATTGAATATCTAAATACTTTTGCAATCAATCCAATCATAATTCTAGATAAACTCCTCTTCTAGATGAGTTCTTATGTGTGTGACCCTATAGGTCCCATATCACGTTGGCAATGAATGTCCATAACTAACTTATGACATCACAAGCAGAAAGTGATTCCTAGTAGCACATCAGTGCTACCCAAGTGAATGGAAAGTTGGAGAATAACTTCAACCTACAATCTGTGTAAGGTGTTGCAATGATTGTATAATTCCTTTATCTCTGATCTCTAGAGTGAATTCAAGGCATAGAATTGTAATCCTTTCAATATTCAATGCATGTTCCTTGAATGAAGAGTAGACTGTTTGAGATAATGTGACCTCAATATCATATATTGATTCACGTGCGCATGTGCATGTATTTCTCAATCTCACTTATCAAGTGGACATGATATCATACTCCAGTATGAGGGACAAATCCCAAGTCTATCACTCATAGTCTATCCCCATGTGTTAATGTCATCCAATCATCACTATTATAACAATGCATGTTTCAAGACTGCATTTGATGATGTCAAAGTGTACCCAACGACATGTACGAGTGTAGTGATTTTAGGTCTAAGAATCAAAATCACCACCTTCACTATGAGAGTTGACTATGACATCCATATGATGGCTTTCATGTGTCACTCTCAAGGTGAGTCTGTTCCATACATTGTTCCCTAACATGTATGTGTGTGCTTGGTTTGATGTCACCATATCATGACTACTAAGATTATATCATCAACCAACCCACACTCTAGTCTTATGCGTTATTGGTGTCTATCTACCTTCCACTGTAACAACCGACTAGGGACATAATAAGAATGTACAAACTCTTAAATTCATATGATCTCATCCTTCCAAGTCATGTACTTGAAGACATATGTCACTGAGTATTGTCATTCTTTAGACATTCATAATGTTTCCTCATTATCTCATAATTGAATGAAATATAATGAAATGGAAGCTTGTATTTATGAGTATTAATCAAATCCTTTATGGTATATGCCATTTCAATCATCACATAATTGTCTCTATGGGTATACCTTACCACATACTCCCACTTATACTTAGAGACAATCACCTATGAATCTCATTCTTAGTGTTCCAAACATGTCCATCATGCTTCTGCTGTGCAATTGCTTAATCCAGTAGGTTAGCAACATATTTCTATTATTCAATATATTGCATGTTCCCTATCTCTTCACTCTAAGATGAAACCACTGAAATAAGGTATTTGATATTCCTTGCCTTACAATTAGCTCCATTATTATCACTGTATTACACTGAGTCATCAATGATTCGAACACCTATGAGTTCATCACATGAACTTCCAGATCCATACAATATCACTTTGTGTTCATAACACTAGTATACTCAACTTCTATTATAGAATAGACCTAATGTCTATTAGTTCGGAACCTTTCCAACTTACAACATTTCTCCTTTAAATCAAACATATTTTGTTGTGGTCACTTTGTCATTGTGGAAGCTTGCATCAATGTAACCCTTTACACCCAACTCTTCCTTTTATTGTTATCCCATAGACTAGCAATTTATACCTAAGTACTTCTCATGTACTAATGTATATCTTTAATGGCTTTCCAATAACCATCATCTTGTCATGTCCAATACATACAAGATTATATGGGATAAGTACATGTATAGAATTCATGATGGATCCATCATATGGCATCTGATTCATGACAATTTCATTCTTCACAAAAATTAGAATATAAGGTTCATGAGAGACCAATCTGGATTATGTCCCACTAAATCCTTCTGTGTTGAACTCTTTCAACACATTGCTTGTATGTGCTCAAACTTCCATTTTAAAAATTCAAGAACTATCTCATAGGTCTTGATCCTTATCTCATCAGATGTTTCACTTTGTCCTTCATTATGCCATTTCTCAATATTCACAATATTAAGATATTATTCCTCATCACATGTGGAATATTCATATATGCTCCCACTAAATCTTTTGTAATCACAGACTTTATCTTTTATCTTGATTCAAGTCAAACTCTTTGACTATATTGTCAAAATCAAAAGATCCCATCTCTAAGATGCTTATTTCAATCCTAGATTTATATTTTTGTAGTTCATAGACTCTATTTGCATTCTTGAAGTTATAAAACCTTTTAGGTTGTGTCATGTACACATCCTTTGATGTATTACCTTAAGGAATCTGATTTTTATCTTCATATGCCAAATTTCTTAGTCTATTTTAACTACAACAACAAGCTTGACAAATGGTAAAGGAATTTTTATCATGTTCAACAACTTGAACTGATTTGAAAAACTTATTCAACTAGTATGTCCTTTTATGTTATCCATGTAGGTCTTTGCCACAAGACCCTATTGCACCTTTTGGGTTTTACACCTTGGGTAGTACAATCAAGGTCATACCTTGTTAGATTACATGGATCCCATAACAGCCTTGAGCCACTACTCAGATTATGGTTTTCAATAGCTTCTAGTTGACTAGTTGGCTCATCCTATTATGACCAGCCTATCTGAATCATTGGATTCACAATCCTCAAATCTCAGATGTGTTCTATTAGAATTATTTTATTCTATGTTATATGAAGAACTTGAGATTCCATAACAACTTGTGATTCTATTAGATTTCATTGTACCTATTTGTTGACCTCAAACATTTTTTGTTCTACTTTTACTCCTACTGATTCTTTTGGAACTCAGTTATCCTATTAACAAAAGAATTTTTTTATTAGATTGGGATTAACTTAATATTCAACAATTATGGTTTGTGGATAAGCCTTCTTCAAGAAACTTCTTTCTCATGTATGTTTTAATCCTTTAGACATATTAGGACATTCCCAAATCATATGAAATATGATTTCTAAGTACATCAATTTGTGATAGCTTTATATTTATGAGGATTATAAGAAGACTAGATTAATTGATAATTATATCATGACTCATCATGATAGAATTCCTTCACTCACCATGCCCCATCCCCTTTCATTCAGTTGAGACTCATAGAGTCTGTAAGGTAAGTACACCCCCCCTTGAAATCAAAGTCATGTGGGGTTGAATTGACACATAAGCATGTTCAGATGGATTTGACTTGTTATATGTTATCACGATCTTTTTCTTTGAAGGCATTGAAGATATTGATGTAAAGTATTTCAAAATCTGATCTCATAAAAGTTTCTTAATACTTTCACCAAAGTTATACTTCATTTATAATCTCCTTGAACACTTCAAGAGATTTATGTTTCTATATTACTGAGCACATATCATCATATTACCCGTAAATGATATCAAGTACAAGTGATAGCATTCATTCTGTAAGATCTTCATGCATCACATGTATGAGGTCTAATGGAAATCTTGTATTTGCACTACATCTAGTGAAGTATATCATGCCACATTGTGCATAAATAATACTTTGCATGTTTCCTTAGGTTCGATAACCAACAGAATCTAGATTAACATCAATATGTATTCTAGACATGCATTTCTTATATATATGTCCAAGATGACTGATGCTAATGATAGTCTTGAGTTATCAATTATAATCCTTTGGTATTAACATCTATAAAAATTCATCTCAACATCTTTTGTACAAAGATCATTAGATGTTTGGGCATTGTCATGCAAGATCATATCTTTTGCAATCGAAACATTAATATCTCACTTTATTGATTTATCATCCATATAAAACATGATGCTTTAAAGTAAAGGTTTATTTTGATGGCATAATGAAATAGTAGACCTATTAACTCTATTACATGCCAATTGGGATAAAAAAATTTAAATGTTCACTAAATCTTCTATAATTCTTGCTCTGCCTTGTCCATCTTTGTCCTTCCATGAAGGCTTTTACTTCTTATCAAATCCTCCACTTCAGTATGTCATATGTCTGTTTGGTATCACATACCAAAATGAAGAAGTAATCAAATTGATCTTATAACGTTTACACCTAAAGTGGAGGCCTCAATGGCTTCCTTCTTCTTTAGTTCCTCTAACAAGAGTGGGCAATTTCTTTTTCAATGTCCAGGCTGGTGAGAATGGTGACGATCGCCTCTTATTTTCTTCACACCTCCCTTTTCCTTGAGATTTGAATACTTGGGCTTTTGGCTAGCTTTATAACTCTTATTAGCTTTGCGTTTGTCTTTAGACTTCCCCTTTGTCTTGTTGATGATCATCAGAGACTTGGGCCTTTCTTTCTTCATCTGTCCCTCAGCTGTTCTCAACATGCCCAACAACTCTGTCAATGACTTGTCAAAGTCTTTCATAATGTAGTTCATGACAAACTCACTGTAAGATTCTGGTAGAGACTATAGAATCACATCAATGGGCAACTCTTAAACCATGGGGAATCCTAGTCTCTCTAGGTTCTCCACATACCCAATTAGCTTGAGCACATGAGGACCTACTGGATCTCCTTGTATCATGTTACAATGGAATAGTGCCTTGGAGACATCATATCTCTCTTGTCTTGCCTAATCTTGGAACATGTTCTTGAGATGTGTAACCATATCAATCACATCCATATTCTCATGTTTCCTATGCAACTCATAATCCACAACATCTTTAGTATGCTTCTTGTAAGCATCCTTGTCAGCCCCGGGTGCATTTTGAGGTGGTTCATGTGGTTCCGGTGTCTGTAGGACATATAACTTGCACTCCTGTGTGAGAGCAATTCTTAACATCCTGAACCAGTCATGGAAGTTGTCCCCAATTAGTTTGTCCATCTCAAGGACCAATCACAAAGAAAAGTGATTGTTGTTTGTTGCCATTTGATTCTACAAAAGAATTTAAAATTTTGTCAAAAACTCAATTTTAATTTGATTTTAACAAAATTTTGACGATAATAATTAGGTTTTTAATTCATTATTGTTCTCATTATTTTGATCAATTGACAACCCTAATTGTATCAATTTAGAAAATTGTATTAAACGATTTTCTAATGAGTTAAGATCCCAAACGATCTAATTATTACCCGACCTACACCAGTGTCCATAATCAGCCATTAAGGTAGGCAATCATGCCAATTGCATCATATGCAATCCTTAGACAGATGATATGTGCAACTCCTAACCATAATCATCTACATGCTTCTGGGCTTATACGCTCTAAGAATCACCAATTAAACCTGGCCTAATAGACAATACGATAATAATGCACTCCGCTTTGGCAGATGCTACGTTACTACCATTACACTTCCATGAGGTAGATGACACACCATGCTTTGGCATAACCTACGCTTGATCGAACAAGTTTTTCATGTCTATTGCTATTGAAAAGAATATTACACTTAATATATTTGATTGAGGGATTTATATATATCATATATATATATATATATATATATATATATATATATATATATACACACACACACACACACATATAATGTATTCTATCCAATTACCAAATATATAGTACATGTCATATACATGTTATATCCCACAATGCAAACATAGAATACAAAACAAAAAGTGATGGTTATGGTCATATCTACTTGTAATTCCCTGAAGACATGATGAATTACTACCACCTAGGTCAATCATCACATCACATGTATGAACATGTTGTTGGTATAGATCTCTACTTGCCAATCTGGGTAGATTGGTTCAACCCTTAAACCCGTCATCTTTCCTCTTGTCCGGTCAGTTGGTCATGATAGACGGTTGTCTGGCCTCCAGTCCAACTGATGTTTGGACTCCTTTCAAAATGGTCAGTTGGGTCCACCGGGTGGTCTTTTAGCTCCATTGTTGTGTCCTTCATGGTCTTCCAGATGGTTGGCTCATCTCACAAATCGATCGTCTCATTCGGCAATGATCATCTTCGACGTCGTTGCAAGAAAAGAAACTATCATATTGCAACTTTATTACATTTATAAAGAGAAACCTCAAGTTATATTTAAGGAGAGCAAAGGTAGGAAAGAATTAACTTTACATTGAGAAGAGAGAGGTAGAGGCTCGGTACACAAAACCAGATAAACAAGAATAAAATCAAACTATCCAACCATACACATATATTGGGTGTTGGCCATAACCACGCTACACATCCACCATCAAAACTGCTTTTAGGATGACACATGTAAATTATATATATATATATATATATATATATATATATGTATATATATATATATATAGTAATGATCTAGTGTGCGTAAGTTTTCATGTGAAAGTGGGAGCTGCAAACACCATCCGTCGATGGAATTCAACTTGCATCCACCACATGCATGCCATCATGACTCATGTCTATAGTGAGCTTCATACATGTGAGTGGGCGATTATAAAAATCGTTGACATGACACCATTAGCAATCTTCTGAGTGGTGACAATAAAAAAAGGGAAAATGATGTAGAGACCCAAATCAGAACCAGAAACGACACTCCATTTGGACCCTAGTGACAGACAAGACTATTGCATAAAAGAACGCACCTGACTACTATTGGCTGCCGACAAGAGGACTATTGTAGGTTGCTGACGACAGGACAGATAGTTGGCTGAAGAGAGAGAGAGAGAGATTGAGAGAGAGCACTGGAGAGAGAAGGACTTGCTGCAATGAGAGAGACAATATGGGAGAGATATGTTTATTTTGCTAATAACTTTCAAAATGTTATGTATTTTTAACAAAATAAATTCCATTAGATTCCTAAAAAAATGCATTTTAATAAGACTAATGTCGATATATTTTTGAAAAATATAACATGCAATCTAAAACAAAGGAGATGAGGGAAGTAGGATCATTAACTTATTTCTTTAATCAAGTTATAGATATATTTATTTTGCTAATAACTTTCAAACCGTTATGTATTTTTTTTACAAAATAAAATCGGTTGCATTCCTGATGAAAAATGCATTCTAATAAGATTGACGTCAACATATTTTTAAAAAATATAACATGCAATCTAAAATAAGGAAACTGAGGGAAGTAGGATCATGAACTTATTTCTTAATCAAATTATAGATATATTTATTTTGCTAATAACTTTCAAATTGTTATGTATTTTTAACAAAATAAAATCAGTTAGATTCCGGATGAAAAATGCATTCTTATAAGACTAGTATCGACACATTTTTGATAAATGTAACATACAATCTAAAATAAGAGAGATGAGGGAAGTAGTTTCATTAACTTATTTCTTTAATCAAGTTATAGATATGTTTATTTTTCTCATAACTCTAAGACCGTTATGTAATTTTTAACGAAATAAGAGGAAAGTAGTATCATTAACTTATTTCTTTAATCAAGTTATAGATATGTTTATTTTGCTAATAACTTTCAGATCATTATATATTTTTTAACAAAATAAAAACTGTAAGATTTCATTGTGTTATTGTCGTCAGTTTAATATTTTTATAAAAGGGAAAATATGAGGAAGAGGAGTGAAGTAGTGTTATAAATTTGGATGAGAGAGAAATAACAATGATTGGACTAGGGATAAAAATTAATTTTAAAAAAGTTAATTGCATTACTTCCCTCTTATTCATTGTATTTTCTCTGTCTTACAAACAACAAATTACATCATAGATAACTACAAACTAAACTGCAGATAACGAACAATTTGACTAGAGATAACAAAGAATTTGAGTAGAAATAACTAATTGCATCATATCTAACAACAAACTAAATCAAAGATAACAAATAATTTGACTAGAGATATAAATTCATTTTAAGATAAATTTGTACTAACTAGATATCAAAAAAATTGACTAGAGATAACAAAAAAATTTCCTAAAAATAACAAACAATTTGACTAGAGATAACAAAATGTTTGAATAGAGATAACAACTAATTCTAAGAAAAATTTATAATAACTGGATAGCAAAAAGTTTGACTAGAGATAAAAACTAATTTTTAAGAAAAAAATATACTAATTCGAAAACAAAAAAATGACTAGAGATAATAAAATATTTGTACAGAGATAAAAAATAATTTAAATAGAGATAACAAAAGTTTGACAAGAGATGAGAAAAAGCTTGGCTAGAGATAACAATTAGTTTTTAAGAAATTATTATACTAACCGGATAACAAAAAAATTGACTAGAGATAACAAAACTTTGCCTAGAGATAACAAACAATTTGATTAGAGATAACAAAAAGTTTGACTAGAGATAGCAACTAATTTTAAGAAAAAATTATACTAACGGGATAATAAAAAAATTGACTAGAGATAACAAAACTTTGCATACAGATAAGAAAAAATTTGATTAGAGATAACAAAAAGTTTGATTAGAGATAACAACTAGTTTTAAGAAAAAATTACACTAACTAGATAACAAAAAACTTGATTAGAAATAGCAAGACTTTGCCTACAGATAACAAACAATTTGACTACGGATAACAAATGTTTGACTAGAGATAAAAACTAATTTTAAGAAAAATTATACTAACCAGATAACATAAAAAATGAATATAGTAAAAAAAACTTTTTCTAAAGATAACAAACGATTTGAGTAGAGATAACAAAACGTTTGACTAGAGATAACAAAAAGTTTGACTAGAGATAATGAAAAATTTGACTAGAAATAACAATTAATTTTAAAAAAAATTATACTATCTGGATAACAAAAAAATTGACTAGGGATAACAAAATTTTGTCTAGAGATAACAAACAATTTGACCAGAGATAATAAAAAAAGTGAGTAGAGATAACAAAGCATTTGACTAGAGATAACAAAAAAATGACAACGATAGCAATACACTAGATAAGAAATAACAACTCGATTAGAAAAAAAATCATTATGATTGACACTACTTCCCTCCTACCTCCTATTTTCTCTCTCATCACAATACGTAAAATTATGAAGAGTGATATATTCAAAATATCAAACCAACAATAAAAAATATTATATCAGAGATAACAATTTATTAAAAAATTAGTTAATGATACTACTTCCCTCATCTCTTTTATTTTAATTTATATATTATATTTGTCAAAAATATGTAAAAATTAGTTTTATTGGATTTTATTTTTCATAAGAAATCCAATGGTTTTTATTTTGTTAAAAAATACATATAATTTGAAAGTTATTAGCAAAATAAATATGTCTCTCCTATTTTTTCTCTCCGTACATCCACTCTCTCTCTCTCCAGTCCTCTCTCTAACACTCTCTCTTTCTTTTTCTTCCAGCCACTGCATCTCTCCTCTTTTTTCTCTCCTCTAACCACCTTCTCTCTCCCCACTTCTATTCTTTTAGAGAGGTACACATTTGCCAACAAAAAATCAGCATCTTAGAAAGAGCGTTGCTGCAACTTGCAGTTGCCATGCGCTGCATTTGAGTCTGTGCACTAGGGGCCAAAAAGGGTGCATGGTCAGGTCCATTTGGTTCCACTTTAGTTAGGGTTCGGTCTGGTTGAGTCAGGTCTTATCTAGTTTGGATCGGTCCGGTCAGATCAGATTTCACATTTGTCATAGTTTTTTTGCAGATTTTTGTAATAGAGTATTTTTTGAGTCTCGGGTCCAGCGGATCTAGTTGATTTTAGGTCAGGTATGTGCAGGTTTGGGTCCAGTCAGGTCCTTTCAGATTTCATGTCCATTTTAGATTTGATTAATCGGTTTCAGGTCCAATTGAGTTGGATCCAACTTGAGTCTGGTCTAGAAAAATCTGACCTATTGTCAAACATATATGCAAAATGACAGTCTATAAGCAAACAAAAGAAGAGCAATCAAAGAATGGACAAAAAAATCGGTAGGATATGAAAAAACATGAGTGGTAAATATAAGTTGTTTACAATAGCATGTTAATATCTAAAATGCCATCATTTATATCCTAGAAAATTAAGGGGAATGAAGCACGACAATGTTAGACTAGGGTAGTAAGCACGATTTAATTAATTATGAGAAACTAAGATAGCTACAAAGGAGTAGGTACAACCAATCAGTAGAAAATGAACATGAGTGAAACGTCCTCATGAAATTTTAATTCATCAATTATTTATGGTCATACTTGTTCTAGTAGTGACTACTGGCAGTCTACCGGTGTCTGCTTTTTTACGAGCTTTTCTATATAGCACCAATATAAAATTAAAGAGAAAATGAGAATCATTATTGTGAGATAGCAAGTTGGTGACTAGTACACCAACGGGAGGGACAACTCCTTTATATTTGTTCTAGTTGAACGACATAAGTTCTAATTGGTCCTTGTGGACTACTCTAGAGGCATGAGTCCTATAGTCCATTGTGAGACCATAGGAGTCATTGCATAAGTTGTCGTGTTTGCTGTCTGTGGTGAAGACCAAGAGCTACACATCCACCATCCAAGGGCAACTAGTTGACAGTTGCATTGAAGTAAGTTGTTGTCACTGAGCTTCTTCCAAGACCATGTATAAATCTTTAAACCATCCTTCCTATTTCATAGTAGTTGACGCAATCTTTTTGTTATGAGAATATAGATTCATAATTTTTTTAAAATTTTCAATGCTATACTATGTTCCCGTATTTCCCAACAGACATATCATGATTAGTAAATGAAATAGAAAAATTACAGCTCTTGCATACCTACATTTGTGGAAGGTTTACCTTCCCACCGATTATGGTAGATCCATATAGGAAGAGGGATGGAATAGTGATGATATACCACTACTAAGTGTATCTAATACAAGACTCATATTCCTCGTACTGATGTTTGTTATATTCATTGTAAAGGCTAGGACAAATTTATGAAAGGATTTATATAGTTTGATATATCTTAACATTATCATTTCCATGTTATGGTTCAAACATATAACAAATTATGTATTATTAGATTAATTAAAGGGAGGTAACTTATAACCCTCAATGGAGGGTTGTAGAGGCAAAAGTTCCCCAATGAAGGGACCTAGGTTCAAAACCCAGATTATGTGTTGCAGAGAAGATTTATCCCATCATGTAGGTCAACACACTATGTTATTTAAATGCCCTCCTTGGTGTGTAGGTGTCTGGGTAGGGGTTTACATTGTTGGTGTGGGATCATGGAAGTGGATCCTCCTTGATGGTAGTTTCCATTTATTCCAGAAAACATTTATGACTACCATTGTAATTGTGGGAAAGTAGCATTATTGAGGATGAACAAGGATGATGTGACAAATATGACTTTGGAGTTCTAAGTGAGAGATTATGAGTTTTCTATTGCATGTCTTGAGAAATAAGTAAAATAGACAAATATCATACTTATATACATCCTTCTATTAATCAAAATTTAATATGTGTCTTATTTTCTGCTGAAAGGATCTATGCATGCATTTCTAGTAGGGAAAATATCTTTTTGGAATTGTGAAGTCCCTCTAATCCAAAATTAAGTTGCTAAATGACAAAAGTAATTTTGTTTGGCATCAAACAATGAATCTCAACAAAATTTCTAAATTGAAATACAATGAAGAAGAGTTGTATCTGTCATACCAAATACAATATGATTCACTTAATAGGGATGCCAACAAATTGAGGACTCAAATCATATTATGGATCTTCCATTACCTACTGCATCTTGTAATTAGTTTTCATTATTTGTAGAAGACTTATGTACTCCATAAAAACTTTGTTTTGAATGATGTGATCTTTTTATTATTGACATTTAAACATTATTAATACAATGAGATAGAAGGCAGACAGGAAACAAGCTGCACCACCAGTCCTTTTTGGATGGCAAAATCAATTCTATGAAACACTACATCCATAAATCTTGGGGTCATAACATTATTGTGCATGATTTTTTGGACCCTCTTGAGTAGATCTACAACCTCGGGTGCTAGGAACCCAAAAGTGTCAAACTCAAAAGGTATAAAAACATGCTCATTGTTGATACATGATTTCTCATGCTTGGCCACTTTGGCTGAGGTAGATTTTAAGGCAGCCTATCCCACAATAAAATCTCCACCTTTCAAACCCACCAATGGGGAAACCCCTGTTAGGTTCACACATGCATGCTTACCTCGAACCCATCCAAAAATCAAGACATCTTCCGGTCTTAGTGTTGATCTCCCCTCTTGTGGATCGATCAAAAACTTTGTGGGTGCCTCCTTCTTAGAAACCACTCATGCACATCTAAGTACATCATAAAGAACATAACTAACAAGATCATGTCTATACTTGAAACATGGGAGATCCCTACAATGAACCACATGCTCTCCAAAAGTGTCTAAGCATGCCCTGTGACAAACTACACATACTTCATCAAAAGGGAATTGGGGGATCATAAGATGATACCGAAGGATAGTACGATACTCCATTGGTGACATATGCAATCCAAGTCCATCAATAGGAATAGAAAGAAGAAAAAAATCTTGAGCATGCTCTATTTGGAGACACTTCAAAACAACTATTTGTCTGATGGTCATGTCAAATTTAACATCTATGTCCTTAACAATTTTGCTAAAAACAGCACTCGCCAAAGCATGTCGGGATTTAGGGGGGACAATGTCCTTATTAGAAAAATAGTTAAGATCAAAAGATGGAATCCTGACACAAAGACCATCCAGAGCAGAATAAAAATTAGAGTCCATACTGCATATCCCATTGTCTCATAAAATGTGATCTTGAGCTCCCATGACTGCGCCCTAGAGGCCACAAAAGTGTATGAAGAGGCCTCTGTTGCTGAGTGTAACCCCAGACCATCGATTCTATTGGGTAAAGTAGTGATCCACCATTGAAGGTCATGAAATAAAGGACCTCCATGCACTACAATATCTTCCATAGCCCCTCATATTACTACCTTATGTAAACTTTATTTATTGTTATGAACTAATTGTATTTGAAATGAAAGTATATAACATATTGAAATGGTGTGTCATAACTAGGAATGTAATCATATAAGTCACTTTCTAATAAAAAAGAAGTTTGACAAGATTTAGTTGCTGCATAGGCACTATGTTATGGGGAAGTTTAGTTAACAATGTAATCTATTCATAATGTAATGTATTCACACTGAATGACCAAATTTTGATGTAATACAACAATACTCATCATGCTCAAAACCTATGATTCTAGGTTGGTTTATTCATCAACTGTACTATAATACTAGGAAACACAACTACATTGTGTATTTATAC
Organism: Alisma plantago-aquatica; assembly: GCA_963693085.1. Taxonomy (NCBI): domain Eukaryota; kingdom Viridiplantae; phylum Streptophyta; class Magnoliopsida; order Alismatales; family Alismataceae; genus Alisma; species Alisma plantago-aquatica. The sequence continues at coordinate 681,631,540 of OY856413.1, read as the reverse complement.
ATATTTCATTTGAAAAAATTATAAAATTATCAATATTTATATTGAGCCACAACAATTCCCTTTAATTTTCCAATTTGTAATAGTAGTTCATAATCCATGTACATGTAGAGAACATGACAAAATGTTTACAAGGACAATCTTAGTATTAGAAAGAAACTTTTGGTTATAATATTGATCTACCCAAGTTTCAGCCAAAAATGTACCCAAACAAAAACATAGTTGAAATGAGGATACAACTCTTGGTTTCCAAACACAATCTTGATGTGGTCATCCCGGTTGCAAGGGCGCATACCCCATGTAGGAATATTGAGATTTCTCAAGTAAATCTTCTTGCTATGCCAAAAGATTTCCTATCATTTGGAGAAGTTCATAAAAAAATCCTTTGTGATTGAATTTTATATCGCATTCTTCCAATCTCATTTACTTTTATAGAAGTCTTCTAGTGGTGCTTAATGGTGAGTAAAGAAGAAACTGGTCTAGAAGTGACATTGGTCCTCCTTTGATTTTAAAAAGAGGACAATGGTAGTCACCTTCCTTTGACCATAAGAAAAAGAAGATGTTTAGGTGGTTCTACTCTGACATGGTAAAGAAAACAAAGGTGGTGACCCTTCATGCATTCACACACAAAATAAGACATGGAGGTGGTTTCTCAGTGGCCCTACAAGGAAAGAATGTTGATATTCCACAATCAATATCTAAAGGCTATTGAAATAGTTATATCTTACTTTTGTCCGCTAAGAGTAGCCCAGGTGGTATGGGCTTGGTAAGTCCCAATGAAGGACACAGGTTAGAACCACACTGAAGGCACTCTATGAATGGCAATCCACACTGATTTGGGATGAGAGGGGGGTTATCGGACCATACCCTCTCATGCCTCAAGATTATTGTGTCGGACTCGCATGGGGTGGGTTCTCTCAGTCACTAAAGAAGTTATGTCTTTATTTTTAGTTGTGTTACATGTAATCTTGTATTTTATTCCTTCAACTATCAATAAAGATTGTTTGCCAAAACTAGAGGTTGAAAATCTAATTAGTTGTGGATTATAACACCTTTGAGGTTCATAAAATGTGTTAAATAAGCACTTTCAATCTACTCCTTCCTCCTCCTTATTTACTTAAGTTTTTTTTATGGAATAGTATAATGATTTATTGTTGAGAAATTGTAAATTTTCATTATAGTCGATTCTCGTCCACATGTATTTAGACTGTATTTTCATATAGGTCTTCTAGGTACCTTCAAATGAACCTAAAAATATGGGAGAAAGCATCACAATGAATCTCAACATGGAAGAAAAAGCAAGGAAGCTAAATGATATATGGGAAGTAAGAGATCAAGGGAAGTATGATAAAAGGTATGCCATTCCTCAAACTATAAAGAAGATAGAAACAAATTAGAACAATAACAATTAGAGGATATCAACCTATGTTGATACATGGCCAAGTCAAAGGAAGAGTCAAATGGGGTAAAACTATTTGATCTTTAATAATAAGAACTTAATGATATAGTCTCCTTTACCAGAACTCAAATGATACATTAATTCAAATAAACTATAAAAGTTAGTCAACAACTTATATGAGAAATTGATGATGTTACTTGTGAACTGGTTGATATCATATATGATATCTCCACTAGAGATGGTATATATTCTATGAAGTATAAGATAGGTGCAATTATACTGGTCAAGGAGAAAAGGTGTCAGGGTTGGATGCCTTACGCCAAGGTGCAATTAGGTGCACCTAGGTGTCACCTAGGCAATGTTAAGAAAATTAAAGTTTTGTACAATGTACTTATGTGTATACATGTGTTATGATTTTTGTAACATCCCCCTTCATATATGTTATTTTTATGTATATATATACATATGTTATGATCTATATATCATTTCCCCATTCACATATATTTCAGATATATAAATGTAGGTCAATCCACAAAGTTATGGTCAACCGATTGATATACATATATTATGGGAAGATAACACATTTTGTTGTTTTATACATAGATACATACATACTAAACACAATTGAGCCTAGATATGCAATTTTATTGTTGCATACACAGATATATTAATAATTTTATGAGTTATACTTGGATGCATAGACATAAATGTGGTAATGTGAGTATTTGAGGTTCCACTAATATACACAACAATCTCTTATATAAGTTTTGTAATCCACTATACATCAGTTTCAGAATTGTTTAAGGGATAAAGCATCGTATTTCTTTAAATAGCAATAGTAGATAATTTTTTTTTCAATATTTTTTGTATTACTCTAGGGTTATTTTCAGCTTATAAAATACATTTTGTAGATATTATGGCTGCTTGAAGTTCCTAAAATAAGAAATAACGGATTATGTATAAGTAGCAATGTATTTATATTGCAATTGGATAGATATCCAGGGGAAGAAAATGCCTCAACATTAAGATCAGATTCAACCAACTACTTTGAGAAAAATAGTAAGATAAATATCAAAGAGTATTGTCCAAACAATAATAATATTGTATAACAAACATATATGCATATACTTAATTTGTATATAAGAACATGTGGATAGAAATAAATACCTATATGTAGGGTCAGGGGTCCATCAAACACTGAAGGAGACATTTGGTCAAGGAGCACCTCCTTGGGGTGCCTTGCCACCTAGGCAATCCTAGGCATTCACCTTGACAAGTATGGGTGCAATTGAGATTGATGGTGCTTGTTTGACTAGACATAATAGTGCTCTTATAGAGAAATTGCATGCTCATCAATACCAACCTATCATATGGAATCATGAACGCTAATGCCACATATGTATTTCTAGATTAATAACCTTTGAAATGTCCATTTGTGATCTTTTGAGAGACAAGAAATCCCACAAACAAGTGGTCTTGGATCTTGGCTATAAATCAAATAATAATCCACCAATGAAGAAGTTCATCAAACCATTTTAGCCCAATCACAGATCCAAACGTCAAACTCCTTTTGTAACTTATAGAACCATTTGGGCATGTCATTTATCAATGACACTATAGGAAGGGCGACCCTAGGAATATTGTGTGGATCCCAAAATATTCCCCACCTATATGAATCAAACATTCTTGACATAGAAGTTGTGGTCTAATCTTGATGATGCATATGTTTCAATTTTTTTCACCTTTGGTAAATGATATACACTTGCTCTATCATTGAATATTTTTCTGTATATTATATGATTGGATGCTTATTCACATGCACAAATAATTCATATTTTACAATACTTTTATCAGTCAAAATTATAGTTCAAACCAACATGTCATCAGATGAACTTATAGTCCAAAGGACACATGGTTTGTCCAATACCCAAAAATGTTAATCAAAATATGTTCTCTTAGATATGCGATATGATTCATCAATTGTGCCTAAAATTATTTTCACTAAAAATGACTACAATATTTGAAAAATCAAGTCTTTTATCAATTTTGATCACCCTAACCCATAACAATTCACATATAGATAACAACAACTAAACTTGTAGGACTGCGAGATTGATAGTGACCGTTCCAAGTAGATGATTTGTAACAAGAAGAAGCTTAAAGCTTTAAAGAAACATACAAGTGAAACAATATCATGGCTAAAGTGACATGAATTGGAATAATAAGTAATGAATTATCAATAAAACATCTTTTCTATAGAGTATATAATCATTACCTTAATAGTAAAAATGGGTTTTTCATTTCTTAATAAAAAGGATAAATTCTATCTAAAAATATAAAAAACTAGCAACATGAAGTTATATGTTATTAAGAAACAATTATCTAGTCCCACAAAAGGTAAAAGCATTATAATTATTGAATAAAATGGAAGTGTTAGTATTAGAAGACTATGACATGTGAGCATGAACCTAGTCTAGAATTTACTAAAATAGAATTGAAATAGAGGTTTCTCCAATCTCCCTTTTTGAAAAATAAGAAGAATATGAACATTGTAAAAAAGAAAAAAGAACCAAAAGTTCATTCAAGTCTAAGAACATACTATCCACTAATATACCTCTGGAGCTCATCCATATGGATATTTCATAAAATATGAGAATACAATATCTTGGTGATAAAAATACTTATTCTTTATGATATATGAAATCTCTAAATTTACTTGGTTCTAGTTCTTAGTTGCAAAACATAATACACTTGATACATTGGAAATATTTTACACTGGATTGCAATATAAGATTTAAGTTAATATTAGAACCATTAGGAGTTAGCATGATGGGGAGTTTGAATATAAAGAGTTTGAAAGACTTATATGACCATGAAGAATATGTAATTTTGATCTGATTTCTATAAAGGTTGAAAAATCAATTGACATACATTAATTGAAAAATATAAAAAAAACATAATATTGAAGAATTGATCCCTCAAATTGAGGATGTAACACCTGAACTAAATTCACATATTATAGTGCATCATAAGACATCAAAATAAAAATATTAATCAACCTAATGAATCATCACCTAATCAATGTACATCTAGGCTCGTTAAAGAGCATCATATTAATTCTATATATGAGATCCTAGATATAAAGTTAAGACTAGGTCTTCACTTAGAGAAAAATCCAACATTGCTTTTATATCCAAATTGGAACCAAACATTGTCTTTGATGATCTTGGTGGTGACTATGGATCATAAGCATGTATGAGGAACTTAATAAATTTGTAAAAAAACTGAGGTTTGGGATCTAGTTCCTAGATCATTCAACACAACCATACTTCAAACTAAATGGGTCTTTAGGAACAAGCTAGATGAAGTTGGTAAAGTAGTTCATAATAAAGGGTGTCTCATGGACAAATCTTACAATCAACAAGAAGTAACTTATTTTGATGGAACTTACACATACATTAGCATATGTGGTATGTTTTTGTCACTAGCTAGCCACCTTATGATTAAACTCTACCAAAATGGATGTCAAGAGAATGTTTCTAAATGACATAATTGAAGAAGAAGTATTTTTGCACAAAATTGAAGTAGAAGTAATTGATTTTGGTGAAACTTAGACATCCATTAACAAACATGGTATGTTTTTGGCACTAGCTATCCACCTTAAGATTGAACTTTACAAAAATGGATGTCGAGAGCATGTTTCTAAATGACATAATTGAAGAAGAAGTATTTTCGCACAACCATCTAATTTGAAGATATCAACCATGATGAATATATATGTAAGTGAAATAAAGTTTTGTATGATGTAAAACAAGATCCCAAGAGATGATATGAGCGAATCAAGATGTTTTTGTAAAATAATGTTATTCTTGTCTTACAAGTTGATTGTACCCTATTTATTAAGCTTGTAGAAATCCTTTTAAGTATACAAATCCATGTTGTTGATATTGTATTTGCAATAAAATGATGATACATTTCAAAAATATTTTGTTGAATTAATGAATACTGAGTCTAGAATTTAATTAATGGTAGAAATATAAAGGAATTTTTCGATTCCAAAAATACACTGAAGAACTTCTTAAGTTATTCATTATGCAAATTACAAGACATTTACCACTCATACGACTATATGGATGAATTGATAAAGATGAGAGTAGGAATCTGTATATTCTCACATAAATAGAGAAATCATTTGTAGATTATTTCATCTACAACATCTAAGCATGACACATCCTTTTCACTAGGTCTTTTTGCTAGATTCAAGCTAACCCAAAGAAATCGCATCCCTATACACATAAAAGATGTAAGGAGTGGGACCCGAGAAGTTCCCACTCACTACTAAATTTGAGGAGTAAATCCATATATTCCAAACATGCTAAAAAGGTATGCTAGAATATGTGTAAAATTTTCATTTCTCGTATGATGGTATTCAAAATGACTAGAGTATAATACTAGAGTAATAAATCATGACTATCTTTAATTTATCAGGATTACAATACAATCTCCCATTAAGGGGCTTTCATGAAAAAAAATAACATCAAGATCTAAGTAGAGGGATATCTAAAGTATCTCAAATTTATGTCTTACGAGTTATCTCCTCAATCCAGGTCCATGTTTGCATGTCATGTCCTCCAAGTCTATTACTTAAGGGTTGGAATCATACCCCACAAAAGAAGAGAAAATGGTAGTTGTCAGCATAAAAGTCAGTATGTGCATATTCATTGGGAATTGAGAAACATAGGAATAAGGATGTCAAATATATCAAGGCTTCCCATAGAAGAGGAAAACTACTATCCCAGTGGATATCAAAAGAATAAATCATGAAGATTATAAACCATAAGCGATTTATTTCCTTAAAACAATGTCACTACAATAATATTGTAATACCTAAATAGTTCCATAGTAAGCAATAAGCATTCTAGCATATATTAAAAATTAGGGTAGGAACCCACATATTCCAAACCTAGGGCACGGGGACTAAAACCTTAATGCCAAAAAATATTGAGTCTGTAGGAGAACTACAGTGCGGTGGAAGGAGGACTAAAACCTCAGTGCTTAAAAGGTGGACTAAAACCTCAGTGTCGAAAATATATGTGGTGTCACTACATATAGTCATAGCTAGTTAGTCACACATGAAAATTTGGTAGGCAAGATAAAGTATAGTCATGCACCAAAAAGGGATGAGAACATCCATCAATTATCAAATGGGTCTCGAGGATCCATAAACAAATATCCAATATTGTCACAAATAAGATAAAACTTAAGATCATAAAGTCCCTAAGAAGGTTAGGGTATCCAATCCTAAAATTAGGGTTTCCACATGGAACAAAATGAACAAGATATAAATACGAGTGCAGTAAAAATATCTGACAAAGTAAGATGACCACAAGATCAGAAACAACATATAATATTTCACATGAAATAAATACTCACAAGAGAGAGAAATTGTGTAGGCTAATTTGTTCATAGGATCAAGAAAGAGAATACAAATGAATGCTCAATATGATGAATAGAGATGCAACATACATTAAGAGAGAGTAAAATTAGATAAGTTTCTCAATATCATTCATAGGGTATGCAATATACCTCTCATGAAGCCTACATATGTCCAAGGTCAAAACCCTAATTCCATCTCAGTCCACAAGCAACCTATTAAAGGCATACATGAGATTAGGTTTAGATTTACATTAATTGTATGAACCCTAAAAGTATGTATTTTTATTAGAGACTTAGGTTATCAAAACCATGTGATCATATAGGTTATATTTTTTTTGAGTTCATAACACATTTTTACTTATTTTTCTAACTTATATATTTATGAATTTAAGAAAATCTAACCAGCTAAAAAAATCCATTAAAATCATATATTTATTAGATTGGATTTGAATGATTAAAACCATGTCATTGGGTATATCATAATATAATGATTCAAAAACATATTTTAATTTATTCTATAGAGATAAAAGTAATTAGTTACACATTTAGCAAGTTAATTTGATTTTATTGAATTATAAACAAAACCAATTTTAAATTTACCAAATGGCACATATGATCATCTCATTATGTTGTGTGACTGAATAATCTAGTAATTTTACAAAAATTTAAAGGCCGTGTGATCAAACAAAAATAAAATGGAGAAAAACTGAATAGCCAATATCTTTATGACATGCTTAGAAGAATCCATGGGCAAAAACAAAAAATGCTCACTCATCTTTTTCCTTTCGCATACATAACATGATGTGTCATAGGTCTCGAGCTTCACGGTCTTGAAGAAGTGAACCAAAACCTTGATTCTCAACCTTCTCCACACTTAGGAACTGATTCCATTATACCATTAGACCAAATTGAGAGAAGAAAGCTAAAACTGAATACGCATACAAGTAAGATCTCCACAAGAAGACCTCCTACCATTGAACCCCAAACTTGTGACCATGGAAATATAGAAAACCAAAGGAAAACTCGAAGGAGCTTTATAGAAACCAATCCAGAGATGTAACGTATGTATAGTCATCAATATCCCATGAAAGGATGCTCCAGGGTTAGAGTATTGATTTGAAATAAGTAAAGATGGAAAATGATGACTTTTCACATACCATGATGAGGGGCTGAAGCGAGGTGTGAAAAATCTTCATGACAGTACAATGAGGAGTTTTGGCCTAACTCTAGGATTCTCCATTCTCATAGATGACTCGTTGCACCTAAGATGCCAAATGGAGACAATCAAACATGGTCAAGTGCACTAAAGGAAAAAGAAGGTTAAAAGAAGACTAGGATTGCATATGTGGAGGAACTAAGGGGCCACAAAGGTGATTTTTTAGAGTTCTAAAGACCCATGGAGGAGAGAAGAAGGGAGGGTAAAAGAAAGCATGGTATGAATAAGGGAAAAAGAAGGCCAAGATTTTTGGGATATATAGAAAATTACACCCTAGAAAAGCTATGATGAAGAGGTGAAAAATTGGGAGAGGAAGTTGGAGGAGAAGAAATCAAGGAATGAGATGGAAAGGCGGGGGAGAAAGAAGAGAAAGAAATATAGGAAGATTGGGAAAATTGTAAGTGTGATAGGGAAATTGTTAGAGGAAAAATGAATGGAGTATGTCACACGATTTAAGATCTGACAGGCAAGAATGGGTCCAATTTTGGCAAGTCAGAGAAAGTCACGTGATACAGGAAATAAGTGCTCCACTTTGGGAAAACTTGATATATTCAGCGTGTGACATATTAATCTAACAACCATAAGAAATGTAATTCATTTAAGGAAAAATTTTAAATGTTTTTCTTTCCTAATTCATTTAAGGATCAACTAATGTTTAATTAATTCTAAATATTGTACCTAGACTAATTAGGACATGACAAATTTGATTTTAGTTTTACTTTCTACTTTTGAAGTCATTTAGTAGTTTGTTTAATATATATGGCCTTATCATATATTTTCTTTTCTAAATAAAATTACGATAGTTATTATTATTCAAATAATGTGAAACTTGGCACCCAATGGGACCTAAGGAACACAAATTTCACATTAGATTTGGGTATTGAGATTCCTTTTAGGAGTTATGACACCATAGTGATCTTTGGCTCAATACCACTATATTTATCAAAAAAATATATCTTTATTATCAATATTCACTTAATTAAGTCTGATTATCTTCAATTTATTTCCGAAAGAGTTATATTATATTAATATGGGACCCAAGGAACACGAAATTCACATTAGATTTGGGTATTGAGATTTCCTTTCAGGAGTTATGACACCATAATGATCTTTGGCTCAAACCACTATATTTATGAAAATATTTTATCTTTATTATTAATATTCACTTAATTAAGTATGATTATCTTCAATTCATTTCCAAAAGAGTTATACTATATTAGTATGCACGAAATTCCTTATTTTACTTGTTTAACCTATTTAGTCCATTAATTCAATATTTATTTAAATAATGGAACATTATTCATGTTTATGGACATGGAAATTCACTTGGTTATTCCTATTCATGTGTTAAGCACATTGTGCCACATATTAAGCATATCTTAACCATTATGTGAATATTGGTTAGCAAGGAAACACATGTGACATATTTCATGAACTTACTCACATATTAGAACATATACATGTTATTATGTTGATATGCCACTTAATATGCTATATTTAATTTCAGTCCTATATATGTTAGTGTTACCTTTGTGTTATTTATGTTACATGCATTAACTATATACATTAAGGTATAACTTTATACTTATTTGGCCAAATCTAGAAAACAAATCATATAATATCCTAATCATTGATTAAGGTTTCTAGAGTCAAGATGCTAGGTTTCAGTATGTTACAACACTCCACCCCTCAAAGAGAATTTCAACCCTTAAATCCAACCTTCCTTATACTACCAACCAACTTCCCTAAACCCCTTAAAAGGTTTAACTTTATAAACCAAGTTGAGAAACATCAAGTTAGGAGGGTTACTTATGTATGTTTGCTAGGTTTCAGTATGTTACAACACTCCACCCCTCAAATAGAATTTCAATCCTAAAATCCAACCTTACTTATACTACCAACCAACTTCCCTGAACCCCTTAAAAGGTTTAACTTAATAAACCAAGTTGAGAAACATCAAGTTAGGAGGGTTACTTATGTATCTTTTAATTGTGAATATTTTTAGGGGTTTATTTTGTTCATAGATCATGCATTCAACCAACAGGTCATACTCACCTAGGGTGGAATTTAAGGTCCTTGTCTTCTAACCTATCAAGCCTAAAATTTACATTATCATCCAAAAAGTCATAGGGTACAAAAGGGTAGGTCAACTACATTTTTTAGCACAAGCCTCATATGCATAACCTAGGGTTTAAGGTTTCTACTACAACTAAATCTATGATTTCTATATAAAACTTAATACCTATCTTCTTTGTGACTCAATTTGAGAAAAACATCAATAAATCCTTAAAATTTTATTTTGTACATATTATAATATTTTGTACTTTTTTTTAACGATGAAATATATTCGACATAAAACAAAAGGTGGATCCAAAATCAATTGTGAGAGGTAAGTCACAAAGTATTCCATAGTAACATCTTAGTATCCTACTACTTCCCCATCCTCATACCTATCTCCATCCTAAACTAAAAAGTGATTACTTCCAAAGAGATATATAATGACAAACCTACATATGATCTAAGGGTCTCCTCATACTAGGGTTTACTCATCAAGATTCTTATGTGCACCTGATATGATCCTAAATTGGTCTTCCAACGTGAACAACTTAGGTATATACTAGGGTACACGTCTCACTTAGAGGGTGACTATGTAAGGTAAGAATTCTAGTTAGGGTAACAAAATTGAAATAGTCAGAATCTAACTACTATGGGTCTGATACAAGCCTATAAGTAGTGGGACCCGAGAGGGGATCCACTCCCTACTAAATTTGAGGAATAAATACATCTATTCCAAACACACTAAAAAGGTATGTTGGAATAGGTGTAAAATTCATTTCTAAAATGATGGTACAAAAAATGACTAAAGTATAATAGCAGAATAATAAATCATGACTATATTCAATTAATCAAGATTATAATACAATCTCCCATTGAGGGGCTTACATGAGAGCAACAACATTATGATCTAAGTAGAGGGATATCTAAATTGTCTCAAATCTATCTTCCAAGAGTTAACTCCTCAAGTCAGGTCCATGCCTGCATGTCACATCCTCCAAGTCTTTTACCTAGGATTTGGAAGCATACCCCACAAGATAAAACAAAATGAAAGTTGTCAACATAAAAAACCAGTATATGCATATTAATTAGGAACTGAGCAACATTAGGGAAACTGGCATCAAATATACCAAGGCTTCCCATAGAAGAGGAAAAGTATTATCCAAGTGGATATCAAAAGAATACATCATGAAGAAGATACACAATAAGAGATTTATTTCCTTAAAGCAATGTTACAATAATAATATTACAATTTACAACACCTAAACAGTTGCATGGTGAGTAATAAGCAAACTAGCATATACCATAAAGTAGGTTAGGAACCCATATATTCCATACCAAGGAAAGGAGGACTAAAATCTTAGTTCCAAATAAATATAGAGTTTTTAGGAGGACTAAAACCTTAGTGCATGGCAGGAGGACAAAAACCTCAATGCCTGGCAGGAGCACTAAAACCTCAGTGTAGCGGTAGGAGGACTAAATCCTAAGTTCACAAAATAAATGTGTTGTCACTACTAGTAATGAATAGTTAGTCACACATGAAAATTGTACAAGAAACATAAATTATGGTCTTGCAAAAATAAGATATTTGAACATACAACAATTATCATGTGGAGTTAGAGGACCCATAAACAAATATCCAATTGTGATAGACTGGATCTTTCTCTCTTCACCATTATGTAACTCTAAACTCTGCCTTGTTCAATGTTCTTGACTTGCCTTCAATTTTATGATTGAATATAATTTGACACATTTGATAACAACTAAGTGCAATTGATGCCCTGACGACAATAAATTTGACCCTAATATAGTTCTCAACCATATCACACATAATTATCTTTTTATTGAGATTTGATCATATCCATGTGAACTTTGGAGCTCTATTCTTGTTCTCATATTGTAGAATTTTCTCTCACGGATTCAACGCATCTTGTTTTTCCCAAATTGGAGCTTGGATGAATGAGTTATGGTTAGTTGAAAACCTAGCTCTCACGTTTTGCTAGTTTTTGCCCCTTTTTGTCTCTTGGCTCAAGGGCCGGCTGAGCCTGGACTAGTTGAGGGTGCTCACAAGGGGCCCACTAATCCTCAACCACCTCTCTTTCCTTCTCTTTAATTCCTCTCGCTCCTCTAGACTCTCTTGCACGCGACTCTACCAGGTGAACTGGGTCTGGCAAGACCGTTGGATGGGGGTGACCACAACTCCCGACTAGATCCTATGAATGATGCTCTTCATATGTACTCCCACCATGGGAGGGAGTAGGTGGACAAAAAATCCACCAAGTCATTACAATATGCACTGAGGGAGTGTACCCCAACCTCACTTTTGGCAACAAGACCCACTCCCTCCACCAATGATACTCTAGCTGCCGCTAGTTAAAGCGAGTGAGGTGCTTTGCACCTACTTTTCACCCACCAATAGCATGGTTCCACTGCTAACCCTAGGGTTACTCTAATGCTTACCTCCTCCCCTATTTAATACCACAACCTGACCTTCATCTTGGCTTGGACCTCTTGTTTCATGCGGAAGCACTGTCGTGCCCTAGACGTCCTCCTTCTGCCTCTTTCGTCGTCTTCTATGAACGAGAACCCCAACTCAAGGTTATGGATGACTCTCAAGGCATCGAATCGGCTACCAAGGGCATGGATCACATGCTTCTAAGCCATCTCTCCCACCCCTCTCTCTCCCTCTCTCGCCACACACCCTTCTGACCTCCCTCTTGCTCCCTACCACACAAGCGTCAAGCGGCCAACCACGACACACCATGTTGTCTCTGGCCGTGCCACCTCACACACTCATCCTCTCTCTCTCTACTCAGATACGAACCCCAATGACACGTTACCCTCTTGCAGTGTGACACATGAGCTCAGTGGGCCCATGCTATAGGCCAGCGTGATGACTCACTACACCAATGCCACCGTTGATGCACGACATCACACCCTCGCTCCCATTCGTTGACTGACACCCCGACCTACTTGAAGCCACCTCCAGATGTTGATCACCTTGCCCAATTGTTGGCCACCACTCCCTAGGCGGTGCATACCTTGGATGGGAGAAGGGCCAGTGCTATGGCGCGCAGCCCAGCAGACTCATTCTCCCTGAGCTCAGCCCATTAGGGTAAAATCATCCCTAAATTCCTTTTTTATCACAATCTTCAAACCTATGTAACTCCTAGGTATGTTAACCAAATCCCATGATGCAATATATCATTTTGATCAAAAAAATGACGCCTTGCTCCTTATGCTAATGTATCCTTCTAGTTTTACATGTTTTGTCCCTGATTTGGTAAAAATTGAAGCCCTTATGATATTGTTCTTGTTAACCAATGTCAATCATGCACTCTATGATCATTAATAGTCTCTAGGCTTTTATATCCTTTAAATTAGTGAATTTTAAGTATCTTTTACTGTTATGTGAAAAGGGCCTTTTAAATGAACCCTAATGTTTACTTTGACCTAAATGCTCATTCTTGACCCAAAAGGTAACTTCTTAAATATATGCTTGATATAACTTGATCAAGTCGTGGACTTTGTCTTAGTTTGTTATCAACTAATACTTAAGTTTTGAAATCAGTGATCTTTGTTAGGTCTTGCTATAGAATGGGCTAATATTTCATGCTACAATAACCCATGTTGGAAATATGATACCTCAAGATGTGCATTAAATGACTAAGTTGATCTAGTTGTATCCACATGAAAAAATATGATTGTTATGCTAATCCCATGTGCCACCTTGTTCAAATCAGTTAATATACCACTCTTGTAGCACTAAACAATATCTTGATCTATGATGTGCTCCCTTACAATCTTATGACTTGAAAATATAACTGTGTTGTACGGTTTTGATCTAGTATGACTAGTATGATCTGCATGTGTAAACCATTAGGGTAACCTAATCGTATGCTTCCTCATCTCCAAAGCATAAATAATCCTATGTTCATATCTAATATAATGTGGATGGTTCACCTAGATCAAGGAATTAATGTTCATCTTTGGACTATGTTGAATAATGATATGCATGTTTGAAAGTTTGGATATATATTTTGAACTAAGTGAAATCTAGATCTAGGGAAAACATCAACATGACTCATATGATGCTTATCTTATGAAACTCTAGTAATCTAAGAATATATCTTATATTCTTCACTTTTTAGGTCCGCTTGTATTGGACTATCCCTCGAGATATTATCCTAACTTGCTCATTACTCGTAAGGTACACTTAATCTCTTGACCCTACTATGTTATTGGCTTGCTTGTATGTATGCTTGTATGAATGATTGGATAGTTAGTTACTTGTTTGAGCTACTTGTTCCCTATGATTAGTATGTTCATTTTTCTTGAAATATGTTGAACAAACCTTGAGCATAATTCAACATGTCCATTATAAAAATATCGTGTACCTGACTATATTCTCGGGTTAAGGGAACAAGGTTTGGTTTCATACTTGACATGTTAAGATAAGGTGGAGCATGCCAATAAAAGGGTTGGATAATCTTGAGAACTCTTATGGACCCTTCCAAGGGAAAGTTGGTCAATGGTCATATTATGTTGTTGAGTATAATGGAAATACACTTATAACACACTTTGTGTAAAGAATGTCATTAATTGTTTCATGCCTTGATTTTACTTCTTGCTTATATAATGTTTCTAGCCAAGGAACGTTTACTATGCTCTTAAACAGTTTACATGCCTTTTCATATCTTATTTCATGCTTTAGCATTAATAAATTGTGTTTATTGAATTTGTAATTGCCAAATGATGATCCACTACAGTCAAGACTATAAGCTTTCAAAATGCAATACAAATGGGTATAGTTGAATCTAGAAATGGGTACATATATCTTATCTCCAAGTTTAGTATCTTGTTATATCTTGTTGTTATCACTTTTACATATATATATTGCCTGTGTGAAATACTTGTGATCCATTCTAGGAATGGATGCCCAGGTCCACTTGCCTTTGGTTGTGTAGCCATTAGGAGTGTGAACTTAGGGTAACAAAGAGTTCCATGACAAATAGTATCAGAGCTAAACACATAGGCCTCTATATATGTTTAAGGCATAACACGGCTTAAGAACCCAGGGAGAGCTAAAATATGTTCCTGAAAGTTTAGAGAGTCTTCTAGCATCTCACCTCTTCCTTAAGGACCACCTAAGCCACCCAAGTAGATGATGATTAGTAAGATTTCTTGTCTCCTCATGTGATTCTTCTATCATGACCATTAATCACATGAATTTTAAATTTGGGTAGCTTATGTATGGGAAAAGATGAAATATATTTGAAATCATGAAAGTTGACTTAAGATGATAATGCCATGATCTGATCCTAAATTTGAAAACCCTATTTGATGTAAGAAAATACTCTAGAAAGTGACGTACTCATGAAAACACAATGTTATTAGATCATAAATGAGTGTTTTTTATGTTTGAGGTAAACTATTGATATGGTTAAATAAGGTGGAACTCATGTTTTACACCTCATTTTATATGGGGTACCTATTGACTATACCAATGTTGTCCCTATTTGATCAAACCTCAAACATATCTAAGCAAGACCCACCCTATTGATATACATCATGCCACATACTCTGATATGACCATGTCTTCGAACCCCTAAATCATGATATGATGACTGGTATACAAGAGGTATTTCCCTATTGACTTTTACGCCTCTTTGTAAGCTCAATTTTGAATAAACAGGATGGACATGGATATCACTCTTGTGCTATTATACTCAAACTCTTGGGCTCTCACTTTGACTTCTCGATTTCCAAGATATACCCTTGCCTCAATCTTAAAAAGAAGGGAACATGATTATGATCTTGATCAATAAAATCTGGAATATGATTGTCCTATTAATGACCTTCATGTTTGACTCATGATCTTTTGAAATATGACTCAATAGTTGATACTCCCCCTATTTGGATACAGTTGATAGCTCGTGTTTATGTAGACTAATGTGTTAGGTTAGGGTAGTCGTTGATTGTTGACTCCCCTAACTCATATGACATCTCAATTGGGACTACCTCTAAATTTTCACCTATTGGATTATTTAGAGTTTGGGAAGGTAACCCCTTCCACCTGATTGTGATTTCTTGACCTAAGTCCTTAATAGGTCAAATACATGATAACATTGATACTTGATCTTGAATCTTGAATTAATGATGATCTTGAAATATGATGATGCTGACTATAGTTACTGGTTAAGTTCCTAGAAAGACCCAATCCTAGATCATTCTCAACCTTGAATATCATGAAAATGAACTCGATATTGATGCCATGAACTGTTGAATAATGCTAGAAATGTCGGTAGATTATTGCATGATCATTGTAAATGGATGAATGACCACCTTTAGGTCTAGAGAGGGATCTAAACCCTAGCTTCCGTATGTTTGTACCTATGACTTGATGTCCAACTTGACTCTTAACATTGATTTATGAAATCTCAACTCACGATTATCAATCTTAATATTGATGTGGCTCGTACAACTACTCTATTTGGTATTTGAGATCACCCTTAATATATGACTAATGACTTTCACGTACCCAAATCTCAAAAAAAATTTAATGATGATTATGCTAACTTGCTCGATTTATGACTTAGGGTTTAGCTTAGTGTGTACTAGGGTGGGACCTTCCATCAGTTTTGAGCATGAAAAACATGATGTTAAAATATGAAGTTTGTCTCAAATCGACAAAATATGAAATGTCAATCATGGATGTATAACCCCACCTAGGTCGATGTAGAATCTAGAACCCAAAATTTTGGGGAAGAAAGTCATGCCTTACTCTCAAACTCTATCTGATTGACTTGAATTGTGATCTCTCCAAATTTGGTGATATATGGGATGATCTCTCCAAGATTGTGACTCATGTGATCATACTCCCAATTTGATGATCTATGTGACTATGTGTTAACAATGATGCTCAATTTCTCAATTTTGGTATGAGATGGATATTGTAAGTGGGGACGATATCTTAGGAGAATTCTATGATTGTCTTGATGATTGAATGGGAAATGTCAATCTTTATTGATGAATTGTTTTAATTTTGGGGACAAAATTTCTTTTAAGGTGGGGAGGATGTGATAGACTGGATCTTTCTCTCTTCGCCATTATGTAACTCTAAACTCTACCTTGTTCAATGTTCTTGACTTGCTTTCAATTTTATGGTTGACTATGATTTGACATATAATTGATAACTCTTGAGTGTAATTGATGCCCGAACAACACTCAATTTGACCCTAATATAGTTCTTAAATGAATCGCGCATAATTATCTTTTTATTGAAAATTGATCATATCCATGTGAACATTTGGGCTCTATTCTTGTTTTCATATTGTCTAATTTTCTGTCATGGTTTCAATGCATCTTCTTTTTCCCAAATCAGAGCTTGGATGAATGAGTTATGGTATGCTGAAATCCTAGCTCTGAAACCCTTACTTTTGACTAGTTTTTACCCCTTTTTGTCTCTTGGCTCGTGAGATGGCTGAGCCTGACCCAGTTGAGCATGCTCACGTGGGGCCCACTGGTCCATGACATACCTCTCTTTCCCTCTATTTCTTTCCTCCTGCTCCTCCCTGAATCTATTGCGTGACTTGCCAGGTGAACTGGGTCTGGCTAGAATGTTGGATGAGGGCGGCCACTGATCCTAACTGGGATCCTACAACTGATGCTCGCTGTCTATTCTCCCATCATGGGAGGGAGCAGGTGGCTAGAAAATCCATTGAGGCAGCACAAAACACACTGAGGGAGTGTAGTGCATCCTCACTTTTGGCAACAAGACCCACTCCCTCTGTCAATGATTCTCTAGTCACCCCTGGTCGAGGCGAGTGAGGTGATTTGCACCTACTTTCACCCACCAATGGCATGGCACCGCTGCTAACCCTAGGGTACCTCTCATGCTTCCCTCCTCCCCTATTTAAGCCCCAAACCTTGCCTTCATCTCGGTTAGGCCCTCTTGTGAGAAAGCTTTGTTGCACCCTCGACCTCCTCCTTCTGCCTCTTTCGCCTTCTATGAATGAGAACCCTAACTTAGAGTTAGGGATGACTCAAGAGGCATCGGATCAGCTGCCAAGGGCCCGGATCACATGTTGTTGAGACATGTCTCCTACCCCTCACTCTCCCTCTCTCTCCACAGACCATGTATCCTACCCCTCACTCTCCCTCTCTCTCCACACACCGTTCTGACCTCCCTCTCACTCCCTACCATGTTAGTGTCAGGTGGCCAACCGCGACACACCATGTTGACTTGGGCCGCTCCACTTCACACGCTCATCCTCTCTCTCTCTCCACCCAGACACAAACTCCATTGGAGCCTCACCCTCTCGCGGCATGACAAGCGAGCTTGGTGGGCCCACACTATCTGCCAGCGTGATGGCTCACCGCGCTAATGCCACCGTTGGTGTACGTCATCACGCCATCACTCCCAATCAGTAAATGATGCCCCAATCTACTTGAAGCCGCCTCCAGATGCTGAGCGCCTCATCCAATCACCAGCCACCACTCCCTGAGTAATGAAGACCTTAGATGGGAGAAGGGTCAGCACTACAGCGTGTGGCTCAACAACATCCTTTGCACTGAGCTCGACCCATTAGGGTAAAATCATCCCTACAATCCTTTTTTATCACAATCTTCAAACCTATATATTTCCTAGGTACGTTAACCAAATACCATGATGCAATATATCATTTTGATAAAAAATGTCACCTTTCTCCTTATGCTAATGTCTCCTTCTAGTTTTACATTTTTTCCCTAATTTTCTAAAAACAAAGCCCTTGTGATATTTTGCTTGTTAACCAATCTCAAACATGAACTCTATGATCATTAATGGCCTCTAGGCTTTCATATCCTTTAAATCAATGAAGTTTAAGTATATTTCACTGTTATGTGCTCTTGGGCCTTTTAAATGAACCCTAATGGTTTACTTTGACCTAAATGCTCATTCTTGACCCAAAAAGTGACTTCTTAAATGTATGCTTGATATAACTTGATCAAGTCATGGACTTTATCTTTGTTTGTTATCATCTAATACTTAAGTTTTGAAATCAGTGATCTTTGCTAGGTCTTGCTACATAATGGTCTACTATTTATGCTAAAATAACCCATGTTGGAAATATGAAACCTCAAGTCCCTATTATGTGCATTAAATGACTAAGTTGATCTAGTTGTATCCACATGATGAAATATGGTTGTTATGCTAATCCCATGTTTCAATAAATTTACCACTCTTGTATTACTAAAAAATATCTTGATCTACCCTATGCTCCTTTACAATCTTATGGCTCAAAGAATATAACCATGTTGTATGGTTTTGACCAAGTATGACTAGTGTGATCTTTCATGTGTAAACCATGATGATAACCTAATCGTATGCTTCCTCATCTCCAAATTAGAAATGAGCATGAGTTCATATTTAATATAATGTGGATAGTTCACCTATATCTAGGACTTACTATTGATCTTTGTACTATGTTGAATAAAGGCATGCATCTTTGGAAGTTTGGATCTATATTTTGAACTGAGTGAAATCTGAATCTAGGGAAAACATCCACATGACTCATAACAAACTTTAGTAATCTAAGATTGTATCTTGTATTCTTCAATTTTTAGGTCCACTTGGGTTGGACCATCCCTCGAGATCTTATTCTAACTTGCTCATTACTCATAAGGTACGCTTAATCTCTTGACCCTACTATGTTATTGGATTTCTTGTATGTATGCTCGTATGAATGCTTGGCTAGTTAGTTACTTGTTTGAGCTACTTTTTCCCTATCATTAGTATGTTCATTTTGCTTGAAATATGTTGAACAATCCTCAAAAATAATTGAACATGTCCATTATGAAAACCTCATGTACCTTCCTGTATTCTAGGGGTAAGAGCACAAGGTTAGGTGCCTTACTTGATCTGTCAAGATAAGGCAGACCATGTCGATAAAAGGGTTGGCTAATCTTGAGCACCCTTATTGACTCTTCCAATGGAAAGCTGGTCAATGACCATATTATGTGGTTGAGTATAATGAAAATACACTTAAAACACACTTTGTATAAGGAATGTTGTTATGTGTTTCATACCTTGATTTTACTTCTGGCTTATATAATGTTTCTAGACAAGCAACTTTTACTATGCTCTTAAACAGTTTACATGACTTTTCATAGTGTACTTAATGCTTTAACATTAAGTATTGTGTTTATCAAATTTGTAGTTTCCAAATGAAGATTCGTTGCACTCAAGACTCTAAGATCTAAAATGCAATACAAATGGGTTTACTTAAATCTAGAAATGGGTACATATCTCCTACCCCCATGTTTAGTATCTTGTTATATCTTGTTGTTATCGCATTTACATATATATTTCCTGTATGAAATATTTGTAATTCATTCTAGGGATGAACGCCCAGGTCCATTCGCCTTTGGCTATGTAGCCATTAGGAGTGTGGACTTAGGGTAACAAATAGTTCTATGACACCAACCATGTCTACAAAGAAGTTGAAACTTAAGATCATAAAGTACACAATAAGGTTAGGGTGTCAAATACTCAAATTAGGGTTCTACATGGAATAAAGTGTAAAGATTTTAAATGTGAATCCAATAAGAATATCCAAAAAAATAAGATGATTACAAGAACATAATCACCATAAAATCTTTCACATGAAATAAATTCTCAGTAGCGAGAAAAATTGTGTAGGGCAATTTGTCCATAGGACCAAGAGAGAGAATATCGATAATTGCTCAATATGATGAATCGAGATGCAACATACATCAAGAGAGAGTAAATCAAATTTGTTGGTCAATATCACTCATAGGGGATGCAACATACCTCGCATGAAATCTACATATGTCCAAGGTCAAAACCCTAATTCCATCACAGTCCACAAGACACCTATTAAAGGCATATACGAGATTAGAGATGGGTTTACATTAATTGTATAAACCCTAAAAGTCATCTTTTTAGGTTGTCAAAACCCTATATTTTTTGAGTTAATAACATATCATACTTAATTTTTCTAACTTATATATTATTAGTATGACTTCTAGAAAATGTAACCAATTAGGAAAATCCATAAAAGTCATATTTATTAGATTGGATTTAGATGATGAAAACCAGTCATTGGGTATATTATAATTTTATGATTTCAAAACATATTTTATTTTATTTTTATAATCTATAAATAATTAGTTATGAATTTAGTAAGTTAATTCAATTTACTGAATTATAAAATAAGAACAATTCCATATTACCAAATTGCCCTGACATATGATCATCTCATTTTATTGGCTAACTGAATAATCTAGTAATTTCACAAAGATTTAAAGTCTGCACGATCAAACCAAAATAAAATAGAGAAAGACTGAATAGCCAATATTTGTGTGACACACTTAGAAGAGTCCATGGGAAAACACATAAAATTCTCATTTATCTTCTTCCCTTTGTAGACATAATGTGATGTGCCACAAGTCCAGAGCTTTAGGGTCTCAAAGACACACACCAAAACCTTAACTCTCAACTTTTTGCGGGCTTAGGTATTAATGCCATTGATACTGCGAGACCACATTGAGAGAAGAAAGCTAAAATTATCATGGAAACATTCTAGATAGGGACATAAGTTATCTGATAAATTACAACAGATTACATAAATGCTCTCATAGAAGCGTTAGCAACAAAAGGGATTGGCAGACCAGTTTGTTGCTCGCGCTTCTGCGAGAGCTAAAATTGAATACCATGAGTAAGATCTTCACAAGAAGACCTCTTATCATATAACCACAAACTTGTAAGCATGGAAAGACAAAAAACCAAAGGAAACCTGAGGGAGCTTTGTGGAAACTAATCCAAGAGACACAAAAAATATTTAGGGGTCAAAATCCTGAGAAAGAATTCTCCATGGTTTGAGTATTGATTTGAAACTCGTGAAGATGAAAAAAGAGGGCCTTTCACATACCATGATGAGGGACTAGATCTAGGTATGAAAAATATTCATGATGGTAGTAGGAGGAGTTCCAACCTGACTCCTAGCTTCTCCATGGCCAGAGATGACTCGATGCACCAAGGTGCCACCCTAAGATAGTCAACCATGGTCAAGTGTGCTAGAGGAGTAAGAAGGTTAAAAGTTGACTAGGATTGCATTCATGGAGGAATGATCAAGCCATAAAGGTGATCTTGTATATTCCCAAAGACTCAAGGAGGCGAGAAGAAGGGAGTGTAAAAGAAAACATGGTTTGAACATGGGAAAAGGAAGGCTGAGATGGTTGGGATTTATAGAAAACAAAATCCTAGAAAACATATGATCAAGAGGTGCGGAATTGAGAAAGGAAGTTGGAGGAGAAGAAATCAGGAAATGAGATGGAGAGGTGAGGGAGAAAGAAGAGAAAGAAGGAGGAATATTGGAAAATAGTAAGTGCAACAGGGAAGTTGTCAAAGGAAGAAGGAAAGGACACTACCTCTCTATTTAAGATCCGACGACGCACAGTGGGTCTAATTATGTCAAGTCAGAGAAAGCCACATGACACAACAAATAAGTGATCTACTTTGGGAAAACCTGATAAATTTTTTGTGTGATAGATTAATCCAAGAACTATGAGAAATCAGATTCATTTTATCAAATATAACTCATATTAATGTACTTTTAAGCCTATTTCTTTACAAATTCAATTAAGGGATCAAATAATGTTTAATCAATACCAAATATGATACCTAAATTAGTTAGGACATGAAGACTTCAAGTAAGAATTAGTTTCTACAATTGAAGCCATTTAATGGTTCACTTAATAAATTTGGCCTTATCTTATATTTTCTTTTCTAAATAAAATAACATAGCTATTATTGTTCAAACAATGTGAAACTTGGCATCCAAACTAATTGGCACCCTAGGAACACGATTTTCACATTAGATTTGGGTTTTGAGATTTCCTTTTAGGAGTTATGGCACCATAATGATTTTTGGCTCATTACCACTATATTTGTCAAAATATTATATCATTATTGTCGAAATTCACTTAGTTGAGTCCTATTATATTGAATTTGTTTCTAAAAGAGTTATCTTATATTATTATGCATGAAATTTCATATTTTTCTTATTGAACCTATTTCGTACATTAACTAAATATTTATTAAATAATGGAACATTCTTCATGTTAGTGGACATGTAAATCCACATTGTTATTCCTATTCATGTGTTGCACATTGTGCCATGTATTAAGCTTATCTTAACCATTATGTGAGTATTGGTTAGCAAGGAAACATATGTGACATATTTCATGAACTTACTCACACGTTAGCACATATACATGTTATTATGTTATAGTGAAACTTAATATGTTATATTTATTTTCAAGCCTATATATGTAAGTGTTACATGTAGGTTATTATATATTTATCCTTGTTTTTCCAAATCTAAATAAGAAATCATACCAATCTCATAATTATGGTTTAGGGTTTTTACTGTCAAGATTCTAGGTTTCTATATATTGCAAAAGAATCCTTATATATCTTAGTACAACTCTTGATTATGATCTTTGGTATCGACAAGACAAAGATTTCGAATTTATAACTTATACACATGATTGATAGATGTACAATAGATTGAAAAAGCACAAGTGATGCATGCACTTTTTTCTTAAATTCACTAGTGTCTTGGTTTAACAATAAGAAAAATATTGTAGCATTATCAACAGGAAACGTTGAATACATGGCTAATGGTAGTTGTTGTTCACAAATTCATTGGATGAAGCATGTCTTGAACTATTTCTTTATTGACACAACTTCTAGATACACATATTTTTAGACAACTATAGCAATAGAGTTATAAAAGTCCTATATTGCATAGTCATACTAAACACATAGAAGCCAAAAATCACTTTCTTCATATCACTATGAGAGAATTAAAATTTTCTTCAATATGTGGACATAAAAACTGATTAGAGGATACATATTAACAAAACTATTATCTCTGGAACAGTTTAACTTTATAGAGACACATTGGAAATTACTCCATGATCATCATTTCTATTGATTAGAAAAATTCTTGTGCTTAGTAATTACATGACTACATGCTTTCATATAACATTATTTATTGTAGTCATTTTCTAGATCCAAAATGTATGTTGGCATCTACCCTAATGATTCATAACCTCATTATGCTAAAAATGGGTTATATCATTCATATATTTCATCACAAATAATCTTAATTGATAAAGATATATCATGTTCTTACTAAAATGGCAAAATGAAACTTGTAGGGATTTTTTTCTTGCAAAAACATTTTCTAAGAGTATATAGATCAAAGGAAAATATTAGAAGTTTCTAAAGGTGATGTGTCTAATTCTAGGCTACAACCATCAGGGATGGTAATATTCTCCTATGCATCACTATATTGGTTTTCGAGGACTCCTCGGTCATTGTTGATTCCTTCCCAGGAAAAAATGTAACAATTGTTTGATATAATCTACACTCTACATATTACGATATGAAATTAATTATGTAAGTAATTTGAGGAAAGAAAGTTATTATTTGTTGGGTTATTTCTTTTTGTTTGTAAGATAATAAATTTGGGGATGATAAGAATCTTACTATTCATGGAGTTAACTCTAACACTTACTGTCATTATCTTGATATATATTTATTTAAAACCCTCTTCAAAGCATTTTTGCACCTAAAAAGACCACATCATTTATAGGTCTACAATTATGAATTATTGTATGGTTAAAGAACAACCTGTGTATAAAACATGGGGTACACATTTTGAGAACATATCTATTTTTTCCGTAAGCATTTTATCAATCTTTTTAAGACTTCATTACTCCAAGGGTAAAATAATGTTAGCATTTGTTCAATTTAACTTCTATAACAAACATTGTGTTTATTGTGTCAAGTTCCTATTAATAGGGAAATTGATGTTCTAGCCTTGGCTCTACAACATCTCTCACCTACTCATCACTTTATAACTAATTCTATATTCCTTAATTGATCGACACTTTATCATATTTTTGTAGTAGTACATATATATTTGTTCATCATATACAAAAAGGTGTGATCCTAATTGAAATTATTTGTAGCATTGAGTGCATAAGCTTCCAATAGAGTATATCTATTAAATGGAAAGTGAGCCTTTGCCAGTACTTTCTTATTTCTTTGAAGGTATATACATCTATTTTGTACATGAAAACTGACATCATATTGTTGTAGCCTTGGTTAAATAGATAGACTAAAAAACAAACTCCATTTTATCATTAATTTTTTTGCAGAGGTTTCTAGCTTTTTTAAAATGATAAAACTAATGCTATAAATTTTTAGCCTCAATTCACATAGATAATCAATGCTATATATGTTTATTTATAGTAGAACAACATGTTAGAGACATGTTATCTTGTAGGTCGTCTACAAACCTACAGTAAAATACACATACAACTTGTGTAAGGAGTGGGATGCAAGAGGGGATTCACTCCTCGCTAAAATTTGAGGAATAAACCATCTAATCCAAACACACTAACACCCATGCTGAAATAGATGTATTTTCTCTCTTAAACAAATAGTATACATAGCTAAGGTATAACAACATAAATAATTGCCACGACTACATTCAATTTTACAAAATACACGATAATCTCCCAATAGGGGCTTACATGAAGGCAATTAATCCAATAGCTAGGTAGATGTAAGTCCAAAACTATCTCAAGTCTATCTCCCAAGAGTCATCTCTACTAAGCCAGGTCCATGTCATCATGTCATATCCACCAAGCCCTTTACCTAAGGGGTTGGAAGCATACCACACAAGAGAAGCAAAAAGGGAAGTTGTCAGCATAAAAATGTTGATATGAGCATAGTAATAGGTATTGAGCAATATTATGGAAGAAGGACAACAATAACCATTAACAAGGCTTACATCAAAGAAGGAAATCAAAATCCAAGTGGATTTCAAATAGAAACAATGAAAGGTAAATGATGCACTTCCCATATATCACAATACCAATATGTGCCACACAAGCACAATCAATTACATTAGGGAATATAACCCATCATCAACAACATGAACCTACATGAAAGTGAGATAAACATAGAATTAGTGAAAATATAAACTCAACAGTGGTTAGGGAACATAATTGGAAACCTAATAGAGAATGGAACACAACCAAACTCTCATGGGATACAAGTTGGCGTATGGAGCATACAATCCTCCATCCCAATATATATAAGTCTAGGATCAGTAAATACTCAGTGCATGGTAGGAGGACTAAAACCTTAGAGCCTAATAATATCACATAGGGGATACAACCCATAAACCAAAGCATTAAATTACCCTAGGCTATCGAATCACAAAGTATTCATAAATGTAGAGGCAAGTGAAATTTTTGTCACATAAATAGAACTTCTGAGATTTCTATCACATAGATGGACAATATGAAACGTTCATCTCAAAAGTGGGAAAAATTGGGGCTCCATTTCATAATAAGGAACACTTGGCTCTATTCCACAATTAGGGTTTCATCATGAAGAAAAATAAATTTAGAGTCAATAAGAATATCCAACACAAATTTATTATCATCGAAATCACATGAGTCAACCTCTTAGAGGAGAGAGAGAAAAGAGTATAAGGTTGCATGTCCCAAAGGAGCAAGAGAATGATAATCATGGGTATTTTCCCAATATAGAATTAAGGGATGCAACATATCTTTATTGAGTCTAGATACACCCAGGGTCAACCCTATCTCCACATCAGGGTCACAAGCCAACCAATAACATCATATAAAATATTAGGGTTAAGTTCACACTAATTACATAAATCCTAAAAACAATTTTTATTAATGAATTAGGTTATTAAAACCATACTATTGTAGATTATATTTTTTTGAGGTCATATCATATTTTGCTTTATTTTTTTGACTTATATATCATCTAATATAAATTTTAGAATTTTTCCTACTAAGATAATCCATAAAAATCCTATATATTATATTAGAATTAAATCATGAAAATCATATCATAGGGTAGGGAAAATTCAAATGATTGAAAAACATATTTTATTATAAATTTTTGAGCTAGCAAATGTTGTTATAAATTATTCAAGTTCATTGGATTTATAATTTTTTTTTAAATAAAACAATTGCAAAAAAGACAAAGATGCCCATGTATCATGCACTACTAACCTAACCGTGTGACATGGTAGTTTGGTAAACTTTTGGACATCAACTTGCCTACCCAAAATGATCAAAGGATCTAAAATAGGTCCAAAATATCATTGAAATATGAATACATCTCTAAATGAACTGGGGGGGGAGATAAAATCAACCCCATGATTTTCCTATTTCAACGAATGAAAAGAATGACCATCCAAAAGGTCCAACCAAGGATCAATTGCTAAGTTTTATTAATGATCAATGTCTATGGAGTGACCCAATGGCTTCCCCATGCTCTGTCAAACATGGAGAGCCAAGACTTGTCTACAGAAGCAATTAGGATACTAAAACATGTCCTCCTCCAAGGCCCATCACTATTAAAGGCAGGCAAAGGTGATACTTCTTCTAAGCATACTAGACATGAGGATTATGGAAACATAGACCACATAAGGGTTCACTACCAGTGGACTATGACACACACATACCCCATAAGTAGAAGAAGGCAGGAGCAAAAAATCATTGAGGGAGTCAAGTATAAACTAGAAAGACAATCACAAGTGAGAAAGGTCATTATACCTCATACAAGTGGGTACTAGTTCATCGGTTGGCTTCACAAGAACACCAAAAAGCGTGTGAGATCTTAATGGAAGCCAAAACTTGCCCAAAGGAAGGTGGATGCCTTGCCCCTGACTCCATGCCTCCACCGGGTCAAAGAGGTATGTAGAAGATAGGCAACACTATTTAGGGGCAATGAAGTCTAGAGGAATATTACCAGGGGTCATGGGAATATTGTCGGTAGGTTTTATGGGGCCTCGATGACACAAATATGTGAAGATATCATAAAAGGAGAAGGAACATGGGTGAAACAAAGGAGAAAAAGAGGCAAGATGAGGTTTGTGTATATACATCATGAAATAATGAGAAATTAGGCATCAAAGCATTTGGATTTCCACTACAATTCTGTTGATATTGGAAGAGTAAAATAGGGAAAACCATATAGAGATAAATCATAAGGGAAAACAATATGTGAGGTGTGCCTAGTTTCCCCTTTGGGCTAAGGTAGAGGATGATGTTAGTAAGATTGTGATCCAATAGATGAAAGAGAGTCTAAAATCAGATAGGATTGAAAATACTAGATACATTAGACAATATGAATATAAAATTGAATGTCTGTGACATTGAAATAAAGCAAGATTTTAGGCAATACACATTAGGAAAAAACATACATTGGCATTTCTCTATCATTTATAAACTAGGATATCTTATATTACCAAATTAATCTCAAACTTGGTAGTTGGGATAATTGGGACCCAAGGAATGTGATTTTAAGGTTAGATTCAACTACCCTCATATTAATTTTAGTACAACTAGAGTTTAAATAAATAATCTTAATATAAGTTATTATTCATCACATTAATCACCAAAATTTAGGATTTAGAGTCCAATTATCATTATCTTTCTACCATGATGGCCACATGACATTATCTTACACGAATTATGACACTTTACTCATTAATCCCATTATGTCCATTCATTTCAGCACTGACATAAAAAATGGCATATGAAATATTTCCACTTTTATGGACATCCATTTATTATTACATTATATATATTAGTCACATATTGTCCAATGCATCATTCAATTATAATTATTTATATTAGACTACCAATTATGCACTTTTGGTCCGTATGTGTATTAATACTTAACCATGTGAAATGTGCTACATGTATTGGGTTCAATCCTACTTATTAAGGCATAATTAGATTATTAGGTCCGAATTAATTGTATTAATACATGTTATATGGTTGGAAGAACCTTATGTTACTACTGTAGTCATATATGGCACAAAGTATTTCAAGATAAGGGTTAGCTAATTATAACCTAAGATCACATACACAATATCAATATGTATGAAGTCCAACGTTAGGTTCCACATGTTTGAGAGATCACCTTAGTAGGTTTTACTTAGTCAAATCTCTATTAGTGTCACATTTAATCAAGTTGTATACATTAATTATTCATTAGGGTATAAGTAGGAGCATTAGGGTTTATGTAGCATACCCAAACTGAGGTAAATACTAGTTTTTACCCCTTTATATAATAATCTTTTATTTGAACCCTCTTCTTAAGTTGGATTGAATTTGGATGTTAACAATCTTCAAATATGGAGTTTTAGCCAATAAAATGTTATCTGAGTCTGAAATATAAGAAATAGGAATAATACACTAATCTGGACCAAATTGTGAAAATTTACCACATTGAAGGATATATGTTCAAAAAATTTCTTCTAGATTTCTCCTATGGGTAGGTATGGGCAATATGGAGTCACACCCAAAATTTGGTTATGAAATGATAAAAAAAATAATTAATATGTTAAAAGTAAGCTTTCCCTCAAGTTATGGGTTTTGGGTTTTAAAGTTTTCCAAAAGGAAAATTTGACTTCAAATTTAGATTCTTTAGGTCTCAAATTAGTCCACTTCTAACTTTTCTCTTTTTTGGGATATGTATTCTACTCCAACTAGATTATAAATGAAAAAGAGTAGTAATTATATTTCACGTTAATCCAAATTTGATTTAGGTAAGTTTTCCACCGGTATATATATGTCATGTGCATGTAATTGGTTTTCCTTTTATTTTGGCATAGGACCACATCTTGGATCGTTGGGATTTGACCTTGGATTGGGTCCACTAATCTCCAGGCCGCAAGACTTTCTTCCTCCTTTGATTTTTCCTCTATATAGAACTTGTTTCACAATGGATTCTTCTGAGTGTGATTTCTTCCTCACTAGACCACAAAATTGTGAGATTATTTTTCCATTACATTCCCATTTGGATTCTACATCTATGGATTACTTGATTTAAACCTAATTTTCCTTATTAAAGTTTTCCCAATTCACGCCCTTAGTCTCTCAAACCATCCACACACAAAAAACCCAACTACACGCCCTATATACTACACCAATGTATCCGCTGGACCTATTACTCTCATCCTCTTACATAAATTACACTAGAGTTTCCATCCCCTACTACCTCGAAGACACTTCCTTTGTTCTGGCTAACCTTCTCACCGACTACAACATTGGCTACTATAGCCAAATTGAGTCAGGAGTAAGATTCCAAATGCTTTTGTCTTTGTTTCCAATGAACTGGTTTGATGTGTGCTGCCTCCTGGTCTTTTTCCCCAATCTTAGCCTTGATTTTCTAAGAAATTCATCGCAACAATGGCGCGGGTGCCAGGGGAGGCGAAGGCTCCTCGTGGATTTCTGATTTGGCCCATGTAATTCACAACTTATTTTTTTATGTTGTTAATGGAAATTTTAAAAGATAAGACTGACTAATTGATAATATTTATTTTGGACATGCATCATTTCTTGATTTACTAATTCTATTGGAACTTAATCCTCTTTAGCATCCCTTTTATTGAGATCTTTTACATTGAACTTTCATTGACCTAAGTAATGTCTAGTTATTATTTTTTGCATATACTCAATATTCACTGATGTACTTTCTTTTTTTTCTCATCCCTTATGGATGTTGCTTTCAACCCACCCAGAGGTTGTGCAACCTAAAGATAGGAGGTAGGAGGTGTCACCCAGATCTAGCCTGTAGAGGACTTCTAAGATGGACATGTTGCTCACCACAAACCAATCCTAATAGTATAGGTTTTATATCTTGTTAGATACCATTCATGGCCCCTTTGTTGGACTCAGTCAAGAAATTTTGTAATAATTATATCTACTTCCCACTACAACAAAACTATGTTTGTTTTACCAGTCTGATTGAGAAAATATTGTGCACCCCATTTGTTTGAATGGTTCTGTTTTACATATGTGAATGATTTGAGTATTGTGCCATTATTCTCTTAATTTAAGTAAGGAGTGGACCCCTCCTGAGCCCCAGTCCTTATAGTTCTCATATATCCTTGTTTGGTCAAATCTAAAGAAAAGAACATACTAACCTCATAATCATGGGATTAGGGTTTCTAGAGACAAGATTATATGTTTTAGTATGTTACAACTTGTATTTCACATGCATCCACATTCAAATTTTCAAATTTGTTGGAATTCACATGAACTCACCAAATCATAACATATTCACTTGCATCCACATGATCACTCACCGAATGATACACATATTCACAGGATCAACTCTTCAAATGATACATAGATTCCAAAATCATTCATCATTCAGATGTCATATGTGAATTCTCACACATATACACATTCAAAAACATATTGAAATGCATAGAAATAGTATTAACTATGCTTAACATAAAATAGAGTATTCACATAGCAGTTATATTCAATATAAAATCTATAACTAGGACTTTGAACTACTTAATCATACGATATCTACTTCATAGTCAACTTATTTAACAAAACAATCTAGCCAAAACTCGTGAAGTGCATCTAGAGTCTCCACTAAGTAAGTGTGAGTGTTAAACGTCAGTAAAAGAAATATGTCTACTTGTATGAAAATACTAAAATAGTATGATTAAAATTCAAATTGTACATTGTAAACTTATGATCCAAATCTTTATTACTAGTTGCATATTCTGGATTTTCTTTTATGTTGTCCCAAAAATGTCTTCTATACACTTGACAATATTGGATCCATACATCCAACTATTGTCATGTATATGACACTACATATTAGGGGTTACATGAAAAGTTAATCGATAAAAATAAGCAAAGTTTACATAAGTTTTAAATCCATTGATCTACCATGATATTCTTCCAAGTTACCGATTTCACTTTTTTCTCTACCAAATCTCTGCCTTCACAGAATGCTTCCCCCTATAAGTCAAGTGGATAAGATAGTTGACTAAGTACACATATCATTATGAAGACATATTAATTAATGTGTTGACAGATAAAGATTTATGCTCAATCAATAACCTCAAATTTAGTGAGTTCGCCTTTTATATTCTACCCAATGGGTCAAGATCATACTCAATCATAAAGCTTGGGTGATCACCAATAATTTACAACACTTGTTACTGAGCAAGGACAAAGTAAAGAAATACAACAAAGTTCCATATTCATAATTCATAAGTTAAAATTACAAGTTAAGACATAGAATAACATGATGGATATCGACACTAAAAGACACTATACTAAGGTTCTTCCCCATACTTGGAATATACATAAATGAAGATGATATTTCTTAAAATACAAAATCAGTCTACTTACACCATACTAATCACCAAAGGAACTAGAAATGCCACATTTCTTATTTGATATCTACAATCTGTGCATATAGATATTTGTAAGAACAAATGTACTTATTTGATATATAGAAAATAATTAAAGATATATATACACTTAGACTTGTTGCATTAATAAGATCTCACAATATCTATACTTCAATCATGAAGTATTTACCAGTTGTACAAAAAACTCCATAAGATTAGGAAGAAAGACATTAACATTAAGGTGTTGGCCTATCGTGGTCATGAGCATATACATCATCATATTTGGTGAAAAATTTCAATTACTGAAGAATCAACACAATAATTAACATTTTCTCCCTATTTTTTCGAATATGGGTTTCAAAATTAAAGGGGGTTAGGCTTTGGAGGAAATCATGCACGCACCTTCTTTTCTATGGTTTTTGGATCTATCATAAAGTCCTCATATCAATCATATTCCTATATAGACAAATTGAAGTTATCCTAAAATATAAATAAAATAGGACTTTTGAAAGACCTTCTCATACAAAACTAGGTTTTTAGGCCACCCCACCATATCACTACTTCTCTTATTATATTGTATTCACCATGAGGTATGGATAGTGAGATGTCTCCCATTCCCTTATATACAAGTATGACAGATGCACTGAGAACATCAAAGGGGGCTAGTTTAGAATGAAATGTGTCACTGAGGTGGTGATAGACCTTGTATTCTTTCACAATATCAAATCGTGTCTCCACAATTGCAATCATCATTTTGTATTATCTTCCATTTGAATGGTATTATATATAACAAAAAAATTTATTTTTTGAATTAGCATAATATTATACCACTGATAAACTTACATCAGGCTGGTCTGGTGGGTCATTAGAATTAATCTTGTGACCTTAAGTTCTTTGAGTACAATCTTGTACCTCATCATTGAAGCAAAGTACTATATTTTCATTTGAGGAATTGGAGAAGGCCAAAATTTTCTCATTTCGTGTACTTCCTATTGTATGTTATCTTTTATTTCCTTCTTCTAGGGGATTAGCCATAAATGTGAGGTTGAAGGGCCAATTAGTATGAATGAAAAATATATCTAAATCTCATGTTTGACATCCTCTATAGAAGATTTTATATGTTTAAGCTACTCCAGAACCAACATCAACAAAATTATGACATTTCAACTAAGTAATGGCTTTGCAAGATTAATGAAACTATAGCACTGATCTGAAGTCTAATGCATAGAGTTATAAACTATCACCTTTATATGTATATCTCCCATAAATAAATAAAAGTTAATGAAAGATTTAAAAAAATAAATAGAACATGAAAGAATTAGATGTTGATTTATATGGCGCTAATAGTTGGAAACAAGTGCATACTCAAAATTTAATGTTTGCATCATAAAAAAAAGAAATAACGTTTAATGTTTAGACTAAAGGAGATTTGGTTTCAAATAAGATGTATATAATGATAATAAAGAAACTCATGAATAAAGACTAAAGAAATGAATACCACAGTCGAATGAGTGAGATTTACTCGATCGACACTAATCTCATCAGATGAGCATGAAACATTCTTTTTTGGGCTTACCATGGGTGATTCTATTCATCCTGTCCCATGAACGCATGCACAACAACATGTAAGGCAACACTGGTCTGGAGCTAATTGATCTTATCCTTCAGGATGGCAGAGATGTGATCAGGACAATGACCTCAAAATTTCACGTTAACTTCTTGGTTGGATAGCCATCTTGATAAGGCATCAGTTCATCTATTGGCCTTCCTTCTTTTGAACTCTACTATTAAGTTGCAGTTGTGCTTGAGCTCTCTAAAGTTCTTGATCTTACAATAGATAGGTCAAAACTTAGAAGGGTTGTTTGGCTCAATCTCAACCAAAAACTAGGGACCTCTGCTATCAGTCTCGATGATGACATTTTCCTTCCATTTTAAGGCTGCTTGGACACCTCTGAGAATCACGCTTAGTTCAATCTCCAGAACCTCTTCAAGGGTACAACTCTGGGCTCCTTCTTCTAACCACTTTCCCAAGTGATTCCTCGTAATGTAGTTGGCGGTGGCCTTCCTTCTCCTCTTGAGATATGCTCCATCAACATTGATCTTTAATATCCCTTCCAGAGGTGGTGACCATGATTGCTTTGAACAGAAAGGCTTAATGGTTGGATCACACACAAAAGCCTGGGTGGTGAGAAACACATTGCTCGCAATCAGCCGAAAGATGGTCTCTATAGTGAGCTTTTTGTTCTCAAACACATAGTCATGCCTTGCCTTCTGAAATTGGTCCACAGAAATAGCAAACCATGTTTGGTGGTTATGGATACCATTCTTCCATTTTAGATTTTTCACAAACCACTCCCCAAGTGTACCCCATCAATACTATCAAGCTTGTGATAATCTTTGAGGATACTCCAGACCTTCCTACTAACTTTGCAATCTCTCATCATATGAAGGGTTGATTCACATCTCTACTGGAAAATAGGGCACAAGTCCACCTCAGTTTGACCCCTTACTTTCCTATTTTTGTTTATCATCAACCCTTTATGATATGCTTATCACATGGTTCTCTTGACTCTCTATGAAACAAGGATATTCCAAAACCATTCCCAACAACCTGAAGACTTGATCATGTAATCCTTAAGCAACCTATTATAGATAAAAGATGTTCTCTAGTATCCATTTTTGCTCCCAATGAGCTACCACAAATCTATACCTTCTAATGGTGATGGTGTTACCATCCCTAAGATTTTGGAACTGGTCTTGTCAGTAAACCAGTGTCTAATGAAGTTCTCATCCCAATCACCTCCAAAGTTAACCATCAAGGCCATTTTGAGATCAGTTAGCTACATAGGGGTTCTACTACCTCCTTTAAGAACATGCCTGGAATTATAGTTGACCCACCTATCATCCCAAATAGAGGTTTGCTCACCATTCATGATGACCTTCCCTATCATGTCTTTTAGGAAGGGGCTTCCTCTTTTGATGAACTTCCATAGCCTGGAACTAGACATGGAACCTTCATCCTTCAGGTGGAGGTACTTAGACGCCATATCATCCCTCAAGCTCACACCTTTGTCAGTCATAAAGTCCCAACAAACTTTAGATAATAATGTTTCATTTTGAGTATGGGCTGGTTTGATATTCAAGCCTCCATCCTTGCCCTAGGATACAAGTTTCATCCATGCTATCCCACTCATATTCCTCTTCTCAACACTAACATCCCACACAAAGTTTCTAATCACCTGATCAATGTGATCACATGCCTTTATAGGAAGGTGGGTCGTCTACATCAAGTATGATGGGCAGGAGTTGAGAATAGATTGGGCTAACGTGACTCTTCCCGCAAGGGACAGAGTTGTGTTGGACCACGCTTCTATCTTTGACTCCATCATGCTTAGGGGTATTCAGGTACACAACATTGTTGGATCTGGTGTGGAGGATTGGCACACGCAGATGTCTGCCCAGATTCTTAGTGGCCACTATGCCCAATCTTCTACTGACTTTCCTCCTCGGCACTCTATTTGTATTGTTGGAGAAGAACACTGCAGATTTCTCTTTTACAAACACTTGCCTAGAGGCCCTACTGAACTTACTAATGCATGCGTTAACAATCCTCACTTATGTTGTGGAAGCTTCACAAAAGAGAACAATATCATCGGCAAAGCATAAATACAAGATAGTTTGTCATCTTATGGTGATTTTCAACGATACCCAGTTTCCTTTACGTTCTTCCTAAGCTAAGGCTTGACTAAACTTGTCTAAGCATAACATAAAGATGTATGGCGATAATGGATCACCCTGCCAGATACCCTTGCTAGCCTTGAAAGGAGGTAGGCTCTCACCATTCCAGATAATAGAGATCTTGTCAGCCATGACTATGTTCATGGTCACTCGAATAATGGTGTCGAGAATATCTATCTTTCTGCAAAGTATCTAAGAGGAAGCCTCAATCTATTCGATTGTATGCCTTAGATAGGTTGAGTTTTATCACCATCGTCTTCTGCCCGCCTTCCTTGTCCTCATCGAATGCACCGC
Organism: Alisma plantago-aquatica; assembly: GCA_963693085.1. NCBI lineage: Eukaryota > Viridiplantae > Streptophyta > Magnoliopsida > Alismatales > Alismataceae > Alisma > Alisma plantago-aquatica. Next base: position 681,595,107 of record OY856413.1, on the reverse strand, counting down.
TTCTTGCACCATTATAATGTTATATATGATGCTTCTGTCTGGCACAAAACTGCTTTGATATGGTAAGACCCAACTGGGTAGATATGGCTTGATTTTTTCAACTATGAACTTGGACAACAGCTTGATGCTAACATTGTTAAGGGCAATCGGACTTAGTTGACCACAGGAGTCAGGGATCTTAGTCTTAAGGATTAAGACTAGATTGGAATTTGCCATCTTATTTGGAAGTGGTTTCTCTGCAAAACACTTAGTAATAGTTAGACATAAGGACTTCCTCATTGTACACCAATTTTGTTGGATAAAGCCAACATCCACTCCATCTGGGCTTGGCGCTTTCACTGCATTCATCATCATTAGCACCCCAAAGATTTCTTCCTCTGAAGGTGTTGCTGCATAGTGGGGTTGTTATTCCTCCGAAATCTTGGGGAAGCTACAAGGGTAGTCCACCCTCAAGCTAGTATTACAATATTTAGAGAACATATTTTTGAAATGGTTCAGGATCAAATTGCATAAATATGTTGGGTATTCTATCGACACACCTTCGTCATTCTTCAGCTTAGTAATTCTCATTCTCTGCCTCTTTGCTCTCACAACAACCTGGAAGTACTTTGTATTTTGGTCCCCTAGTTTGATCCAATGGCAGCTGGCCTTTTGTTGCCATTCATCTTCCTCAGTGTGCACAACATTCAACAGTTCATGTTTCAGACTCTGAATCTTATCATCTACCTCCCTATCGTATCCTCTACTCAAGATGACTTGAAGGTTTGTGATAGACCGATACTATCCTTCCTTCCTCCCTACCTTCTTTCATCCCTGTCCCACTTCTCTGCTTTCCTCATGAACTCGTCAACATCCATAGTAAAGTCTCAGTCACTTCGTCACGCCCCAGAGAAAAACTCATTGAAGGATTGCCTATTTTCAACGCGACGCTGGTTTTTGTAATCATACTCCCCGAATGTGATATCCTATCAATGCGAATGAGGAGAGGTGAGTGGTCAGAGGAGATTATAGTCAAAACCTCAACTCTGGTTTGAGGAAAGGCTTGAACCCATTCAAGGTTGGCCACCGCACAATCAAATCTTTCATGTAAAGTGCCCCATTTGAAGGTTATCCTCGCCCCAGAGGCCCCTAGATCATTCAAACCACAGCTCGACATTGCATGAGCAAACTTTCTACAATTACTCATACTTAGTCTGTTACTTCCCACTTTCTGTGAGGCATCCACCACCGTGTTGAAGTCACCAACAACCATCTAGGAAAGATTAGACGACTCAACAATGGTGTTCAACTAGTTCTGAACTAGTTCCAGTGCATCCTTCTTTTAATTTGGTTCGTGCTGGCGTACACGAACATGATGAGGCATTTTCCATGACACATTCCTGTCGACAGAAAAGGAGGTAGATGTAATTGCCATGACAAGTCGAACATTATTTTTGAATCTCCAGGGACTGGTGTAGCTGCATAATTGGGTCATTGCGACGTCCTCGATTAATGAATCTCCACGGTATTGCTATGTTGCGGCATGAGGAAGTCATAGTTCATAAATTTACCTGATGACTACCGCCCCTCTGTCAGTATGCCGATGTCTAAAAGATAACAACACAAAAAAGCTGGCCAGTCAGGATGCTGAAATCAATTGATCTGTTATTTTTGTTATTCATTAAACAAAAAGTTAAGCTATTGACTACATATGAATATGTTTCAGTTCGGGACTAGACTCCGCGCGTATGGACGGGATTGTAAGTCTGGGAGGAAAACTCGAGACAAGTTTAGTTGAAATGATTAACAAGGATGTCAAGATCAATTAGAAGGACGACAACAACAATGCCCAAACAAAAAAATATCATTTTTTTTGTGGTTTGGGGGGTGGGGGGCACGACTTCCTGTTGCCCCCCAATTCCTCCACACTGCTCTTCTGTATCCAAGACCCTCTGTAGACCCTTAATTAGATCTACATTGCTGTTGGGAGAAGCCAAAATAAGATTTCAGTTCCATACTAGCTCCTACTCGTCTAAGGCCCCATTTGCTGACATCTTTCCAACTATTGATATATATATATATATATATATATATATATATATATAAATTGAGTGTCAGTTGGACGGTAGATATTATCTTATGTATTTGATTCGGTGTTTATCAATATTGACTGATGAGATTCCCAATCCCGCCATGTTTAGCAAGACTGAGTACTGCCACAAGGTCAGCTCGTGATCAACCTTGATGAGCCGGACGACCGATTTTTTACTGCTTCCAGCACAATACAATTTTCACAGCTCCCGGCGGTGATGCTCCAAAAATCAACTACCACAGACGTTGCTGCAAACCTACAAAAGTACCACATTTTCAATGTTAGGAGCCGAACGGCCCCTAGTATAGATATGATGCTCTTAAGTACCAAGAGAAATTATGAGTTCATCCCTTTGGCCCAGACGAATGAACTTCCCTTATTTTCTTTGCTCATAGAAGTTTTTCTAATCACAAGTAATATAGCTATTTATTATTTATTAAATTGTAAGAAGAAAAAATAGGGCATTGTTAGGGTTGAACTTCACAATTTCCGTGTAAATTCTTCATCATCAAGTTTGGAATTTCTATTGAGCGGTTGGTTTTCTAGCATCAATCCACTCCTCATGTCGGGGTAGGCACGGAGGAAGTTATTCTTGTTCCATCTGTATAAGGGTAGCTTCTCCTTGTCTTGGTGGCGCAAAGCATTACTATCACACCCCAACCGATACACATTCTGATCCCGATCTCACAATTACCACTAATCATGAGATTAGGGCATAAATTGAGGATCTAACGTAATACAAAGATCATCCTTAACCTTTTCTTTACTTAGTTACTTAGAATTAACTTAAAGGAAAACCTAACAACTTGAATAACATCAGATCGTAATAAAATTGCGGAAGCAACTTACCATTAACCTTACTTGGAAGAAAAACAAACTTACACGACATATTACATTGTTCATGCAGAAAGTAAAACACAATAGACAATTGAAATCTAAACTACACATTACATTACATTCTCTCACTACCACACCACATGCCCAAGGACCGAGGGGAAAGGACTAAGAGACCCCTATCTAACTACGAACTACCTTTTAAGAACTTGGGTGATATGATTCTTCAGCTTCCTCATGCTGACGCTGACCTGAAAAAAATGTTTCAGTAGGTTGGTGAGCTACTAGCTCAGTGAATAGAATAATTTAAACGACAGGAGATATCAACATTTCATCAAGATAACAACTGCTGTAAAGCTGTAAATACGATTAAATAACAGAGAATACTAAAATTTTATTTAAAGGACAACAGTTGTGAAACTAACTCAAATCTTTCTTAACTCTTTAACTTATAAGAAATTTTGTGAACCTATATGAACATATTTTATCTTATGTCTTCATCATATGTAGTGTACTCTACATATGAAGACTCGTAGCGAACTACGATCCCATCATACAAGACTTAGCCGACACCCCGGGATAGCTAAGTCTGACTACTCTCCTGGTCTGCAATAGGGAAACTGGCTCTCTGGCCTCGACACTCTTATTTTGTCATAAACTAGATTCCTCCTCTAACATGAGCACATAGGAAGAGAGTCAAGCCACCTAATGACTTTTTCAGTACTCTAGTGCCACCAGGACTTCTGGTTGATGTTGGGCACGCTTTTCTGTACTCTAGTGCCACCAGGAATTCTGGTTGATGTTGGACACTGCAAACTATAATTTAAGGAGACATCCACTAGGACTTCCTCCCCCCGTACCACCCGATAGCACGTTTCGACCACTGTATATTGGACGTTGCCAGGGTTAGGTCGTTTTACTCCTAAGGCACAGACCTCACATAGGGGTTCTACAGTGTCAGGGCCCTCAAATCTATAATTTTGTTATTTCCTAAAAAACTCTTACTATGTTGAACCTTTTTCTTACTTATACTCGACTCTGGTATTTCTATGGCATCTCATCTATTTATTTTTAGTTCAAATCACAACATGAATATCATTCTAGACCTGACAGAGTAGTATACTAAAAAACATTGTAATTTACTAAGTAATCCATATACCAAGCATGTAGAGAGATTGAAATTTCTTAAATAAACTAAACTCATATCAACTTGTCTCATATACGTTGGAATTATACAATTGATCATCGTAACACACTAACAAGAGTTAGTTACTTGATATATTAGAAATCACCAGTAGCACTTGTAAATTATCTGTAATTCCTCGAAATTTGAGCACATCAACCCAAATTCTAAGTTATGCATCACATAACTCAATTAAAAGTCAATTACTTGTCATGGGATGAATTATTAATATTAATTGAGAATTTCAAATGATTTCTTTGAGAAACATGGCGATTCGTATAATTATTAATACACTCACAATAAATATAATCGGGAGTGTGCAACTAGGTTTCTATTGAACCCTTTTCATGTCATTGTCATTTCTTTGATATTTTACATCTATTAAATTACTAAAAATGTACAATATGGGTTTATACCCAAACTGTACAACTACTGGTCGTATGCTACTGATTCCAACTTTTAAACTGAGCAAATTAGGTTTTAATCAATCATGCAGTTCTAGTAATCCAAATCACACATATCAATCAAACTATTAGTGTCGTGCAAACATAATTAATAAATTCATGCAAATTAGAAATCTGGTGACGCCGACACTGCACGAAACTTGGGTAAGCATTGTTACCCGTGAATAACACCGATTTAACCAAACAACCCGATTGTTGAAGTTATACATACTTAGTGAGTGAAATTCTACTCATAGCGGTTCAAGATGTCCGAATACGACTGGAAACGCATCCAGAGTCCTATTTTCGGGCATCCACTGGGTTGTCTTCAACCTCTGGTTCAGCCCAGTTCAGACCTTCTTCACGTACAGGTTGAAGAGGGGGTTGGGCTAGCTACTAGCTGTGGCTATTGGCTGTGAATCCTTATCATGGCTCAAGGACGAACTCAACAACGATGCTTGGTGTTGCTGCTCGGGCCCTAGCAACCCATGGTCGCTGCTTTGTGCAGCAGATGCTGCTGCTAGGTAGGGGCGCCGCCCTTGCTAGCTGGGTGCCAGATGGATCAAGGAGAAAGGGAAAGGAAGGAGGAAGGAGATGGGAAGTAGGGAGCCACTAAAACGGCCCTCTCAAAGCCCTAATCGGTCGTCGTTGTTGCTGCTTGGTCGACGTAGCACCTGATGCTAGTCGGCCAGTGTTGCTGCTGGTTAGGTGGTGCTACACTAGGGCGAGGAGAGGGTGAAGGAAGGGGAAGAAGGTGGAGAAGGGTGGGTGCTGCTGGTCAGAGGTTAAGAGTCCCAAAATCGGTCGTCGCTTCTCCTCTGTTGCAGGTCGATCGGGTGCTGGGTACCGCTTAACAAATGTTGGGCGTCAGTCAGTTGGGGAAGAAAGGGGATAAGGGAAAAAGAAAAAAAAGGAAGGGGGTTATAAGTCATTAAATGGAAAAATTGCATATTCAACCCAAAAGTCTTAAAAATGCCATATCTTTTGCCTCAGATGTTGGATTCGAACGATTTCTTTTGCAAAATTTCAAGCACAAGATCCTCTATGACCTCAAGGAAAGAAAACATGCTAATTAGACTATATCACTTGATCAAAGCACTAATCGCATCTTGAGCACTTAACTTAATCAACATGATGACGCACTAATCATATACTTACTGATTAAGCTTGGAGTGGGTCATAACAGTCTCCCTTCCTTATAAGAATTTCATCCTGAAATTCCTAAAAGAGAAAAGGAAACTTGTTATGCATTTTAGACTCAAACTCCCACGTGGCTTCCTCTAGGTTGTGGTTCCTCCAAAAAACTTTCACTAACGGTATCTCATGATTCTTGTGCTTCTTGATCCTCCGATCAACTATTTGTACTGGTCCTTCAACATAGGACACATCTCTCCTGAGTTGTGCAGATTTTGGGTCCACTATCTTCTCTGTACCAGGGTAACACTTCTTCAGCATCGATACATGAAACACATCATGTAGATTAGCCAATGCAGATGGCAAATCCAACCTGTAGGCTACAGGTCCAATCCTCTCAATGACAGGATATGGGCCCATAAACCTAGGAGTCTGTTTGCCTCTCTTGCCAAACCTCAACACTCCTTTCCTTGGTGAAACTTTCAGATACACATCACCAACCTCAAACTCAAGAGGTCTACTTCTCTTCTCGGCATAACTCTTCTGCCTGTCCTGTGCAGCTTTCAACTGTTCTTTGATCACTGTAATCTTTTCTGTAGTCAAATCCACTATCTCTGGTCCAAGAATCTCTTTTTCACCCACCTCGTACCAACATACAAGTGATCTACACTTTTTGCCATACAGAGCTTCATATGGGGCCATACCAAGACTAGAATGGTGACTATTGTTGTATGCAAACTCTATAAGGCTCAAGTGTTCTTCCCAACTTCCACTGAAATGCAAGACACATGCTCTCAGCATGTCCTCAAGAGTCTGAATGGTCCTCTCTGACTTACCATCCATCTGTGGGTGAAAAGTTGTATTGAACCTCAACTTTGTGCCCAAAGAACGATGCAGCTGATTCCAAAACCTGGAGGTGAACTTAGGATGTCTATCTGGTATAATTGAAACTGGGATACCATGCAGCCTGACTATCTCATCCACGTATATCTTAGCCAACTTCAGGACATCAAAGGTTGACTTAACATGAAGAAAGTGAGCAGACTTGGTCAGTCTATCCACAATCACCCATATCAAGTCACAACCTCTAGGTGTCATGGGCAACCCTACCACAAAATCCATTGTGATATGTTCCCACTTCCACTCTGGTATAGGAAGAGATTGCAAGGTACCTATAGGTTTTTGATGCTTAGCCTTAACATGCTGGCACACACCACACCTAGCCATGTATTCAGCTACATCCTTTTTCATACCTGACCACCAATACAACTCCTTGAGATTCATGTACATCTTAGTGTTGCCTGGATGCATAGCGTACATCGATGCATGCACTTCCTCAAGAATCCTTTCTTTCAAATCATTGTCTCTAGGTACACACAACCTGTCATGCTGCTACAACAAACCATCATCTGAAAAGCTGAACTCTGGTCTTTTTTCCTCTGTCATATCCTGCATGATCTGCTGTAACTCACTGTCATTCTGCTAAAGTTCCTTGATCTGATCATAAAAAGGTAGGCTTGACTTGCATTTGTTCAATCAAACCACTATGTTCTGTCACTCCTAAGTCTAAGTTCAACTTCCACATCTCTACTAGTAGGTCTCTCCTGAAACATGCTATAGAGAATACATTAGTTGTTGAACTTGACTTCCTACTCAGGGCATCTGCTACCACATTCGCTTTTCTAGGATGATAATCTATTGTCACTTCATAATCCTTGATCAATTCTAACCATCTTCGCTGTCTAAGATTCAGATCCTTCTGGGTGAAGATATATTTCAAGCTCTTATGATCTGTAAACACCTGACATGCCTCACCATAAAGATAGTGATGGCATGTCTTAAGATCATGAACTACAGTAGCTAACTCCAAATCATGTGTCGGGTAACTCTCCTCATTCTTCTTAAGCTATATATATGCATAAGCTACTACTTTGCTTTCCTGCATCAACACACAGCCTAAGCCTCTCCTCGAAGCATCACAAAACATTGTGTAACCTTTATCTACCTCGGGCAGGATCAACATTAATGTTGTAGTCAACCTCTTCTTCAAGATCTAAAAACTCTTCTCATAGTTGTCTGACCAGACAAATGGTGCATTCTTTCTCGTTAAGCATGTCAGAGGTGATGCTACAACATTGAAGTTCTGGATGAACCTCCTATAGTAACCTGCCAATCCTAAGAAGCTTCTGATCTCAGTAGGAGTCTTAGGCTTCTCCCATTATAGAACAAACTCGACTTTCTTAGGGTCAACACTTACTCCATCTCCTGAGATGACATGTCCAAGAAAAGACACCTCAACTAACCAGAACTCACACTTATTGAACTTAGCATATAACTGGTGTTGTCTCAACAACTATAATGCTATCCTCAAATGTTGCTCATCATCTCTAGAATAAATCAGAATGTCATCTATGAAAACTGCTATGAACTGATCCAAAAATGGTTTGAAAATTTGGTTCATCATATCCATGAAAGTTTTTGGGGCATTAGTCAGTCCAAACGACATGACCAGAAACCCATAATGCCCATATCTTGTTCTGAAAGCTGACTTAGGAATATCTGAAGCCTTTATCCTCAACTGATGATACCCAGATCTCAAGTCTATCTTAGAAAAGATCGTTGCTCCACGCAACTGATCAAATAGATCATCTATCCTTGGCAACATGTACTTATTCTTGATGGTGATCTTATTCAACTGTCTGTAGTCTATACATAACCTCATAGTACCATCTTTCTTCTTCACAAACAAGATTGGAGCTCCCCATGGTGAAGAACTAAGTCGAATGAAACCCTTATCCAGTCATTCATGTAACTGAATCTTGAGTTCCTTCAACTATGTAGGTGCCATTCTATAGGCTAGTAGCGTTATAGGTTAACTACCTGGAAACACCTGGATCTCAAAGTCTATCTCCCTTTCAGGAGGTAGACCTGGTAACTCATCTGGAAAAACATCTGAGAACTCACAGACTACTGGCACATCCCATAGACTGACTGTGCTCTTCTCAGCTCTAGTATCTACTACATGTGCCAAAAATGCCTCACAACCTCTCTACAACATCTTATCAGCTATAAGGGCTGATATGATACACGTAGGCAAAACTTTCCTGTCTCTAGTTGATGGAGCTTCCACTTGCGTGGAATTGCGTGCACCACTAAAAATCCTAAAGATAATAAATCTTTAGGTTTAGCCTTGCTTATACTAGATTAAAAACTCCACCCATGTATGCTAGGATACGTGGAAGTCTTATCGTAGTGTAGTTAAGGGTCGAATCCACAGGACATCGGTCTTGTTGAGATCAACAAGATAGAAAATGTTGGAATTTCACTTAACTCCTTAACAGTTGGTATTTAGATCAAAGAGTTGGTTTGGTTGTTTAAACTAGGTGCAAGTAAAGTAAAAGCAAGAAAGTAAGCAGAAAGGTAAATTTAAGGTTGTAAACAATATTAAGGAACCACAAGGATGTGATCAGCTTTCACCACCACTACACATGGATCAAAACATGCAACATAGTAACATAACCTGCAATAAGAGTCTAAACAGTTAGTATCTTTGTAGATTTAGTTTCCTTTCAGAGAACTAACTATGAGAAGTGTAGGAATGTTGCAATGCCAGCCATCCCCAAACGAATGGTCACTTGCTTTGCATCATTCCCTTCACAAAGTGTGTTCCTCGACTTATCAAGGTTGTACTTTCATACGTCAACTGATTCCATTTCATAGTATGGAAGTACAACAATGGAAGTGAGTTTACTCCACTTCTTGAAAAACACTCCTAGATGCTGAAATAGATGCATGGTGGCTACATGCATCAAGAACCAACATTCAATCGAGATTCAAATCTGATAGTACAAATATAGACAATTCATACTAAAAGATAATAGGTAATACAAGTTGGTGATCAAGCAACAAGCATTCATTAAACGATTGATGTCGAACTGAAAAGAAAGTATATCTCTATTGCAAACTTATGAATTACATTGCATGAAATGAAAACATGGGTAGCGGGACTACTCCCCACACCCTAGTGTATAAGACTACTCGCTCATGGCAAGGACAAGAGAGGGAGCGAGAAGAGAGAGAGAACGTCATCTCCACGAAGGAGGGAGGAAGGTCGACCCCTTAGAGAGAGAGAGAGCAACGATCTTCACACTTTGTAGCTTGCTTGATGATGAATCCTCCTCTTCCCACCTTCTTTGTCGATGAGAGAGAAAGTAGCTTGGGGATGGAGTATGGATCTCAGACCGGCAGCCTCAGGGCAGTGGACGAAGGATGGAACAGCTCTGGAACAATAGAGGCAGCCTTTAGACATCTGAAATCTTGATGCTTTATGAGGACCCCTCGGGTCTTATTTATAGGCTTTGAGTGAGACTCAAACGGTTTGGGAGGTTTGGGCCCAAATGGTCATGAAGACCGTTTGGACTCTCTCTCGGTTTGGAAACTGTTTGCCTTTATTCAGTCTTAGGACTGTGTAGCTCCATACGGTCTTAGGATCGGTTGATCTCCATTCAGTCTCGAAACTGTTTGGCTTCATACGGTCTCAGGACCGTGTAGCTCCATACGGTCTTAGGACCAGTTTATCTCCATTCGGTCTCGGGACCGTTTGCATACGGTCTCAGGACCATTTGACTTTATACGGTCTTGGGACCGTTTGGTGTCCATTCGGTCTTGGGACCGTCTAGTGTCCATTCAGTCTTGGGACTGTTTGGAGCTTTTGTAATTTTTTTGTACTTTTCTGTAAGAAATAAAAGAGGAAAAGTTAGGCTAATGATATATTTACAAAAGAGTGGAAAATTAAAGATTGTGTCAAATTTATTTAAGAATGGGTATGGAAAACTGAGGAAAATTAGTAAGCTAACATCGTAAAATGGGAGGTTATCACCCCCCCCCAACTTATAGTCTAGCTTGTCCTCAAGCTAGATAGAGCTAAGGCACGTAGTGGCGAGGTGATATTATTTAGTTAAGATTTCCATACTCTTACTTGAATTCTAAACTAGATATCTCCTAAGGTCATATCGGAGCTTTTGCTTACCCTAACACTTTTAGGTGTTGAGAGTTGCTTGGATCTCAGGTTTCTTCCATATCACGTAGCTCGCATTGGGACCACCCCTTTTATTTTATTTTATTATGTGCATGTCGCCAACTCTAATCAGTTTTATACTTCTCTGAAAATATTGCCGGAAGCTAGAGTGGGTATGAAGGTTGGCTAAAGGCTGTTGTGTAACTCCCCCTTGAAGTGGGGGAGGGTTTATATATGCATTAAGGATCTCACTACCGGGCACAATACATCTTCCTTTGTGAGGGCAGTTGAATGTACCGGATGGGTGAGTCCTTTATCAGCCTTTTCATATATTCGGATACCTTAGGGTCTCACTACCGGGCATGACACATCTGCCTTTGTGAGGGCAGCTGAATGTACCGACCAGGCGAGACCTTTATTGGCTCTTCATATAGATCCTTATGCGTGGCACAACTCTCATATTTTTATTCAACACTCTGGCTTTTATTCGTAAACTCATCGGCTTAGGATTTGGGATTTTAGGGGTTTTGATTGGGCGGCCAAGCCTCTTTTATTGAAGAGAAGAAAGTTGTTCTTAGAGTTTCTCGACATGCACTTATTTGGTTTCTATTTGGTGGTCCACTTGTGAGGTTTCTTGATTTGGATGTCACCCGATATCCCTCCCGTCCTTGAGATTGTTTGGCTTGTTTTGGCCCTGATGTTGACATGTAGAGAGTCAGATGTAGAATTGAAGAAAAGGCATGAAAATCTAGTGTGAAGGAAATTTATTAATTCTCCATTGCATGCCTATATGCTATTATTGTTATTGCTTTTGAGGGCTAATTTGATTCTAAATTTAGCTGGGGATGACCTTTTCTAAGAGGGTTGTTATTCTTATGTGCAGGATTTAGTTTAACAGAGGAATTACTTAAAACAAAATCTAAATGTGCAAAGAATTTTAAAAATGATACCTCACCCTTGTCCAGTGTACTCCCCTCCAACTTATCACTCACTTTGTCCTCAGAGTGTCAAAATGATAGGTTGAGAAGTACAAGGATAAGGGCATTAGGCTTCTATTAGTCCTTTGTTAGCTCCATTCATTCAGAGAAGATTAGTTGTGAACTTTCCGCGTAGAGCGTGGTAATCCACGTCTGTCATGTCCTCTACTGGTCTTCCAAGGACCATGATGGTGTATATCCAGTAGAGGATGTGGAAACCACAGTCATTTGACTCTCCGAGCTGCTGGGGACATCTGTGGCAGAAGGTTGGGTGATGAAAGTGTTCTTTATCGTACACCCTTGTGTGCTTGCTTAAGAGATCGTGTAGTTTGTCAGCACACTCTTTTGCCACCTCCTCCGTTGGTGTGTTAGCTGTCACAGCATACTGCCTCTGGTTTGCATCAAACTGGCTATCAAAACTATTGTAGATGATAGTTGTTCCGTCATGAAGGTTTGTTGCTAGTAGCATCCAGTGCTCTGAGTGAAGGAAAGGAAGCATAATGAACTTCGGAGTCGTATGTTGGAGGTAGGATATGAATGCCTCTGTGGTTTTGAAGTTCTTTAGGTTTAGGAGATCATCCTTCATATATGTTGACGCCATATAAACTGTACGGTGATTCTGTCCAAGTAGATATTGATCGGCGGTCATCAGACTCACGGATAGAGACCCTTTGAATTGTACGGTTTCATGGAGGGTATCTACCATAACAAGAATATCTCCGGCTAGAAAAACAAGATCATCTTTCTCAGCATATAGCCTAGACATGATGAGCCAGAGTTAATTGTCGGAAAGATTCTTGCAAGCTACAAGGTCAAAATTAGGGAACGTCGGTTTAATGGCAGATAGGGGCACCTTTTGTGAAGATGGTCTGTTGATGGTGGCCCCAGTTAGCAACTCGATGTCCCCTTTATCATCCACAAAATCAAAAGAGTAAGGGTCCCATTGATTCTTCTCGGGGACCTTGGCGGGTTGTTGTTTCTCCAACTCCTTTATTTTTTGCCGAAATGGCTTTTTTTGAGGACGTTGGATGGCCGAGTAGAGGTAGAGAGGAACGTCATCAGGTGCCATAGTTGGGTCCTTGAAGAACCTTCTATCACATATTAGCTCCATGGTGTAACGTCCACGTAGAGAATGAAAATCCTCTGTGGCCAACCTAGTGAAAGGGATTTGTTGATTGAGCGCTTGGATGTGGCGTATAGTGTAGAAAGCGCAATCCCCAGATCCTTCTTGTGTTTGGGCTTGTGGGTTTATGATTTGGAACCAGGGTTGGTTCCAACCATTTCATAGGGATGGGCATGCAACCCAGATTAGTTTTAGAAGATGGAAAGGGATGCATCTTGCCTCCCCGGCTCCTAGACCAGCAAAATTGATGATTCTGGCTCAAAGCTCACTGGCACAGAAATTGTACACCTTGGCATCGTGAACCTTGGTGTCAACGATCATGAGCAGCCAGTGGCTGGAAACTTGGAAAGGTATTGTGATGTATCGTACCTTCCATGTGATCCCCCTACACAGCCGCTCGATAGATTTGTTGTGTAAATCCTTGTACATCAGACTTAGAGCAAAGGCAGGTGAAGCATTGAATACTGGCTGCAGCCTTTTTGAGCTTTTGTATACTTCTATAGCATTGGCAAGGAGGACACGGAAGATCGCCGAAGGATGAAGCGGAAATCTTCACGTGTCATCTTGCGTAGAGTCTTTGTGTTTGTGTAAAGGATGTCCCCTCCTTCTTTGGCATCATCTACAATAGTGTTCAGGATGAAGATGTCTTGAACATCTAGTGTAGAGATGGCCACCAAGTCTAGATCTTGCATCTTGTGAGGTAGAGGTGGCGGCGAGGGAAGCTCTCGTAGGGGTGGGAGAGAAGTCTACTCCAAGTCAGACATATAATGTTGAAGATCTTCATCTTTGTCTGAATCAGATTCGGAGTTGAGTGTATCATTTGTATCTAGACTCACTCTATCTGACTCTTCTTTTTCTGGTGGTAAAGGCACTGATTGTTCAGGTTCGTAGAATTGTTGAGCTGTTGTTGCTGGTGGACTAGTGTTGGTTCCCAAAATGTATTGATGGAACTCAACAAAAGCTGCTTCTTTTGCAGCCTCCCCCAATGATCCCATGGCAGAGTAGTTAAGGAATTGATCCCCATATGACATTTTAACATTATCATTATGATTAGGGGAGTTGGGATCTTATCCACCTTCGTGGTGGTTTTTGTCATCCTTCTTCTTTGAAGGTTTCGATCCTTGGCTGGTGCCCTCCCCAGCATGTCCTGGGTCATTAGGTTTATCGTCTGAGGAGGAGGTACCATCGTTGGAATCTGCGGAGGATTTGGAATCATCTTCTTCTTCATCTTCATCTTCGTCATCTTCTTCCTTTTCTGCTGCCTTATCTTTTAGTTTCTTCTGTGTAGTCTTTTTGCACTGCCGATGGATTGATTGTAGTTTATCAAAAGCCACTTGCACATGCTCATGCGTCTCAAGCAGTGCGTCGTGGGTTTCCTTGAGATCAGAGTATCATCCCTCGACAGAGAGGAGTCACGTAGAAAGATCTGTGACTTGAGCTCGAAATTGATTGATGTCGTTGTTTGATTACTCCTCTTGACGGCGATTTAGTTGTGTCAGGATGTTGGTGACGTCGTTCAAGCATGTGCTTAAAGCAGTTTGTTGTTGCTTAAGCTCGCAAAGGGTCTCTGGCAAGGGTTGAGTTTGCGTTGAGACCCTGTCGACTTGTTTGGCCAACGTTTCTTGCTGGCTTTTTACTCCAAGGATCAGCTCGGGCAAGTTTTTGTAGCGGTTGTCGATGAGGTCAACTTGTTTGGCCACTACTTCCTGTCGTTGTTGAATACTTTGGATGATGCCTAGCAAGGCGTGGTTACGCTCGTCCATCTTGGCAACCTGTTTAGTGAGATCTTGCACACATGAAAAAATAGATTGCATTATGTTAGTAGGGTTGGTGAGGAATTTCGGATGGCGTCAAACTGACGTCTGAATTCCTCACCAACATTTGTAAAAGGGACCCCAGTTGTGGAAGGGTGGGGTGACTGGGGTCGGGGTGGATGGGTGGTAGTGCCTTGCGAAAGAGACATTGTTGATGGTCTCACAAACTGCACGGTGACTGTAGATGGAGTCACTAGCGGTGTTGGGGTGGTGGCAGATGGGAAGGTTGGTGACATTCTCGGTGAGAATGGTGGGACTGAGAATGTCGAGGGAAAAACTATAGAAATGGATGCGAAGGAGGTGAAGTCGGGTGTTGAGGTGGAGAAAGGGGTGCCCGAAGCGGAAAAGATTGAGTTGGAAGATGTGGGTGGAGGAGTGGATGTGGGGAAAGGAATTGTTGGTGGAATTATTGTGGAGAATGGTTGGAGAGAGGTGGATGGTGGGATAGTAGAAGGGGGTAGAGTGGTGGGGGTGGCGGTAGAGGATAATCCAGCCTCTAGATTCATGATGAAGGAATATAGGGATGCGGTGATAATATTTTCTTCAGAGAGGGAAGGTTCAACCTCAGGATGTGGTTTTGATGTCGGTGTCCTCGACAGCTGTTGTGTTTGCAAATGCCCTTTGGGTGGTCATTTTACCAGGATTTTTGTTATTTTAGCTGTCGGGGCGGTGATACTATGCTCTGTCTGCCCCGCCTTGGTTTTCTTCTATTTTTCTTTGACCGAAGCTAGAAGAGTTGCAAGATCCTCTTCAGAGAAGAGTAGCTTTTCCTTGTTATAGTTGGCAAGCTCCGAGAGCGACAACAGAATCCTTGATGATTTAACTACAGGGCATAAGATGTAGTGCAGCTTTGCATCCTTCTCCTTAATGATGTATGAGTTCTTTAGAGTTTGCTCATTGGTAAGGATGTCGCCCTTGATTTCTACACATCGGGGCAATAGTTTGTCCATCTTGAGATATTTTAGGATGGATGTTATGTGTCCACCCATACATATTTCTTTTCTTAGGGAATAAGAAGAAAGCTTTTGTAGAAGATGTCATCCAATGTTGATTGGCATCCCATGTAAGACGGACGAGAGGATAAAAAGATCAGAAATGAGAACATTCTCGGCCTCTATCCTTGGGAAAAGCGCACCTGTAATAATTTTGTGAAGTGTGCGCACCATCCCAGACTGAATATTTGAGGCCTTGCAGGTCTTCGCCTCATAGTTTGGGATCCCTGTCAGGGATTTCCAGAAGTTGTGTCTGTTAAATTGGGAGTTGTATGTGCCAATCTATTTAGCTTTTTGCAGTTGCTCTGGGTTGTCAATAAAGATATCATTTAGCAGGTTTTCCGTAATGACAACCTTGTTGCCAAAGAGATTGGTGACCATCCTGTGGTCACCTCCGTCCTTTTCTCTATCCATAATGTCTACAAATTCTTTGTTGAGATGCGTGAAGAATTCTATAGTGGGATCAACATAAGAGATTTCAAGGATGAAGCAGAGCTGAGAGAGATTGGCATTGTCGAGTAGGGTGAGGATTTTGTCATATATCCCCATCTTCATTAGTACGCTTGAGAAAACGTACTTTGTAGGTTTCAAAGTTTTGTCGATGGATGGGAGGGTGTGTATGAATATGTTTTCTGGTGGTGGTGTTGTAGTGGTGATGGCGGAGAAGACAAGAGCATTGGTGGTAGCGGGAGTGGTAGTGGGGGTGGTGGTAGCAGTTGATGGGATGTATCCTGCCAGGGTTTGTTCCCTAGCAGTGGCGGGGTGGACCTGTTTTCTTGCCCGTTTCTTTGTTGGTTGTTCTTTGGCAGCTTCCTGGGCCTTCCTTTTCCCCTTGGACTTTGTTGTTGGGGATTCTTCCTCGGAGTTTGGCTCGTATTCCGATCCTTCATCACTGGAAGAAATTTCTTCCACTTCTTGATCGGTCTCCTCAGATAAACACATGTTGAGGTGGTCAATTTCATGCATGACCGCGAGCATCTTGACTTTCAGTGGGATCTGTCTAGTCTTGTCATAGATGTCGATGACCTTTTGGAGCTTGGCGCGGTCTTTTAATAGTTGTTGCCTTGTCCAGAAGGGAGCGTCATCTGTTCCGGTGGATTCTTTTGCATGTGGTGCCATATCTGAAAAATTTGCAGAAAGTCGTGTGTTAAAAGGATTTGGATTTTGCACTGATAATAAGTTTATTAAAAGAAAAGTTTACATTATGTATGTGTTAATGTTTTTAGGTTTTAGTGGAATCCAAGCAGTTTGTAAGACCGTTTGGCTCCAAACAGTTTCAGGATTGTTTGGCTCCAAACGGTCGAAACCGTGAGGAAGGTGGAACGTCGGGGGCGCAGCGGTCAGCGGTGGAATGCGTTAATGGCAGCGATAGTGATAGCGGTGTTGGCGACAGTGAAAATGAGGCGGACACGAAATGCCTTGGCGTGTCGGAGATGCTAGTGACTGTCATGGATTACCTTGCTGTGTGATGGTGATGTAGACGATGATGGAGCAGGCGATGATGGTAATGAGGCAAGGAACGGTGATAATGACACGTGGTGACGGTGCGGAAGTCGTAAAGAAACATGTATCGAGGAAGAGACGGCGGTGAAAATGGCAGAGTGAACTGGGGTTGTGCGAGTGAAGGTGCGCGGGAGCAGGGAAGTTGGAGGGATGGAACAGTGCTCACGCTCGGGTTTAGAAAACTAGAGATTCTAGAAGGGGAAAAAGGAAGGGGTGGGGTTATATTTATAGGATACAAATTCCCAAGGTCAAACAGTTTCGAGACCGTTTGGCTCCAAACGGTTTCGAGACCGTTTGGGCTCCAAATCATTTCAAGACCGAAAGGTCCAAATGGTTTTTAAGACCATGAGGCCCAAACGGTTTAAGACGGTTTAGGAAAAGATGGTTTCGGTTTTTTATTTTTATATTTTTATGCTTGTTTTGGTTATTTATGTGAATTTTTATATTTTCAGATTAAAGATGATAAAACTACGGTAGACAATTAAAAGACTAGAACAATTAACAAAACTAGGTAGAAAATAAAATGAAAAGATGATACTCAGATCTTGGGTTGCCTCCCAAGTAGCGCATGGGTTTTACATCGCTGGCCCTATGGAAATCTGGGTTGGTTATGTTGATGTTGAGGGATTATGGATCTCGATAGTCTGTCTTGGTATTTTGTCTGCGGGTGTGTAGTATCTATTCAATATGTGGCCATTAACGGTCTGTTCTCCCCCATTATTGTCAAGGATGATGACTGCTCCGGTGGGGTAGATGTGTTTAATTGTGAATGGGCTAGACCACTTCGTGCGGAGCTTTCCAGGAAACATTTTAAGTCTCGAATTGAAGAGGAGGACCTTATCTCCGATAGCAATGTCTTTCGTCTTGAGGTGGCCATCATGCCACATCTTGGTTTTTTCTTTATAGATTTTGGCACTATGGTAGGCTGTCATTCTAATATCTTCAAGTTCTTGTAACTGGATTTGTTTGTATTTTCCAGCACTTTTAAAATCAAAATTAAGTTGTTTAATGGCCCACCAGGCCTTATGCTCCAGCTCAACTAGAAGATGGCATGATTTCCCATATACCAGTAGGAACGGGGTTGTTCCAATCGGTGTTTTATAAGCTTTGCGGTAAGCCCAAAGGGCATCAGGAAGGTTGGTGGACCAATCAGTAAGATGTCTATTGACTATTTTCTCTAAAATTGCTTTTAGTTGTATGTTCGGAACTTCGACTTGGCCACTAGTTTGTGGATGGTAAGGTGTGGCGACCTTATGGTTGACTCCATATTTTTTTAGGAGGGCTTCGAAGCTTCTTTCCAGAAAGTGGGTCCCACCATCTGATATGATAGTTCGGGGGATGCCGAATCTGGGGAAAAAGATGTCTTTGAACATTTTGATGACTGGCTTTGAGTCACTGGATATGGTGGGTATAGCTTCTACCCATTTTGAGACATAATCCACAGTGACCAATATGTAAGAAAATCCATAGGATGAGGGGAAGGGACCCATGTAGTCTATTCCCCAAACATCAAAAAGTTCGATTTCTTGCCACAAGGTGAGGGGCATTTCATTCCTTTTAGTTATACTGCCAGAAAGCTGACATTTATTGCACGATCTTACAAAATCATACAAATCTCTTGCTATTGTTGGCCAAAAGAAACCCGATTGTAGAACTTTTAGAGCGGTCTTTTTCGAACTCATGTGTCCCTCAGTGGGGCCAGAATGACAATGCTCTAAGACAGGAGTGATTTCTTCTTCTGGTATGCAGTGACGGAAAAGTCCATCTGCACATAGACGAAAAAGATAGGGTTCATCCCAGTAATATTGTTTAACGTCATGGAGAAATTTCTTTTTATCATGGTGAGAGGTGGAGGGATGGATGATTCCTGTTGCTAGATAGTTTACTATGTCGGCATACCAGGGGACTCCGGTGGTGATTTTCATAAGCTGGTCGTCAGGGAGGGAGTCTTGGATAGGTACTTTATCATCATCCTCGACTTCAATGCGGCTGAGATGATCAGCGACGATGTTTTCCACTCCTCTTTTGTCTTTTATTTCAAGATCAAATTCTTGCAACATTAATACCCAGCAGATGAGTCTGGGTTTTGCGTCCTATTTCTGAATAAGATATTTGATGGCGGAGTGGTCTGTATATACGATGACCTTTGATCCAATTAGATACGAATGAAATTTTTCGAACGCATAGATGACGGCTAATAATTCCTTTTCAATAATAGTATAATTATTTTGTGCCTCATCTAACGTCTTGGATGTGTAGTATATTACATATGGCTTTTTGTCTATTCTCTGCCCCAGCACAGCCCCTATAGCATAATCGCTAGCGTCACACATTATTTCAAACAGTTGTGACCAGTCAGGTGCTCGAAGAATGGGTGCGGAGATTAAAGCATTCTTCAAAGTTGTGAAGCTGTGTAGGCATTCCTAGTCAAAGTTGAAATCAACATCCTTGGTCAATAGGTACATCATAGGCTTTTCTATTTTCGAGAAGTCTTTGATAAATCTTCGGTAGAACCTGGCATGACCCAAGAAGTCTCACACTCCCCTTATGTCTTTGGGCGGTGACAACTTTGAGATGACATCAATTTTCTCCTTGTCTACTTTGATTCCTCTTTCGCTTACTCGATGTCCGAGGACAACACCTTCAGTCACCATAAAGTGACATTTTTCCCAGTTTAGGATAAGATTTGTTTCCTCGCATCTCTGTAGGACTTTACTTAGGTTGAGCAGATAGTTGTCAAAGGAATCTCCATATACTAAAAAATTGTCCATAAACACCTCCATAATTGTTTCGGTTAGACCTGCGAAGATAGCAGTCATGCACCTTTGGAAGGTTGTGGGTGCATTGCATAGCCCGAAGGGCATCCTTCTGAAGGCATATGTTCTGAAAGGACAAGTAAATGTTGTTTTTTCTTGGTCTTCAGGGTGAATTAGGATTTGGTAAAACCCAGAATATCCATCAAGGTAGCAAAAAAAAATTTGGTGGGCTAGCCGCTCAAGGACTTCGTCAAGGAAGGGTAAGGGAAAATGGTCTTTCCTTGTTGATTTGTTCAGTTTTCTATAATCTGTGCACATTCTCCAACCAGTAACGGTCCTTGTAGTTACTAGATCATTCTTATCATTTAAGACAACAGTGGTCCCCCCCCCCCTTTTTAGGGACCACATGGACAGGACTAACCCACTGAGAGTTAGAAATTGGAGAGATGATACCCGCTTTCAAGAGTTTAAGAACTTCGAGGTGAACTACCTCTTTTAGGTTTGGGTTCAATTTTCTCTGGTGCTCCCTCGAGGGTTTGAACTCTTCTATCATGGGTAATTTATGCATGCACAGTGTTGGGTTAATTCTTGTTAGGTCAGTCATCTTGTACCCAATTGCTTTCTTGTAATTTCTTAATTCAGTAAGAAGTCTCTCTTCCCGATCGTCATTCAAAGAGGAGTTAATGATAACTGGACATAATTTTCCTTCATCTAGGAAGACATGTTTGAGCCCAGTTGGTAGAGTTTTCATTTCTGGGGATTTGGGTACTTCTGTTATCTCCAATATGGAAACCGATTTCAGTTCTTCAAAAGTAGTTTCTGGGGCTTTTTCAGCCTGTTCCAAGTACTACAGGCATTGCTGAACTAACCCATTGGTCGAAAATTCAGCTTCCAAATTTATTAGAGCGTCCTCTAGGGAATCTGCTGGTTATGGATTTACTTGCTTGAGTTGAGACATTTTATCAATAGCTTCAAGCAAAAAGACCTCTTCGTGGATACTAGGGCTCTTTAGGCTGTTAAAAACCCTAAACTGAACAGTTTCTTTACCTAGCCTTAGGTAATTGTGCCAGCCTCGACATCAATTAATGCTCTAGCTATGGAGAGGAAAGGTCTACCGAAAATTATTGGGTACCTTAGGTCTTCTTTTATATCCATAATGATGAAATCTCAAGGGACATAAGAGTCCCTCCCCACTCTTACTGGAATATCTTCAATGATTCCCAGGGGTGCAGTAATGGTGGAATCGGCGAGCTGGATGGTCATTGATGTAGGCAAAAAGTCATGAACCCTAATCTTTTGCACATGGAAAATGGCATAATTGATATGATGGCTCCCAAGTCGGCCAATCCCTTTTTACAATAAGTATTCCCAATAGAGCATTATATGCCAAAGGAGCCACGGTCCTGCTTTTTCAGCATTTTATTCAAAATGATGTTAGAAGTGGTTTGGATTAGCTTGACAGTTTCATGCTCCTCTGTCATGTATTTCTTTGACAATAAAGTCTTCAGATATTTGGACCAGGCTGGGATTTCAGATAAGGCGTCGAGAAAAGGAATATCGACATAAAGTTTCTTCATTGCCTCTTTAAATTTCTAGAATCTAGAGTCTAGTTTGGTTTCCTTTAGCCTTCCAAGATAGGGTATCCTTGGCTTATATTGTAGAACTTCTGGTTCTTTGGAACCTTGTTCCTTTTCTTTCCTCTCTTTGGCTTCTTGACCTGATTCTTCTATTGGGATGATTTCCATTACATCCCCATCTTCTTGATTTACCGAGATGGCTTCAATGAGAGCACGACCAGACCTTGTTGTGACAACGTTTAATTGTTTTGGTCTATGTTGGTTGTGTCTTGGATTTGCTTCTGGTTGGCCAGTGAAAGTGCCTACTGGAGGTTTTAGCTGAGTTGTTATCTATGCTAACTGAGTTTCCATAGCTTTTTGCAGGGCCTGCTAGTTAGCTAGCATAGTTTGCTATGATTATAGCATTTTCCTTATCAAGGACAGTTCATCAGTCTGTTGTGGTGGGGCATTCTTCTGTTGAAATTGAGTGAGTTGCTTCTGCCCTTGAAGTGGTTGTTGTTGGGGTGCTGGAAACTAAGGTTGTTAAGGCTGTTGCAGCTAAGTTTGTTGTAATTGCATGTGTAGAGGAGGGTGAGTATACTGGTAGTATGCAGAAGAATTTCTTTGGTAGTTGGATCTCTGGAAATTGTTCCTAAGATTCCCTTGATTCTGATTGTAGTTGCTTTCAAATACAGGTGGTAGTCTATTGGAAGATCTGCCTTGTGTTTGATGTTGCGGGTTAGCAATCCCCGTAGGATTTCCATATTGAAAGACAGGATGATTTCACAGTTGATTTGGATTGTAGTAAGCTTGTCCTGGTATGGAATGAATAGAATTTACTTGTTCTGGCATTTAATCTTCAGGGTGTTCAATGATCGGCTCATACTGTGGTTGGGGTGGTTGCAAATCCATCATTACATTGTACAGAAGACCACATGACAATGTGGGATGATCTGATGCATGACAGGCCTCACAGGTTCCTGTGGCTGCTTTAACTTGTTGGGGGTTCTTCTTGGTGTCATACTCCCCAAATGATTCTTCAAGGGCTTGTTGTTTGTTCGCTATGGTTTTCAAGGCTTCATCTATGGCTTGCATTTCCATTGATTCTTCAGTTTTACAAACCTTTAGAACTCCTCCTGTGGTTGCCCTCC
Source organism: Alisma plantago-aquatica (assembly GCA_963693085.1). NCBI lineage: Eukaryota > Viridiplantae > Streptophyta > Magnoliopsida > Alismatales > Alismataceae > Alisma > Alisma plantago-aquatica. The sequence continues at coordinate 681,572,553 of OY856413.1, read as the reverse complement.
CCAATTGGATTGATTTTTTGCTCCGAGAGTGACGATTCTCCAGGCGTCTTCATAGTTTTTCCTCATAAAGTTTCCTCCAGATGAGGAATCTAAGAACTTTTTAATTTCATCACTTACTCCCCTATAAAAAGTTTCTATGAGTTGGTTTTGCCAGATTCCATGGTGAGGGCATTTCCTCAAGATTTCTTTGAACCTTTCCCATGAGTCATCCAGTGACTCTCCCGGTAGTTGAAGGAATTGGTTGATTTGCCCTCTGATTTGGTAGGTTAGTGAAGGTGGGAAGAATTTCTCCAAGAACTTCTCTTCTAAGGGAGCCCAGGTGGTGATTGGCTCCCCGTCCAAAGAATTCTACCACCTCAGTGCTCTTCCAGACAAGGTGAAATTGAAGAGTCTAAGCATGACTACATCCATGGTTGTTCCATCTTGTGGTACCAACCTACAAAGAGCCTTAAACCTCTTCAAATGGTCCATACAGTCATCTCCAGAACATCCAGAGAATGAGATGCCCTATATTATTTGGATCCATTGTGTCCTAATCTCAAAATTAGGTGTGTCGATGAGTGGTGGTTGGACTGGATGGTTGTCTTTGTAGTTCTTGGGAATAGCGTAGTCCCTTAGTTGCTTACTCCTTATCACCAGTTGCACGGCAGCCTTGGATGCTTCATTCTCAGCATGGATGCGGGCTTGCTCTTCAACCCGTACTTCATCTTGAACTTGGGCACGCGTGTCGGCAATGAGTTGTTCTCACTAGGGTGCTATGGAAGTGTTGACCCTTTCCATCACTAGTGCATCTTGGCATTGATCTTCGGCCATTTGTCTGGCTCTTTGACGATTAAGTCTAATGCGGCGGTGGAAACTTCTCTCTACCTCAGAGTTGTACTTTGGATCAGGGGAGAATCTGAGATTATGCATTGGTTGCATACACATCTTCTACCTGAGTAGAGGAAGAAGCACACTTTTCAGATAATGCGGGAGATGTAATGAAATCAATAGAATATGGAGTAATATTAAAGAAAAAGTGTAAAACCCTAACCAACTAACAAGATGATAAATGAAATTAAAACGTTCTGTTGTCCCCGGTAATGGCGCCAATTTTTGATGGAGCTTCCACTTGTATGGAATTGCATGAACCACTAAAAATCCTAAAGATAATAAATCTTTAGGTTTAGCCTTGCTTATACCAGATTAAAAACTCCACCCACGTATGCTAGGATACATGGAAGTCTTATCGTAGTATAGTTAAGGGTCGAATCCACATGACAACGGTCTTGTTGAGATCAACAAGATAGAAAACGTTGGAATTTCACTTAACTCCTTAACAGTTGGTATTTAGATCAAAGAGTTGGTTTGGTTGTTTAAACTAAGTGCAAGTAAAGTAAATGCAAGAAAGTAAGCAGGAAGGTAAATTTAAGGTTGTAAACAATATTAAGGAACCACAAGGATGTGATCGACTTTCACCACCACTACACATGGATCAAAACATGCAACATAGTAACATAACCTGCAATAAGAGTCTAAACAGTTAGTATCTTTGTAGATTTAGTTTCCTTTCAGATAACTAACTACGATAAGTGTGGGAATGTTGCAATGCCAGCCATCCCCAAATGAATGGTCACTTGCTTTGCATCATTCCCTTCACAAAGTGTGTTCCTCGACTTATCAAGGTTGTACTTTCATACGTCAACTAATTCCATTTCATAGTATGGAAGTACAACAATGGAAGTGAGTTTACTCCACTTCTTGAAAAACACTCCTAGATATCGAAATAAATGCATGGTGGCTACATGCATCAAGAACCAACATTCAATCGAGATTCGAATCTAATAGTACAAACATAGACAATTCATACTAAAAGATAATAGGTAACACAAGTTGGTGATCAAGCAACAAGCATTCATTAAACAGTTGATGTCGAATTGAAAAGAAAGTATATCTCTATTGCAAACTTATGAATTACATTGCATGAAATGAAATCATGGGTAGCAGGGCTACTCCCCGCACCCTAGTGTATAAGACTACTCGCTCATGGAAAGGACAAGAGAGGGAGTGAGAAGAGAGAGAGAGAGAGAATGTCATCTCCACAAAGGAGGGAGGAAGGTCGACCCCTTGGAGAGAGAGAGCAATGATCTTCACACATCGTAGCTTGCTTGATGATGAATCCTCCTCTTCCCACCTTCTTTGTTGATGAGAGAGAAAGAAGCTTGGGGATGGAGTATGGATCTCAGACCGGCAGCCTCGGGGCAGTGGATGAAGGATGGAACAACTCTGGAACAATAGAGGCAACCTTTGGATGTCTAAAATCTTGATGCTTTGTGAGGACTCCTCGGGTCTTATTTATAGGCTTTGAGTGAGACTCAAACGGTTTGGGAGGTTTGGGCCCAAATGGTCGTGAAGACTGTTTGGACTCTCTCTCACTTTTGAAACTGTTTGGACTCTCTCGGTTTGGAAACAGTTTGCCTTTATTCGGTCTTGGGACCGTGTAACTCCATACAGTCTTAGGACCGGTTGATCTCCATTCGGTCTCGGGACCGTTTGGCTGCATACGGTCTCGGGACCGTGTAGCTCCATACGGTCTTAGGACCGGTTGATCTCCATTCGGTCTCGGGACCGTTTGTCGTCATACGGTCTCGGGACCATTTGACTTTATACGATCTTGAGACCGTTTGGCTTCATTCAGTCTTGGGATCGTCAGGTGTCCATTTGGTCTTAGGACCTTCTGGTGTCCATTCGATCTTGGGACCGTTTGGAGCTTTTGTAATTTTTTTGTACTTTTCTGTAAGAAATAAAAGGGGAAAAGTTAGGCTAATGATATATTTACAAAAGAGTGGAAAATTAAATATTGTGTCTAATTTATTTAAGAATGAGTATGGAAAACTGAGGAAAATTAGTAAGATAACATCGCAAAATGGGATGTTATCACCAGTAAAGACACAAGAAAATCCACCTTGTTGAAAGACAGCCTCCTTCTTCTAACAGTCGAGCTGAACTCGATACGTCTCTAGGCAATCCATACCCAAGATAACTTGAAAGGAGTTAACATCTAGGGGTATAAGGTTAACCGCAATGGTGTAACCACCAAAAGTCAACAAACATCTGGGACAAAACTCTATCAACACTGTCGATTCACCTAATAGAATCCTCAACAATAACTCAACCGGTAACTCCTGAGTTAACAGGTTAAGCTCACAAGCTACATAACTATGTATAAACAAGTGAGTAGCACCCGGATCTATCAAAATTGTAACTGAAATGATGTTAAAGAAAAACATTTCTCCTGTAATTACTCGAGAAGAAACAATACCTTCTTGTGGTGTCAAAGAGAAGAAGTGTCCTGAAGTTCTTCCTCTCCCATGATGTCCTCGTTGTCCTTCCCTAGCACTGGGTGCTACACCACCTCGGGAACCTGAAGCTACAGAGGAACTGGGTCCTCTAGATGGAGCTTGTCTCGGGACATTCTGGTACTGTAACTGGGAACCCTGTGGTGCGGCTTGCTGAAGCTGAGGACATTGCCTTCTAAAGTGTCCAACCTATCAACAGTTGTGACAACCCTGAACATCTGCACCCCAACACTGACCAGAGTGCGGCTTCCCACAGATATCACACCTCGATACCTCTCTCCTTGGTGGACCTGTCACAAAATTTGATGATCCAGATGACCTTCCTCTTGGCATATTGCTCCATCTCCCTAGACTAGATCTTCCCCTACTCTGAGAAGATATCACATCTTCAGATCCTTGTTTATTGAAATAGCCAAAACCACGTCCATGCTTCGAGAAGAACCCGCCACCACTTCCTCGGTGACCACTACTAGGTTGTCCTCTTCCGAAGTCTCTAGGTCTCTTTCTATTCTCATAACACTTATCAGCGTTCACAAACTCCTCTACACGTCTTGTTGCCTCAAGAAATTCTCCAAAGTTCTCTCTGACTCTTCGGCCAATTGTAGCTATATTATGCTGACTTTCGAGCCTCAATCCTTCCTGGAATCTTCTACACTTTTCCATGTCGTATGGGATGAGCTGTGGGCAGAAATTTGCCAACCTGGTGAAATATGCCTCATACTCTCCCACTGACATATTCCCTTGTCTGATGTTCTGCAGCTGTCTTATCTTCTCACTGAGAAAGGTAGGTGGGTAGTACTTAAGATGGAATTCATCAAAGAAATCCTTCCAAGTCAATATCGTGTTCCTCCTTTTATCTTCCACTCCATGCCACTAGAGCTCTGCATCACCTTTAAGCAAATAAACTGCGTGATTGATTTGTCTTTCCTCATACAGCTCCATCAGACGAAACACTTTCTCTAACTGTCTCATCCATTCATCTTCCACTACAGGGTCCGTAGTTCCAACGAACTCGGTACCTCCAATATTCTTAACCAGTTCATAGGATCTCATCAGGTCCTTGCTTCTTGAGGTATAAGATCGCCTCTCCATCTTATACTTTTCCCTAGTCTCAAGAAACATCATGTACATCCTTGATGCATCATCCACATCATCTCCACCACCTGGACCCATCTCCTGAGGATCAGGTCCAATGTGGCTCTCAGCTTGGTCCTCATGACCACATCCTCTTCCTACCATCTGTAATAGTATAACAGAACACTTCCAGTTAGAAAATTGTAGTTAGAAGGAAAACACCTAAGTGCTAATCTTATTGGTCTCTTATCGCCCCCTAACCTTGACTTAGAGTAACTACGTACTCAAACCTTTTCTCTGATACCAAAAGCTATTACACCCCGATCTCACAATTACCACTAATCATGAGATTAGGGCATAAATTGAGGATCTAACGTAATACAAAGATCACCCTTAACATTTTCTTTACTTAGTTACTTAGAATTAACTTGAAAGAAAAACCTAATAGATTGAATAACATCAGATCGTAATAAAACTGCGGAAGCAACTTAACATTTACCTTACTTGGAAGAAAAACAAACTTACATGACATATTACATTGTTCATGCAGAAAGTAAAACACAATAGATAACTAAAATCTAAACTACATATTCCATTACATTCTCTCACTACCATGCCACATGCCCAAGGACCAAGGGAAAAGGACTAAGAGACCTCTATCTAACTATGAACTACCTTCTAAGAACTTGGGTGATATGATCCTTCAGGTACCTCGTGCTGACGTTGACCTAAAAAAATGTTTCAGTAGGTTGGTGAGCTACTGGCTCAGTGAATAGAATTTCACCCAACCATCACAGATAACTCATTTTATATTTATTAATTGGAATAAAATACAAGATAATACTATACTGAGCAGATCTAAACAATATAATTGAAATGACATGAGATGTCAACATTTCATTAAGATAACAATTGTTGCAAAGATGTAGATACAATTAAATAACAGAGAATACTAAAATTTCATTTAAAGGACAACTGTTGTGAAACTAACTCAAATCTTTCTTAACTCTTTAACTTATAAGAAACTTTGTGAACCTATATGAACATATTTTATCTTACCCCCTGATCATATGCAATGTACTCTACATATGAAGACTCATAGCGAACTATGATCCCACTGTACAAGACTTAGAAAACACCCCAGGATAGCTAAGTCTGACTACTCACCCACTCTGCAATAGGGAAATTGGCTCTCTGGCCTCGGCACTCCTATTGTGTCGTAAACTAGACTCCTCCTCTAACCTGAGCACATAGGCGGAGATTCAAGCCACCTATTGACTTTTTCTGTACTCTAGTGCCACCATGACTTCTGGTTGATGTTGGACACACTTTTCTATACTCTAGTGCCACCAAGACTTCTGGTTGATGTTGGACACTGCAAACTATACTTTAAGGAGACTTCCACTAGGGCTTCATCCCCTTGTGCCACCTGATAGCACGTTCCAACCCCCGTATACTGGACACTGCCAGGGTTAGGTCATTTCACCCCTAAGCCACAGACCTCACATAGGGGTTCTATGGTGTCAGGGCCCTTAAATCTATTATTTTGTTATTTCCTAGAAAACTCTTACTATGTTGAACCTTTTTCTTACTTATACTCGACTCTAGTATTTCTATGGAATCTCATCTATTTAATTTCAGTTCAAATCACAACATGAATATCATTCTAGACCTGACAGAGCAGTATACTCAAAAACATTGTAATTTACTGAGTAATCCATATACCGTGCATGCAGACAGATTGAAATTTCTTAAATATAATAAACTCAAATCAACTTCGCTCATATATGCTAGAATTATACAATTGATCATCATAACACACTAACAAGAGTTAATTACTCGATATATTAGAAATCATCAGTAGTACTTGTAAATTATCTATAATTCCTCAAAAATCGAGCACATCAACCTAAATTCTAAGTTATGCATCACATAACTCAATTAAAAGTCAATTACTTGTCATGGCACAAATTATTAATATTAATTGAGAATTTTAAATGATTTCTTTGAGAAACATGTCGATTCATATAATTATTAATACACTCACAATAAATATAATCGGGGGTGTGCAACTAGGTTCCTATTGAACCCTTTTCATGTCATTGTCATTTCTTTGAAATCATACATCTATTAAATTACTAAAAACGTACAGCCTGGGTTTATACTGAAATCGTACAACTACTAGTTGTATGCTACTGATTCCAACTTTAAAACTGAACAAATTAGGTTTTAATCAATCATGCAGTTCCAGTAATCCAAATCACACATATCAATCAAACAATTAGTGTCATGCAAACATAATTTAGAAATTCATAAAAATTAGAAATCTGGTGATGCCGACCATGCACGGCACTTGAGTAAGCATTGTTACCCGTGAATAACACTGATTTAACCAAAAACACCCGATTGTTGAAGTTATACGTGTTTAGTGAGTGAAATTCTACTCACAGCAGTTCAAGATGTCTGAATACGACTAAAAATGCGTCCAGAGTCCTATTTTTGGGCATCCACTAGGTTGTCTTCAACCTCTGGTTCAGCTCGGTTTAGACCTTCTTCACATATAGGTTGAAGAGGGGGCTAGGCTAGCTACTAGCTATGGTGATTAGCTATGAATCCTTGTCTTGGCTAAAGGACAAACTCAACGACGATGCTTGGTGTTGTTGCTCGCACCCTAGTAACCCATGGCTGCTGCTTTGTGCAGTTGCTGCTTCTGCTAGGTAGGGGCACTGCCCTTACTAGCTGGGTTCCGGATTGAGCAAGGAGAAAGGGAAAGGAAGGAGGAAGGAGATGGGAAGCAGGGTGCCACAGAAACGGCCCTCTCAAAGACCTAATCGGTTGTCGTTACTGCTACTTGGTTGACGCAGCACCTGCTGCTGGTCTGCCAAGGCTGTTGCTGGTTAGGTGGTGCTAGGGCACCACTAGGGTGAGGAAAGCGTGAAGGAAGGGGAAGAAGGTGGAGAAGGGTGGATACTGCTGGTCGGAGGTGAAGAGTCCCAAAATCGGCCGCCGCTTCTCCTCTGTTGCAGGTCGATCCGGCGATGGGCGCCACTTAACAAATGTTGGATGTCGGTCAGTTGGGGAAGAAAGGGGATAAGGGAAAAAGAAAAAAAAGGAAGGGGGTCATAAGTCATTAAATGGAAAAATTACATATTTAACCCAAAAGTCTTAAAAATGCCATATCTTTTGCCTTCGATGTCCGATTCGAATGATTTATTTTGCAAAATTTCAAGCATGAGATCCTATACAACCTCAAGGCAAGAAAACATGCTAATTAGACTGTCTCACTTGATCAAAGCACTAATTGCATCTTGAGCACTTAACTTAATCAACATGATGATGCACTAATCACTATACTTACTGATTAAGCTCAGAGTGGGTCATAACACATTCTATGCACACCTTTCTTTATGAGTCTCGTAGATAGTGTGATTAATTTAAAGAGACATTATATTATAATGAAATAAACTTGTTTTAAGCATGTGTAATAAAAAAAACTATCAAGTATATGAAAATATTTGAAGCATTGAATTCATCCGATTTTCTAGAGGCAAGAAACTTCTATTGTGCGTCATGGTCAACAAAATTGTATTGCTTAGTGACAACCTTCTTCCCATTTACACTAGTTATTTAATCTCTTGTAAGATTGGTCTTCAAGCATGTCCATCTTACTACACTATTGTAGTACCTTTTTTAATGAACTATTTCATCTAATTCAAAAATATTGTGTAAAACTAGTTATATTATTATTAGAATAGGCAAACGAAATTAAATTTAAAAATGTAATATTTAGTATAAATTCATATATCTAACATATATGTCCTTCAACAAGAGGTCTTTCATGCCAACTTCAACTTTATGCTCAGTTTCTATATATATTGGCAACTTTCCACATACGATGTCTTCTAAATAATACTTGAAAGAACTAGCATTATCCTCAATAGGTGCTCATGTGTCATCCAACTGGTTGACCAACTTCTATAAACTAAACAAAAGTAGACAACTTTAATTAAATCAATATACATCATAGACAACATTCAATTTCTTGTACAAATAGACTAGTTTGAGGGATGTCTAGTTGTGTGTCATTATCACATGCTACACCCAAAATGAAGATGCCCTAAGCATGTACACCTTCATTCTCATGCTTCCACTTGTCAATTGTGGAATGAAAATGTCGTGGCCAATGGCGTGAACATTATGGTGGTGATACATGGCTCAAAGTCTGGGGCTTGGTGTTGAGTGGAGATAATTGTTTGCTATTTTACCATTGAATATTTTTCAACAGCTATTTTTCCCAACTGCTAAAAAATGCTGCTTATGGAACCCATCCCCCTTTACTGAAAAACTACTAGAGGGGGGGTGAATAGAGTTTTTGAATTATTTTAACAATTTATTGAATTTAAACAACCACAATTGAAATTGGAAGAAAGAGACAGGTGTTTAGAGTGGTTCCAACTATAGCAAATACTATAGTTGTCAGTCCACTACCCGGTTGCTTACCCAACTGGGATTTGAAAGTATTTATTTTATTACCTCTTAAGGATTTATACAAAATACAATACTTTCCTTTACACCCTTTGAACAGCCTTCACTTGAAGTAGGTGCACCAACTTTGAGGTAGCCTTCTTTGAAGTAACTCCAAGCTCCCCCTTGAAGTAGCCTTCCTCTCTAGAAGTAACCTCCCGTTGCACCAGCCTTCTGAAGTAGCTCAAAGTCTCCTTCTTCGCCAAGAAGATCTTCACCCTCTCCAATCCGCAGCCTCCAACCTAGGAGTAGCAAGGAGAGTACAAATAATAATAGGGAACAAGAAAGAAAAAGGAAATTACAACTTATCCTTTATAGCCCAAGGCTTGATTTGCCTAGATCAAGCGTATAGATCTCCTAACCAAGTATGTGAACTTGTGATTGCAGTGGGTAGGAGATACTAGCCTATAGGACACAAATTATGAGCTAAGGAATGAAATGGCCAATTGTCACAATGCTCAAATTGCTTACAAACAGATTGCACAAAGTATGCTCAAGGATTTCTCAAGTGTAGCAAGTGTAAACAAGTGTGTTTGAGTGTCCTATGGCTTGTCCTATTTATAGGAATGGCCTAAGGATGCTTAAGGACGTTCTAGACAACTTCTAGGGGTTTCTAAGTGCTTAACTAGCCGTTAGGTACAAAGTTGTTGCTTTAACAAAGGCTAATTAATTAATTCTATAGTTTCTGTCAGAGACAATCTCGGTCGAGGAATGGTCGACCGAGACACCTACTCGGTCGAACTTTTGTCGACCGACAGGCACTCTGGAACAAGTGATTTGCAACGTCTTTCTCCAACTGCCAACTAACTTGTCTGTTGTGTCTAACGGCTACTTTGGATCTTTCTCGTTCGAGGAGTTTGTCGACCGAGAGTGTCTCGGTCGAGGAGTTTGTCGACCGAGATTGATCCTGTTTCAATGTTTCAATTTAGGCACTAATTATATGTATGAGTGTGCTAATGTGATCTTATTTGATTGGGATGACTTGTCTAACTGTAGTGTTTAGCTAGGGAAAATCTAACGCTTGATTTACATACAATTCTAAGTACTTGTACATTATATTTTTGTACAAGTTTTTACAACAGTGATTACATTGCATGAAAATATAAATATGTAAGCTTGTGGATTTTCCCTTGTTGCTTTGTCATCCTGCACACTCAAGTAGCTCGTTAGATTAATAAGAATGAAATGTTTGTCATAATCAAAACAAAGGGATTTATAGATGTCCATTTAGCCAACAATCTCCCCCTTTTTGAAGATGACAAACATTTCCAAAATATAAGAATAAAGGAAATATAAACCATATGAGTTTCATACCTTTAGATTACCTTTTGTAGCTTTTCCTCTTGTTTATAAAATGTGTGCTTATTATTCCCCTTGAATTATGGAACATGAAATCCAATTCACTAGGGAATATAGCAACTTTCAATGTAAAGCCAAGAGTTCATTTATGAAACTCATTGATTGAGTTTTTCAAAGTTTTAGTTTTATAGTTATTTCTCCCCCTTTGTCATTTCAAAAAGATATCCGTTTAGAAATAAAAACTCCCCCTTAATTAGATGTCCCATCAAATCTAATGAAAAAGATGTCCATTTAAAATCCAAAATATCATGTTGTAAATAAGAGTTTTTGTTTAAGTAGCACAAATATCAAAGAAAACATCTTCCAAAGGAGTGATAAGCAATTGCTTCCTAATTTTGTTAAATTGATCTAGTGGAAGCGGTTTTGTAAAAATATCAGCCAATTGATCTTCCGTATCAACATGATGAAGGGAAACATGATTCTTGGAGATGTGATCCCTTAAAAAATGATGACGGATTTCAATATGTTTAGCTCGGATGTGTAAAATAGGATTGTGTGCTAAGTTTATAGCGCTCGTGTTGTCACAAAAAATAGGCGTAGATGAAAGAGTAAAACCATAATCATTTAATACTTGTTGCATATAAAGCACTTGAGCACAACAAGACCCGGCTGCCATATATTCAGCTTCAGTTGTAGATAGGGCAACCGTATTTTGTTTCTTGCTAAACCAAGATACTAAAGCTCTCCCTAATAAGAAACAGCCACCACTAGTACTCTTGCGATCAAGTTGACAACCAGCATAATCCGCATCAGTATAAGCTTTAAAATCCAAGGATTGTCCTTTTGGATACCATAAACCAAAACAAGTAGTGCCGGCTAGGTAACGAAGAATTCGTTTAACTGCTAGAAAATGAGAGTGCATAGGTTGTGATTGAAATCGAGCACAAAGACCAACGGGAAACATGATGTCCAGTCTAGAAGCAGTTAAGTAAAGCAAACTACCAATCATGGCTCTATATAAGGAATCATCAATAGGTTCCCCATTTTCATCCTTATCAATTTTAATAGAAGTAGCCATAGGAGTAGTAGCATGTTTGCACTGATCCATCCCAAAATGTGTTAAGAGTTCTTTAGTATATTTTTCTTGGCTTATGAATATTCCGGAAGGTGTTTGCTTAATTTGAAAACCAAGAAAGAAGGTTAGTTCACCCATGAGGCTCATTTCAAATTCTTTTTGCATAATATCACTAAATTGTGTGCACAATGAATCATTAGAAGCTCCAAAAATAATATCATCAACATATGTTTGCACAACAAGGAAATCAAATGTATATGTTTTGAAAAATAAAGTAGAATCCGAATTTCCAATAGAAAAACCATTCTCAAAAAGATATGTCTTGAGCCTTTCATACCAATTTCTAGGTGCTTGTTTTAAACCATAAAGTGCTTTCTTAAGTTTATAAACATAGTCACCTTTTTCCGGTATTTCAAAACCAGGTGGTTGGGCAACATATACTTCTTCTTGAATGATGCCATTTAGAAATGCACTTTTTACATCCATTTGGTAGAGTTTGATGTTTTTATGTGCAGCAATAGCTAGTAACATTCTAATAGCTTCAAGTCTAGCTACCGGTGCATACGTTTCATCAAAATCTATTCCTTCTTGTTGATTATATCCTTGTGCTACTAATCGAGCTTTATTCCTTATTACTTCTCCTGACTCATTTAGCTTTTTCCTAAAAACCCATTTAGTTCCTATTATGGTTTTATCTTGTGGTTTAGGAACTAAATCCCATACATCATTTTTAGTGAATTGATTCAATTCTTCTTGCATGGCTATTATCCAATAGTCATCTTTAAGAGCTTCAGATATCTTTTTAGGTTCAATGATAGAAACAAAAGCCATGTTTGCAACATCTTTAAAGGAAGAACGAGTTTTGACTTTATCATTAGGATCTCCAATAATTAATTCTTGAGGATGATCTTTAATAAGTCTAGGTGTAGGTTGTGGTTCAGCTTGGTGATTATTTGTAGCACATTTCTCACTATCGTTTGGTATGTTTAAATTTTCGAATTGATTAGTGAGATCTATGATTTCTAGATTTTCAGATTTGGATTCTTCATGAAAAGAAACATGAATAGATTCCTCAACTTTTCTAGATATAGTGTTATATACTCTAAAAGCTTTGCTAGAAGTGGAATATCCCAAAAAGAATGCTTTGTGTGATTTTGAGTCAAACTTATCTCTATCATCTTTGGTATTTAAGATATAGCATGTGGAGCCAAAGGTATGAAAATAGTCAACTCTAGGTTTCTTAGAATGTATTAGTTCATATGGAGTTTTCTTTAAATGAGAGTGAACAGTTACTCTATTTAGCACATAGCATGAAGTGTTTACAGCTTCAGCCCAAAAGGTTTTGGGTGTGTTATGTTCAAGCATCATAGTTCTAGCCATTTCTTGCAGTGATCGATTTTTCCTTTCAACTATACCATTTTGTTGTGGGGTGCGTGGAGCAGAAAAATTATGAGTGTACCCTTGAGATGTACAAAACTCTTCAAATGTATGATTTTCAAATTCTCCACCATGATCACTTCTAATGGTACATATTTTGCTTTGTAATAGATTTTCAATTTTGGAACAAAATTGTATAAAAACATGAAGAGTATCATCTTTAGTTGCAATAAAGTGTACCCATGTGTATCTACTATAATCATCAACAATAACAAAACAATATGTTTTACCACCAATAGATTGTGTTCTCATGGGTCCAAATAAATCCATATGAATTAATTCTAAGGACCTACTGGTGCTAAGTACATGTTTTGGTTTAAAAGAGGTTTTGATTTGCTTTCCCATTGTGCATGGTTCACAGTTTTCAACTTGATCAAAAGATAAAGTAGGCAATCCACGAACAAGATCATATTTCACTAACTTTTTAATAACATGTGAACTAGCATGTCCTAGCTTTTTATGCCATACTTGTAAGGTATTTTCATTTGCAAGCAAGCATTTTCCCACTACTGATTTCATAGAGTTAGGTTTAAGAATATAAAGATTACCAACTCTATTTTCTTCATAAACAACATTTGTAGTGTTTTCTATCAATAACTTGCAGCAAGTTTTGTTAAATAACACATTATAACCACTATCACATAATTGACTAACACTTATCAAATTATGGTGCAAACCATCAACGAGTAGAACATTCTTTATTTCGAGGTTTGTACCAACATTACCTATTCCAACGATTTTGCCCTTACCATTGTCTCCAAAGGTGACTGTTCCACTTTTCTTTTCTTCAAAGGTTTGGAATGCATCCTTGTTTCCGGTCATATGTTTGGAACATCCACTGTCAACCACCCATTCCTGCATTAAAAATGTAGATTTTGGTACCCATGTGATGGTCCGATATGGTTAGAATCATTTAAGTACATATTTGTATAAAAGTTCTGAATCAGAAGTCCAGTCGGTCGACAATTGTTCGACCGACATATGTCTTGGTCGACAAATTGTCGATCGAGAAGATTACTGTATTTCAAACTGGAAAACACAGATATGTAGCTCGGTTGACCAATTTTCGACCGAAATAATTGCTGTAAATTTTGATGTGTTGCAGACATTCGGTCGGTCGACAATTCTTCGACCGATTAATGGTTCGGTCGACAATACTTCGACCGACAAAGTTTCTGTTTCAGTACAATAATGCAGAAAATTAACAATAAGCACGAAATCTTTTGTTTAGTTGAGATAAGACAATATAAATAGCAAGATGGAGATTTTTGGTCATATCTCAACTAAATTCTATTTGATTCTACTAAGTTTGAGGTTTTGGGACCCAAACTAACTCGGAATCCTTAGTTTTATAAGGGCATGAAAAGGAATAGTGTCCAAGGCGTAAACAAAAATGACAAGTAATAGAATCAACTTCATTTCTCTTTCTAGCCGTTATGTTCTTGGGTACAAACATAGTTTGAGTTCTTTTGGGTTGATTTTTCTTTGGAGCATATCCCAAACCTTTTCTTCCGTTGAAAACATTACCAATGCTTAGGATGTTATCAAGTATATCTTTTCTTCTTAACTCATAAATTTCTCTTTGCAGCTGAGCAATATCATTCATTTTCTTGTGTAAATCTTTTCTTGCTTGATCTAATTCAGATAGCAATGAATCTTTTTCTTTTATAACATTATCATAGTCTAGATGGTTACACAAAATAGGTTGAGTCTGAAAATCTTTTAGTTTAGATAACAAGTCAGTCTTTTCTTTAGAAAGAAGATCAACATTTGTTTTTAAAGTGAGTAACTTTCTAGTGCAATCATCCAAGGATGTTTTTAAAGACAAATTTTCAAGATCAATGTTATTCTTGTCAGAAGAAAGAGTATCTAATTTAGCACTTAGCTCATCATTTGATTTGATAACCTTTTTTAGTTTCTTCTTGACATCAACATACTTATCATGAATTTCTTGTAGACTAGTAACTAACTCTTCTTTAGAAAGATCATGTAGGCTTACCTCTTGAGAATCTTCATCATCTTCTCTTGCCATTAGACAATCCACCGTTTCTTCTCCGCTTTCACTACTTGACTCGTCCCATGCAGCTTTATAGGCTTTTTCTCCCTTCTTCTTGTGTGAGCTTTTCTTTCCTTTCTTTGCTTTAGGACATTCATTTTTGAAATGTCCTTTCTTCCCACATTCAAAGCACCTAGGAGGGGTAGAAGAAGAGCTGGAAATTTTGTTAGATTTAAATCTTCTGTATTTCTTACCATTTACTATCAAGGCTTCTTCTCCCTCTTCTTCACTTGACTCCTCACTTTCTTGTGTGACAGCCTTTGAAGCTTTTAGAGCCACGTCCTTCTTCTTTCCTTGCTGAAGTTCATGTGCTCTTCTTTCTTCCTCTTCTAGGGTTGCTTCATGAGCTTCTAAGTTGCCAATAAGTTGCTCCATTTTCAGTCGAGTGAGGTCGTTTGCTTCTTCGATGGCTGTCACCTTTGTCTTGTATTTTGGAGGAAGTGAACGAAGAATCTTTGATACCTGATCTTCTTCAAGGATAGGTTTTCCTAGAGCACTTAAACCATTAACAATAGTAGAAAATTTTGCAAACATTTCACTAATAGATTCATCAGGATCCATACGAAAGTGTTCAAACTTTTGTTTAAACATGCTAATTTTGGAATTTTTGACTTGGACTGTTCCTTCATAGGTTATGGATAATCTATGCTAAATATCATAGGCTGTGTCACAATTAGATATTCTATTAAATTCTCCTACCGATATAGAACAATATAAAATGCTTACAGCTTTTGCATTCATTTGAGCTAGCTTTACCGTATTTGCATCCCATTCTGCAAATTGAATTTGAGGGAGCTCATATGGAGTTGACACCATTCTCCATAGGTCCCAATTGATGCCTTGGAAGTAGAACTGCATCCTTCTCTTCCAATATTGGTAGTTTGTTCCATCGAATGCTGGAGGCCTAGCAACAAGTGTCCCTTCGAGGTTCAGGTTGTTGAGTACTCCATCACCCATTTCTTTAAGACTTTGTTAGGGTTCCTTGAAGCCTGCTCTGATACCAATTGAAAAACTACTAGAGGGGGGGTGAATAGAGTTTTTGAATTATTTTAACAATTTATTGAATTTAAACAACCACAATTGAAATTGGAAGAAAGAGACAGGTGTTTAGAGTGGTTCCAACTATAGCAAATACTATAGTTGTCAGTCCACTACCCGGTTGCTTACCCAACCGGGATTTGAAAGTATTTATTTTATTACCTCTTGAGGATTTATACAAAATACAATACTTTCCTTTACACCCTTTGAACAGCCTTCACTTGAAGTAGGTGCACCAACTTTGAGGTAGCCTTCTTTGAAGTAACTCCAAGCTCCCCCTTGAAGTAGCCTTCCTCTCTAGAAGTAACCTCCCGTTGCACCAGCCTTCTGAAGTAGCTCAAAGTCTCCTTCTTCGCCAAGAAGATCTTCACCCTCTCCAATCCGCAGCCTCCAACCTAGGAGTAGCAAGGAGAGTACAAACAATAATAGGGAACAAGAAAGAAAAAGGAAATTACAACTTATCCTTTATAGCCCAAGGCTTGATTTGCCTAGATCAAGCGTATAGATCTCCTAACCAAGTATGTGAACTTGTGATTGCAGTGGGTAGGAGATACTAGCCTATAGGACACGAATTATGAGCTAAGGAATGAAATGGCCAATTGTCACAATGCTCAAATTGCTTACAAACAGATTGCACAAAGTATGCTCAAGGATTTCTCAAGTGTAGCAAGTGTAAACAAGTGTGTTTGAGTGTCCTATGGCTTGTCCTATTTATAGGAATGGCCTAAGGATGCTTAAGGACGTTCTAGACAACTTCTAGGGGTTTATAAGTGCTTAACTAGCCGTTAGGTACAAAGTTGTTGCTTTAACAACGGCTAATTAATTAATTCTGCAGTTTCTGTCAGAGACAATCTCGGTCGAGGAATGGTCGACCGAGACACCTACTCGGTCGAACTTTTGTCGACCGACAGGCACTCTGGAACAAGTGATTTGCAACGTCTTTCTCCAACTGCCAACTAACTTGTCTGTTGTGTCTAACGGCTACTTTGGATCTTTCTCGGTCGAGGAGTTTGTCGACCGAGAGTGTCTCGGTCGAGGAGTTTGTCGACCGAGATTGATCCTATTTCAATGTTTCAATTTAGGCACTAATTATATGTATGAGTGTGCTAATGTGATCTTATTTGAATGGGATGACTTGTCTAACTGTAGTGTTTAGCTAGGGAAAATCTAACGCTTGATTTACATACAATTCTAAGTACTTGTACATTATATTTTTGTACAAGTTTTTACAACAGTGATTACATTGCATGAAAATATAAATATGTAAGCTTGTGGATTTTCCCTTGTTGCTTTGTCATCCTGCACACTCAAGTAGCTCGTTAGATTAATAAGAATGAAATGTTTGTCATAATCAAAACAAAGGGATTTATAGATGTCCATTTAGCCAACATTTACTTCAAATCATACCCATTTCATCTTCTTATTCATATTCATTCTAATATTCTTCTCTCTCAACAAGTTTGTACTTGGTAATTTGAAGGACCAAAGATCTTCCTTTTTTGGTATCTTGAAGATGACATGGAACATCTTCTTGATAGAAAGAACATCTTATTCTAATTAATCTTTCTTTGGGAGTTTCAACATTATCTTCTTACTATTATTCAGAGTCTCTCCTCTTGCTCGTTAGTGATACTTTTCACCATAATCTAGTAAGTTTTATATTTTGTTTATTAGTTTATATAGCATAAAAGATAATGTAACCAAAAAAAGTAGATTTTATTTAGTAACTTAAATTACTAGTTGATATCAAATGTCTCGGGTTTAAAACATAATTTTCTTTTAAACTAGGAAGATGTCCACTCTTTCCCTTGTTATTATGTTGGTATTACGATGGTCTTTTGTTGATGGATCTTATTCTAGACAATCATATAGGCCTATCCAATTATCAAATTTTGATACTTTGACTTAAAATGCCACATTCACATCCTACTAGAAAACAATGCACGTACATTTTCCATCAAGTTTGTGTATCTATATCTTGGTGTGAAGAGTTTACCTATTCAATTGTTTAATGGTGATTCTATGCAGTTATGTTATAGAGTTATGTCAAGTCTATGTTCTAGTTGCCACCTTAATGTCTATGTTGAGAAAATACATGTTCATGACTATCATATGACTCAAGTGAATGCTTTTTCTGTCTATATGTTTACCCCATCTAATATATCCTATTAAGTTTGGGGGTACAACATGAACCCATTGAGTCTTCAGTCTAGTAATATATAATTATTGTTCCAATGTAGATGAGGTTGGACCATCAGGAAACATCCATTCATTAGAGTCAAATGATGAAAATGAAACAAATGATAAGGAGGGGGGTGATATTATAAATTCAAATGTTCAGTGATATTATGATCTAATGAATGATCCATAAGTAGATCACCTATGGATGACACTATAGTTACCCTTAGTTCGACATCAAGATTGTTTGCAAATGACTAGTCAATAAAAAAATAACTAATAAGTACCAATACTTTCAAGATGATGATTGCATCAGTGACTCTAGGCAACCCATTTATTTGGGATTTGTACCTATAACAATACATAAATTTCATAAGAGTTCATTTTTCAATAAAAAGTAGAATTAATAGAAGAAAAAAATTCAAAACTAGTCAATGAACAAAAAATATATAATAGTATGTTGAGCACTCTACAAAGTTAGTCCTCACTCTCATATATCTTCCTAGAAATGAGTGCTCTAAGATTTTGAATGCTTGTTCTTCTAAAAAGGAGAGTATCTTTTGGAAGATGAAAAAATAACCTTGAATGAATACCATCACTCATACACCTCAAGTTTTATTTTCCATGTGATTATGCTAGTATTATTTATGAGAATAGATATGAGCACAATGGAAATAAATGAAAAAACAAGTGCATAAATGAAATTGAATATTTCATATATGAAGGCATGTCATGCACAGAGCAAGGTTGTCTTAAGGATTGTTTATGACTGGGAAGAATCATATTTATATGTTCTTTGTTTCTTGGGTTTCATGATAGGGTATATTCCTAGGTTACAATATTCTTTCTAGCATAGTGAGTATGCATGTGGATGTTGCAATTAATGTTTTTCTCTTTTGGGCTTTCTAACCTTTTTGCTAGATGGGCTCATTGTGATCTAGTTCTTTGTGTCTATGACACCTTTCTTATAAGAGAATATAAGGGAACACTACTAATCATATCTGGAAATGATGTTTAAAAATGGTCCATATCCACTAGACTTTATAATAGTTGAAGGAGAAAATAATGATTCATGAGAGTGGTCCTTTGGTACTCTAACTATGCTAATCTTAGATGTGTCCATGTGTGACTATAGCATCCCATGATTTGTGGCCTCAAATAAAATTATGTGAAAAGAAACAATCAAACTACCCCTATCACCAAGGTGTGTTTCCTTTCTAGGGATCTCATCACTAAGAACATTGTGTTTAAGCATGCTTGGCCCAGAGTAGTACTATGATGGGTGACCCACAGGGATGTTGATCCTGGATTGAGCATAGGGGTGTAAATGGTGCATGTATGATGTGGGTCTGACCTTACCTATACCCTTACCAATCTACATTTAGCGAGTACTGCTATAGGCCCATACCCCCATAACATAAAATTGGACCCTCACCGTACCCATGCCCACAATTCATGTGGGTACACTATATGTACATGCAGGTAAATCGTTCTTCACATATGTCATACAATAATTGCAAAAAAGCTTATACTATATTGGGTTTTTTTTTTGAAGTTATTATGTCAGTTTATTTAATTGAAATTATATATTACTATGTATATGGTGATATGCATTTGTCGTTAACATCATAATGTTTGAGTTATGCAACATACCATGGTACTATTTGGTTGTCAGGTTTAGGTTGCTATATTGTAGAGTTTAGGTTTGTAATCAAAATGGTGTATTCCCAATTAGATGACTTAATCTCAACTATAATATCATATAGGGTAACATTTAATCTCATCTATTACATTTACTAGAAAAGTAAAATGTGATATAAGGTACATATTTTCTAGCTAAATATCTACATATAGTGAGTACACGGGTCTAGTAGGTCTAGGTCTAATCATACCCATTAGTAGACCTACTTAAATGTGGGTTTAAGGGTTTTGAATCTGTGTGTTTGTAGGTACAAAAATCTAGACATGTGACAATTTTTAAGTGGTACATATTTGTGGGTATGTTGGTATACCCAAACCGAATTACAAATCTAACAATGTGTGAGTGAGCACAAAATGTACAACATATTCTAGTGGTAGTTTGTGGAGCCAATCATCATTCTTAAAACTCTACTATTGCCTTAGGTAGGAGCACATACATTACAAATCGAATAGTGATTGAAACCCTTCTAGTAGTTGTGTCCCACATGGGAATGTGGCATGCCAGTCTTAAGTTGTGTGGTCCATACATGTTGGAAAGGGCTATCCATGTTGATATAGCAACCCTTATGCTGGTAACCATGACTGAGAGTTGGGTGTAAATGGGCCATTCTAGGCCTTCACTGAGATGGGGAAATACTATGAGGCTATGTAGTTGATCTGTGAGGTCCAAGCATGTTGGTAAGGGCTATCCATGGTGATGTAGCCACCCTTATGCTGGTAGCCATGATCGGGAGTTGGGTTAATGTGACACTCTAGATCTACATTGAGATGGAGAAATGTTATGAGTCCATGTAGTTGAGCCTTGATGAGGATGAAAAGAGTTTAATTTAGGAGATTCTAACAAACCTAGGATTTGAGTCCTAGGATAAAATATCTTAAAATGTACAATCTCACTACCCATATTGCCAGGTGAATATCCTTTTGAGGGCTCTCATCACGAAGAATTATGTGGTTAAGCATGCTTATCCTAGAGTAGTACTAGGATGGGTGACCTATCTGAAAGTTGATATGTGATTGTGCACAAGTGAGATCAAAATGTACAACTAAAGGCAGTTGTAGTTTAAAGGGCTAGTAATCATTCTTGAAACTCTACTAGAGCCTTGGGCAGTGGGTCTAGGTATTATAAAAAAAATTGCATTATTTTTATAAGATGTGTAACATAGGGAAAACAATCAGAAAAAATCTCCAAACCCAATTTAATGACTTTTTTGTCACATTCATGATACCTACCTCATGAAATTCAGATCTATGGAATTGTCTAACATTGAAATATGTGACTTATCCAAGTGAGAAAATTAAATTTGATCAACATACATATGCAATCAAAGCATTAAATTAAAACACACACTTTGCGCTAGTAGAGGCTAATCCAAAAGTTCATGACTTTCATGTGATCAAGGACACAAATAAGAAATTCTTACAAACTACCATTTGAGTGTTAATATATTCTTTAAAAATCAAGGAATTTTCCAATACATACACTAATTTTAAGCACATACTATCATGTAGTCTCAATGTTTCTGAAGAGGCATATTATTGTTGAATTTTGAGCTAGGGAGAGTCTTTTTCCAAAGAAGTGGATGGAAGAATATAACAGTGGTATGACTTCAACAACTAATTTACATGTTTCACTACCAATGAACAACTATGACTTCATCGTTGATGATATAGATAGCCATTACTATGCTTCCATTTAGAATGTCATGGTACTTCTTTCTATAGTTGTGGAGCCCCTCAACCAAAACTTATATCATGTTCTCATGTAGTTGTCTCTAGGTGTATGATCAACTTAAATGGCTAATGTTCATCAACCAATGGTATATCACCAAATATCACTTGGCCACCGTTCCATTAATTATTGATAGGAGGTTTGGCCATAGTTTAAATCAAGCAAATGAATTGTCCCAATTTTACCACCAATCTATAAACTAAAAAATAAATAAAGACCAAAGACTAGAAGTTGCAAAACAAATATGGACCTAGATCCTACTCATGCACAGTACAAATGCATAAAATGTGAAGAATGTGGACATAAAACTTAAACTTCTATTGGAACGTCCATGTATTGGTTTATTAGATATGTTCAAGTGATCCTTTACAAATCTGTGTAATAATCTATTTGACATCTGTGGAATGGTTAACTTGGCATCTATTGACCTCTATTTAATGGTTTATTTGACATCTATGCAATAGTTTCTCAAAATCTTTTAATGATCAACTTGTCAGATTTTTAACGATTGATTTGGCGTATATGTGATAGTTATATTAATCTATTTTTGACAAATTGTCTAGACATGGTACAAAAAGAATACTTTATTTGTGACTTTCTCAACATTACACAATGAAGAATACTCCCATTATGACTTTTTCAACATTTTATGGAGTTGCAGATCTGGCCTATTCAGGACAAAAGAGTTAGGCAATATATTACTACAGTTGGGTTACCCACCTACTTACATATCCCTCCTCAACTAATCACACATGCACTAATGATATCTATTGACTAACACATATCATTTTCCTATAGGAGAAATGATAATCACACTAGATGATGTAGATTCTTGGTTAACATGTAGATGGGAAATGATGATATGTTGGTATCCTATGGGAACATGTGAAGATCAATTTTGATCTTGGAGTGACATGTGTGATCACTATTTAGGTACACAACCAACAAGAAGGTTAATTAGGCATATATCCTTGGGTCGGTTATAGCTACACTTTCTACCTTGAACTTAGACAATGCTAATGATCAACATTGACTACAACTACAACTTACCTACTATACTTTTTAGGACATTCCTTCTTCCAAATAATACTTGAACTGATGTCCATTTACTTATTTGCCATTTGTTGCTAATTTTGAGTGATGTGTCTTGTTGTCTTGGGGGTACAAAAATTTTAGCTGGGTTGTAACAAAGAGTAGCATAAGAAAATTGATTGTATATTAGAACCAGACTCACATCTAGTTGATTGTTTGGTTTTCTTATAGTTGTGGTCAACGTAAAATCTACATGTATGTTTTTCTTGGATAGGACACAATACCTAAGGGTCATGTATGGCCCCAAGGAATACCATTAGGCTACAATATAATAATAAATTAACTCATTTTGATATATCACACAACAATCATAATTATATGATAAATCACACTCTATTTCATATTAAATAGGAGGAACCACCTGATGGTGCATGTGTTTACTTCTACATCAAATGTAAGGATTTGTGATAATGAAATTGATGTGCAAAAACCAACAAACTATTCAGGTTACACTTTTTTGCTTCAAAAATCATAAATTTGTGATAGAACGAGTTAGTTTATACTATATGTATTAAAAATTGATTTATTCCTATAGGTTACATGGACTCCATACACAAAACATATGCATGCTACCATAGATTTTTTCTAAAGGTCAACATATTTGGCTTTCACACGTTCCAATAATGTGCGGAAATTTAATTGAGTGCATGTAGGTGATAGATTGCTTCATCAATTTGGAGGTTAATGTCAACCATAACCTCAAGAATTTCCAAATTATTCAAGAGTTGATTGAAGAGGATGACCTCATATAGATCAATTGCATTAATATCGTGTAGAAGCAGTGCTTTGCAATAAGAGACATGCACATTTGGTTCAATTACCTAACACAATTTATGTACCATGAAAACATTATTAGCATGGGTTCGATTACAAATAAGCTTGTCCTACACTGCCTCCATCACACTATAAACCAAGAAGTCTTGAAGATTGAGAAAATATTAGTAAAATAGTGTTTGAATGTTTCATTTACAATTTTACATTCTATACTATTTCATGATTGTGAGTTTGAAAATTTTCACTGGTACAAACATACATGAGGAGCAGAGAGGTGTTGCACAAAGAAGAAGTGTAAAAGGTTGGGATGAGGCACACATTGACACCATGAAATACAAAATACCTACTTTTAAGAAGCGTCCTAGTCATCAACCACCATAATTTATAGCAGCCTCAACTCTATATTTTGGCACTACAACTAGGGTGAATTACTAAGCATTTGATTGCATTAGATGACATTCAACCAACACCTAAAGCACATCCATATGAGAATTAGACTCCATGCGATGATGATATAAGCCCATCTTACACACTCTTTGACTTATTTAATAGACTCTAGACCAACTTGTAACAACCTTCTTCAAGATTATTCATGCCATCCATCATGTAGCCATCATGGAATTATCCAATATGAGATTATCCAGCCTAATCCCATGCATATTCCATAATTTTTCCAACCTACATATTCTCATCCAAGGATCATCGAATATGAGATGATGGATATTACATCATTCAACTCATGTGGAGTAACATCTATCTCTCTTCATCTCAAGAAGGTTTCAACCAATCAGGGATCTTTCCTCCATGATATAATCAGTTTGGAACCTAGTCATTTGGGATTTGTCAACCAAGATTCATGTGTGGGACATGATTTTGTCTTGATTTTGAGAATGAAATTTCTTTTAAGGTGTGTAGGATTAAATTAAGTTATGTTTTTGGAATTTTAAGGTGTGTAGAATGAGATGAAGTCAAATTTTGGAACTTTAATGACTAATGACATAAGTGAATTCATGTGTTTAAGTTATATTAAAAGTTCCAATTGTTTTGGTAAAGTATGGATGTTAGTTGATGTTGATATTGTAATTATGGTCCATAAGTTTATGCCTTATTGAAGTATTTGGTTGACATTTTAAATTTTGTTACCAAATTTAAGTAGAATGTATCCTAAATTGAAATCGATAGTTAAATTCATATAATGTTTGGATGTTCCTAGGAGAATATATTGAGGTTTGAAATTGTGAAATAATGTCCTTTTGACTTAAATGATGGAGTAAGTTTGTATATTTGGTCTAAGTTTTCAACCAGTGACACATAACTGATGAGTGAGCCATATATTGGCTACATGGCTCATTTATGACCCTAGGAGTCATATGATAGACAAGGATTCACTCCCTACTATTTATCTGATAGGAAATAGATGGGTTGGAAGCAATGATCATCCCACTCCATCCCACATTGTGGTCATGGAAAAATGAAGGAAACTAACCAAGAAGTTATGCTTGACTAATCTTAAGGAGACCCCTGAGGGCCTCTCCTCTATAGTATACATGCCTAAGAAAAAAGTAAAGAAGAGAGGTACAGGGGACTTCAAAGGAGAATTGGGAACAGAATAAGTTCCATGTCGGTAGTCAAATCTATCAAGCTACCAATCCTCCCTTAGGATCTTGTTTCTATAGATGATGGACCTCAAACACTTGGAGATCTAGGAAGACCTTTGAGAGGATCTTGTTCCCACCATAGGGGAAGTCCATAGACGAATTCATGGTAGGCATTACAAACTCCAAAAAGCATCACCTTCTATTTCTAAACAGTAGGTTGTTTTCCCGTTCCTTTTCAACCATGATGGAAAGCTATGGTGGAACCACAATCTGGATATCATTGTTCATCAGAGGAGACGCCTGCAACAACGGTCATCTTAGGCCCAAAGGTATCATGCCTGAACCACATTTACACAAGAAGAAGAAAGAGAGAGAGAGAGGGTGGTACATAGGTAGTGAATTGAACCAGAACAATTTGAGCCATTACAAGAGTCCTCCCCCCTTGGTGAACACGTGGTGAGACATGAGTCCATATCTGAATTCCTAGGTTCAACTTACAAAAACCCTAGTAAATATGCATTTCTTCTATATTTCATAATAATTATCACACTTATCATAAAATTATGAACAAATTACCATAATTCTTAGAAGAATGTATAGAGCATGATGGAAACATAAGATCAGTATTTTGATGCATGATATAATATAAGATGTATTACACTTGTTTCATGAACAACAAAATATCAAATGTTGGCATAAAATTATGAGAATGTACCAATAACTCCTTAATGTCATATATAGTTAACGAGTGCTTTATTGCGTGGGAAAATTCACTAGGATTTAAATCCCTAGAGTTTTCCTTAACCAACGTACAATAATCACCAACCAAATGAGCACAAATATTATCATGATATAGTTTAGGATCAAATCCAAAGGATAGTACATTTAATAATTAATTGATCAAAGTAACCAAGCAAGAACTAGCATTTATCACAAGATTAATGTTGTTGATTATTCGGACTGCAAATAATAAATAGTTGAATTAAAGTATAGATTTATTGATCCCGAGAGGGGTTCCTCGTTATCAAAAAAAAGTATAGATTTATTTATCAATGGGAATACTAGGGTGGAGTGAGTTTCACCTCTACTACTTATCATTTAATCTCTCATTGCATCAAGTATGAAAATGTATATTTTGAGGCCAAGGAAATCCCCCTTTTGGCATTAGGATTGAAGTCTAGACAAATCTCACTCTAAGATTGTCGTCACATTACCTAGAGTTCATGTATCTACACCATGGAAAACACCTATCCAAAATTCTCATCAAGAGTTTCACATGAGTCGAATGATATCCTAGATCCTAGGTTCAAAGTTCTCTATGCCCAAGATCTGATATACCTATAAACTTGATGACTAAGGAAGAATATACACATAAAAAAATTGATTAAAAACATACACTCCTCCATACAATAGCATATGTAGTAAGTTGAACAAAATTGGGTGGTCGGGATACTCCCCACACCTTAGCGAGATGACTACTCACTCATGGTAAAAAATACAAGTACAATATAGTAAAGAAGAAAAAAATAAGTCATCATCATAGAAAAAGAGTAAATTGTATGCGTTATGTGCATGAATGATTTTTCAGATGCTAGAATGATGGAACCCCACAAATAAAAATACCACCTTTGGGCATTTTTCAAAGATGGACTGTTGGGTCATCGATCTATCCTTTCCTAAGAACTACATATATTTTTATGGAGGATAAGTAGGTAGAAAATGATAGTGTTGATGGAAGAGGACATCCCTAGTCTAGCTTCTCTTGAGGTCAAGACTATGAAATCTTGGAGGAGACTGGGATCTCCTTGGTCCATCTGCAGATGGATGGGGTCGATGAAGGAGGTTAATGGAGGCTAGAATGGATGATCTTAAATAAAATTGGCATCCTAGAGGTGTGGTGGAGGATCCTTTTCTTGATGGCTGTAGTCTTCTTTTTATAGGAGTGAACGTAGCGCTTGGAACCCTTCCCAACTACTTGTACATCTACAATAGATACGAGAGGTCAAAAATGGGAGGTTGAAAAAGGGTATTGCACCCCTTCATCACCACCATTGGGACTTGGCATCAGACTAGAGTACATGGCTCTCGTCGTTCATGAGAACATAATTTTTTTTGGGGGTCTATATGCTTATTAGAATTGATTATCGTCAATCAATGAGTCATTGTTGGGAAAGACTATTGTTGGCCAAAGGGTCTTCATCACGAGACACACTGTCAGATGATGAGTCTTCATCACGAGAGACACTGTCAGATGATGAGTCTTCATCAGTTAGAATCCTTATTGGGAAATGAGTCTTTGTCATGCGGAATCCCCATCGGGGGTTAGTCAATGGGATTCCAATGTCGTTTAGAGGTCCATCCATTGATTTGTGATGGTACGTCAGGAATCAAGGTGACTTCTATCAGACCGATAGGATTCTTGGGAGAGTAAACCCACCCCAGGGGTGGGGGACCATTGATGTGGGTCATAAAGATTGCACGGATAGAAATTTTGACTGATAGAATGTGACTAGATGATGTAGCCTGATAAAGGATTGGATCAATGAAAGTCTTGTCTAGTCATTTAGGACAACAATCTCCTAAAATACTACCATGCAATGAACTTCAAGCCTACCATGAGAACCAAGAATTTGAATCAAAACCTTATACTTCTCATAAAAGTAGAAAATTTAATAGCAAGCTAGTTTGACACAAAAATGGTGGAACTAAGTGTAAAACTGAGATGAAAATGCAACTAAAAGTAGGATTAATATGCATTCATCAAATAACCCCAAACTTTAAAATCACTCATCCTTGAGTGACAAAAATTTCAAATAGTCACCAAATGAATACTTTCAACCCACATGATTGCCTCACCTTTACATCATGCTCATTTCCCTATCACCTAATATGGTCGTGCTACCCAACTTCCTAAGAAGACAGGGCACATATATCCATGTCTTCCTTTTCAAAATTTCTTCCCAAAAATAGTTCCTCACAACTATTTCCAATACTAAACACATCTAAGACTTTTCATGAGCATTAGAGAATCCCATAGAACAAAAATATGCATATGATCTAACACTGGGGGTGTGTGAAAAGGTATCAAATCAGACATTCATTATGTCCCTAGGTGGAAAATGGAGATAAGGGGTTGGGGAAGGAAGGTGAAAATATCTCTACTATTTGACTTGAGATTGCATTTATGTGTGCAAACACATGTATATTGCAACATTTTTTTTATTTTTAAACATTGGCATCTTTTCTTTTTGGTGGTATGCTCCTATCAAATATAGAGGATATGGAAGAAGAAAATCAAGTGGTGAGGGGTTGTGCTACCCTGAACTTGGATTTTCGCACTTTATATGGCTTTTTATTTTCTTTTTTATGGATGGAAGGTAAGAAAGATGGAAGACAATGTGTAGAAGGGGGGTTCGATCAGCATACAACTTGATTTTCAATTTTGTGCACCGAGTAGTTATCCTAGTCTCAATATGCTCAAATAGTGACATGATAAGGGAAACAGTAATGATTTCATGAATTTGTTTCACTAATAAGTTAGAAGAACGATGTTTTTGATCCCTCTCAATTCCTCAAATACATGCCATCTTTTTGAGGAAAATAGGATGTTTGGGATCGTAGGCCACATACGATGATTTCTAACCATTGGTTGTTTCAAAAATTGGTCACTGTGAGGTTTTTCTTTGAGCAAGTAGAGTCATCTAATGATGGCATGTATGGATGAAAACAAGAAATTAAATACAAGCATACAAGATAACAACATTGATTACTCTAGAGATTTAAATTATGAAAAATTTAAGCCTAAATGCAATGCATGAATGCAACAATTAGATCATAAGCTATAAATAGATAGGTGTGAGGAGAAAGTGGAACACATACACCCACCATCCACCTTGAGCTTAGATATTTTCTCATCCCCGACCAAATACTAAATCCAATATGGAGGAGAAAATTTGTGTTGGTTGGTCTACTAGCTATGGTTGCTCTCTATTAGAAAAAGTCATTCACCTACAAACAAAATTGTTAGAACTAGTGATCTTGTGATGAGATGTACTAATGGACCAAATGCACTATGAAGTAAGATGTAGAAACAACTTGATTTGAATTTAACACTCAATTTACTTCCCAAGAAGAACCTTTGTTTAATGTCAAAGGCTCGATTTCTTAAAGCTCAATAATGGAAAGTTGGAGAGAGGTGTGAGAAATTTGTCATCCTACACATCAAAAGTGGTAAAATAATGCTTGGGCATTGGCTATTGACTGTGGATTCTATAGTCTTATCACTCCTCATTATAACAACTCCATGGGAGAAGTTATGCATGACAATGAATGGACCTAACCATCTGGTCTTGAGCTTTCTTAAAAAGAGACAAATATGAGAGTTGTGCATTAATACTTAATCTCCCACTTGCAAATCTTTCCTTTTTAGGTGGCCATCATGCTACATCTTTGTGCGCTCCTTCTAGATGCATTTGTTTTCAAAAGTTTTTAACTATACTCTTCTAGATCATGTAGTTGATGTAGATGGTTTTCATTTTCCACACAGAGGTCAAAGTTGAGCTACTTGATGACCCATTGAGCTTTGTGTTCTAGCTCCACTAGTAAATGACAAAAGCTTTTGTATTTATGCCAGAATGATGTAGTGCTTAGGGGAGTATTGTATGTAGTTCAATATGCCCATAATACGTCATTCAACCTATGAGTCCAATCTTGTCATGTCTTGTTGGTCGTCTTCTCCATAATAGCCTTGATCTAGTGGTCAAAAACCTTCACCTGACCACTTGTCTTAGGGTGATATGGAGTGACCACATGGTGAGACACACCATACCTATAGAGAAGAGCTTTAAAGTAGCATTTTGTAAAGTAAGATCCTCCATCAGAAATG
The DNA here is from genome assembly GCA_963693085.1 of Alisma plantago-aquatica. Taxonomy (NCBI): domain Eukaryota; kingdom Viridiplantae; phylum Streptophyta; class Magnoliopsida; order Alismatales; family Alismataceae; genus Alisma; species Alisma plantago-aquatica. The sequence goes on along the minus strand of OY856413.1, from coordinate 681,542,755 downwards.
ATAGTGTGGGGGATTTGAAAACATGGGAAGATGATGTCTTTGAAAAGATTGATGACTAGTTTGGAGTTAGTGGACATAGTGGGGATGCCATGTACCCTTTTAGAGACATAATAAACAACAAAAGAAAAGTTGTATGACAATTCATATGAAGAAGGAAATGGACTCATGTAGTCCACACTCCATACATCAAAGATATCAACTTCTTGCCAAAGGTTTAGGGGAATTTCATCCCTCTTAGAACTATTACCAGAAACTTGTCATAAGACTTAGCATAGTTGTGTTCATTCTTAATGATAGAGTGTTATAAAAACCACCATGAAGGGTCTTGAATGTCATCTTCTTGGAACTCATGTGGTCACCAGTTGGGCCTAAATGACTCTATTCAAGAATAAGATGAGCCTCCTTTTAGAGATGCATTGATAATAAAGTTGCATGAACACAGTCAGAATATATAAGGATCACCCCAATAGTAATGGAGGATGTCCATCATGAACTTCTTCTTCTCATTCCCTATTCAGTATGGATGAAGGACCTTCACAACTAGATAGTTCATGAAGTTCACATACCATGAAGTGAATGTGGATAGTTTCAACATGTGATCATTAGGCAGGGAGTCATTGATAGAAATCGTGTCACTCTTTCATATGCAATCAATTGAAATTATCAACAACAATGTTTTCAATTCCCTTCTTGTCTTTGATCTCTAAATCAAATTCTTACAGCAATGGTATCCATCTGATCTGCCTTAGCTTGGCATCCTTCTTTGACATCAGATATTTACTGGCATTAGATTTATGTTGATAATTACTTGAAAACCAATAAGATAGGATCAAACTTGTCAAAAGCGTAGATGATGGTGAGTAGATCCTTCTTAGTTGTTTCATAATTATTCTACACACTGTCTAGAATCTTCTCATGTAGTAGATGATGTGATGTTTCTTGTTGATCTGCGACCCTAAATTGCACCTTCAACATAGTCACAATAATCACATAAGATCTCAAAAGGAAGAGACTAACCTAGGGAACAAAGGATGAGAGTTGAGATGAGAACCTCCTTTAGAGTGTTAAATCTCTTTTTATAGTCGGGAGTTGAAAATGAAGTCCACATCCTTCTGAAGAAGATTTGTGAGAGGCTTTGTGATCTTTCAGAAGATACGAATAAATCTTCTATAGAATCAAGCATGTCCTAAGAATGCTTAGACTTATTTAACATTGGTTGAAAGAGATATCTTGGCAATCACTTCTACCTTCTCTTTGTCAACTTGGATGCCTCTAGAGATGATACAATGGACTAGAACAATGCCCTCCTTCGCCATGAAGTGGCATTTTCCCAATTAAGCACCATAAATGCTTCTTTACAATGTTCCAGGACAAGGGAAACGTGGTGTAGGCATGATTCAAAAGAATATCCATAGAATGAGAATTCATCCATGGATATTTTCATTATGGTTTCAGTGAGGCCAGAGAAGATGGAAGACATGCAAAACCAAAAAGTAGCAAGAGCATTGCATAATTTCAACAACATACGACAAAAAGCATACATGTCAAACGAACATGTGAAGGTGGTCTCTCTTAATCACTGAAATGAATGGATATCTGGTAGAAGACATAGTATCCATTCAAATTATAGAAGAATTCCTAGTATGCGAGTCTCTTTAGGAGTTGATCAATAAAGGAAAGGGGAAGTGATTCTTACTAGGTGAATTGTTGAGATTGTGGTAGTCTATGAATATGCACCACCCAATCATTGTGTGGGAGGGAGTAAGCTTTTTCTTAGCATTTAAAACAATGGTAGTGCCTCCCTCTTTGGCACCACTTGAATAGGACTCACCCATGGTGAAAAAGAGATAGGATAGATGATTCTAAAGATAGTAGTTGAATCACCTCCTTGCTCACGACTTCCTTTAAAATGGGGTTCATCTTGCATTACTACTCGATGGAGGGCTTTGTACTTGTCAACCATATTGATGTGATGCATGAAAAGGGATTGACTCACTCCAGTTAGATCAGTCATCTTGTAGCCCAATGTCAACAACTTGTCTTCTTGCTTAGTCATGAGGTTTGAATTGATGACGATTGGGCAAACTTTCTTCTCATTTAGGAAGACATATTTTAGCCACATAGGTAGGGGATTCATCTCTAGTGTAGTGTCCTACTTGTCCTCTTCTTCAATAATATTCAGATTTAAGCTCTTCAAACTCTAGTTCAGGGTCTTCTTTGACATTGTCTAGGTGGAAGATAAATTGCTCCACCTATTCATCACTCAGTTCATGTGCATTGAGGTTGATGAGTGATGTCTCAAGAGGGTCTTCAGAAGTAGACCATCCTGACACAGTTGTGCCATTTTGTCAACACAATCAATGAGGTAGCATTTATCTTGGAAAGAGGGACCCTTGATGCTCTCAAGACCTTGAAGTATGTAGTGTTAGTTCCTAGTCTCAACGTCGATCCCAACTTCTATGTCAATGAGAGCTTTGGATGTTGCAAGGAACATATACCCAAAGACAAGAGGATAAAAAAGACCCTCCTTGATCCATGATGAAAAAATCACAAGGGAAATAAGATGTTGGACCCACTCACTTAGGGATAAGTTCTACAATACCCATAGGTGGTCATACAAGAATCAACAAGCTGAATTACAATGTAATTGGTAAGGATGTTAGTCGTGAAGCCTAGTCATTTGCACAAGCTGCAGGACATGATAAAAATTCTTGCCCCAAGATTGGCTAGACACTTCTAGCATGTGGTATCTCCAACAAATCAAGAGATGCCAAATATCCTAGATCTTTGAGTTTTTTGGGCATGTTTTTGTAGACAATGTTTGACGCCATTCATGCTAGTATCAGCTATTAGGTATTTGTGTGTGAGGAGAGTATTGAAGAACTTTTCTCTTAAGGGGATTTCATGAAAAGCATCAAGGAAGGGTATGTCAACTTATAACTTTGTCATTGCTTCCTTGAACTTCATTAATCACAAGTCGAGCTACATTTGAGCTAGGGAACTCTGGTTTGGGAGACACAACTTGTAAACAAGCACCATATGGGTAGAGGAGGGAGTTCATGTAGCTTTAAGTTCCTTCTCAAGAGTTGGGGTACTAATTGTCTGAGGGGTATATGTATCTCCCTTCTTTGGTGCTTCAACAGTTGGTTATATAGGTGCATGCACTGGAATGACTATTGATATAGCCATTAGACAAACTTCTTCATCATCCTTGTCTTCAAGAACCAGTCTATTATTGTTGATGATTGAGGATAGAGGTTCTGGTAGTCAACAGCCAAAGAATGTGGTCATAGCCATTAACTACACTCCTCCTGGTACTTGGGGTTACCCTCATGTAGACCCATAAATGGGCATGTTGGAGGAAGGATGGCTACAACTACCTACGCAAGTTGCACCTCCATGGAGTTGTTGTATGCTTGTTGGCTGTCCATTATCTTCCCTATGGTATTTGGGAAACTTTGATCATTTGATACAGTTACACTCTGCTAGTTTCCTTTCCCTTGTGGATGTCGACCTTAATGGTTGTAGGGTAGACATCTTGAATTGTGGTTGTTGCCCTGGTTGAAAATGCTACAGTGTTGGTCAGTAATGTAATTGTTCAACCGATAGTTCTTCTACAGTTGGAAACCAAGGGGACCCCAAACGTCGTTTTGACTTTGATCTACCTTGATATGATGAGCATTGGAGGCTCCGTCTAGTTTTCCATATTAGAAATCTAGGTGATTTCTTGACATTTTAGGGTTTTAGTACCCCCTTTCCCAGAATGGAGTTGACAACATTGAATTCAACAATGAGTATGGGGCTATCAAACTGGGGCTGGTTCATATTGAAGGTGGGTATAGGTGGTTGCACTATAGACTCATGTGTCCCTCTGTGATTTAGACTTGGTAGCCTTATGGGGCTACCCAACCTAAAAATAGGACTACCTCTCTGCCCATTCCTCATAAGGGTTGACTTGAGATTGTCTTATTATAGAGCAAGCATCTTTAGGGATTCAACAATGTCCTTCAGCTTAGATTTGTCTTCTGCCATGGTCACTTTGAGAAACTCCTTTCTTTCATGAAGATCCCCAATTTGCTTGGTTCTCGGCTCCCATTCTCACAACCTTCCACACATCATTGAAACTTTGTCACATGAAGTTTCCATTGGAGGTTGCATCTAGGAACTACCTAACATCATCATCTACTCCCCTATAGAAGGTTTCTATAACTTGCATAGAGGATATGCCATGATGAGTGTATTTAAGCATCAATACTTTAAATTCTTCCCAGGATTCAAAGAGGGATTATCCTGGGAGCTGTTCAAATTGAGTAATTTACCCTCAGAACTGGTAGGTGAGTGAGCGCAGAAAGAACTTCACAAGGAACTATTATGAAGTTCCTCCCTAGTTATGATGCTACAATCATCAAGGGAATTGTACCACACCCTAGACTTGTCAGCAATGGAGTAGTATAATAGTTGTAGATTTACAGCTTTGTTGGGAACACCAGCTTCCTTGCTTACTCCACATAGATATGGGAACTTTTTCAGGTGATCATGTGTGTCCTCTCCCTATAAATTTTTGTTTTTGCATCATTGCCACCCACAGTGTTTTGATTCCAAAGTTAGGCACTATGATGTCTGGTTGGACGATTGGGTTGCGGATGCTAGTGACCTTAGTGATAGAGAACTCTCATAGTTTACTTTGTCATACATATTCTTCTGCTGCTCGAAGTTCTACTTCTACTGCAGCTCTAGCTTTTGCCATGAGTCTATATCTTTATAATGATGGTGCTGCCTCAACCATGTAGTTGATATCCTCTTTGGACATCTTACCTGGTGTGCACAAAGGAACCTGTGGTAGATTTACTCGATATCAGGATCAAAATCTAGTCTTAAACCAATGGTAGAAGAGTGTCACATGCATTGGAAATGGTTCCTGAGGAAGAAAGACTACCACGAGTGAAATGACTGACATGGAGTTAGATTCAAGAAGATATGAATTATTGTCAATTGTAAAATAAAAATACTAACTAATCACGGATAATTAAAATGATCAAAAAAATCTTTTTTCTTGGTGACGTCTCCAAAATTTGACGTGTGATTTATCACGCTAGAAACTTCACTAGGGGTGAGATCCCTAGGTTTACCTTAAACAATCTAAAATAATCACCACCCTTAAGTGGATGGAATTATCATAGTATATTTCATGAGTGAACTCAGATGACAATGTATCTAAGAATCATATAATCAAAGTAACCAAGCAAGAACTAGTATTTAGCACAAGATTTGTGGTTGTTGATTATTGTAATTGTAAATAATAAATATCTGGTTAAAATTCAAGATTTACAAATGGATGAACACTAAGGTGGAATGGGTTTCACCATTGTTACCTATCATTTTCTATCTCGCGGCATCATATTAATCATGGAAATATATATGTCGAGCCCAAGATAATCCCCCTTTTGGTGTTAGGCATAAAACCAAAATAGATATCACTCTAATCTTGTCATCGAGTTACCTAGAGTTCATGCATATATTGCCTTAGAAAATAGCTATCCAAAATACTCATCAAGGGTTTCACATAAATCAAATGATATCATAGATTCTAGGTTCAAAGTTATCTGCACCCAGCATGTGATTTACATATAAACTTATGATTAGGCAAGAATATTATAAAAAAAATATTCAAAACATATATTGGTTGACACAATAGCAGATGCAGTAAGGAGGAAAAAAATCAAGTATTAGGGCAACTCTCTCATGGTAGACAATACAAGTATATTATAGTAAAGAAGAGTTGAAGAAGTCTTCATGGAAGAAGAATTTGTAGTTCTGCATGAGTGATTCTTAAAACTTTGGAGCAATGAAACCTAGAAAACAACAATAACAGCTCATGGACTTTGTCAAAGATGGTCTACTAGTTCATCAATCTCTCCTTTCTTAAAGACTATATTTGTTGCTATGGAGGTGAAGCAAGTGGAAAATGATGGTATTTCAATGGTGGAGGGCATTGTTCATCTAGCTTCTTTCAGAGGGGGGGCTATGAAGTCTTAGAGTAGGATGGGATCTCCTTAATCTATCAAATGATGGAGGGGTGGACAGAGGAGTTCAACGGTTGTTGGAATGGATTTTGGGAATAAAACTGGTAGCCTGCAGACAGGTTACATATACTTTTCTTGGTGGCTCTAGTTTTCTATTTATAGGCATGGTCTAGAGTTTGAAAACTTCCTAACCACTTGTAAAATTGACATAGATATGGGGGGATGATGGCAGTATGTAGATGAAGGATCTCGTGACACGTTAGTACCACCATTGGGGCCTAGCATCGTGCTCGAGTGTAGGACTCTCATTGGTTGATGATAATAAAATCTTTATCGGGGGCGTTCCCATCGTCAAGATGGATTATCTTCTATAAATGAGGTTGTAACGACCCCGCCTCCCGGTAACCCCCAATTAAGAGAGACCAATAGGTCAAATATGCTATCCCAATATTTTAGGATCCATGGTTTGACATTTAATAAAAAAAAATTATCAAATTCTACTATTACTAAACTGAAAAGTTGGAATAAAATAAAACTTTTTGCATACCTTATAAAATTTGGATTCAAGACTTCTATCCACATAAGATAGAATAAATTTGGATTCTAGACTTCTATCCATAGAAAAAGGCTATCTAACTAATCCTCCTTGAAAAGGTCAGTTGTATCTTCACAAATTTTGATTTACTATTTGTCCATTTTTAGAATTGTACCTAAAATGTTGACAAACAAAACATCGGTCAGTATATTGCTATACTGGTATGTGGGGGACAATCAAAATATCACAAATAGTTTCTAACAACCTAATTAAGAAAGTAATTGATTAACAATCCAAATTATGCTTTTAATGTGACTTCTCAACTACTTTTGCCCTAAACCTTAGATTACCTTCTCTTGGGGTTTTGTCCTTGCAAGGGACATAAGGCCACCTTCCCCATCCTGAGATTAGTGCCTAGGGTCACCTCTAGAGGTGCCCAATGGTCTTCCCTCTGGGGCTTGACCAAATCAGACCTTCCCTCCAGGGCTGGGTCTTGCAACATACGTCAATGTGACATGTAGGTTCGAGAAACATATTCATATTTAATTGTGATACACATAGGGACTTTATATATATTAATTAAAGTGCCCTTCAACCTAAAATGAGATGGTTGAATTTTCATAAGTGTGAACGTCCTTTTTCCTTGCAATGGCCAAAAAATATCTAAAGTGAGTGGAGAGCCCACTCACATTAGTTAACTAAAAAGTAATATCCACTCAATTTTTGGATATTATTATTATAATGGTTAAGGTGCTTAATTTTCTTTCTTTTAATTCATGGATAATGAAGAGGAATTACAAGGTGGGGGAGATGTATTCATGTGCGAGGGATGGAGGGGAGTATGTGGCACCAATTTTGGGAGTTAAAAGATTATTATATCACTTTCTCTCTCATTCAAATTTCCTTATAAACATCTCATTTCCAACCCAAATGAAAGGATTTTTCGACCATTCTTTCCTTCCTTGCTTTGGCCATGCTCAAGGGAGCTTAGGAGCAACAGGAGGACGTGCCCCAACCTATAGGTAAGCTCCATAGTCATCTTCAACCTTGATGCCATGGTGGAAATCGAAATTCAATGCTTAAATTCTTCTTTTCTCCATTCAATCTTCTACCTTAGCCATTCATTTCACTCAAAGACTTGAGGACGAGCCTTGGGAGGTTGAAAAAGCTTCATTCACCATTGAAGTTGTGAATCTTGAAGCTTGGATTCAATTTTGAAGGCGGGTTATATAACTTGAACCCTTAAATGTCATTATTGCTTGCAATTTATTCATTTTGTGTTGAACCTTTCTTCTCTCTCGATTTCCTTTTAATTAGTTGTTCAAATCATCATAAGACTCACAACTGATTTTGAAGGTTTGAAGCTTGAAGATATTTATGTCATCTTAAGCATACACCTCAACAAAGGAATGGGCAAACGGTTTGCAAAAACCAATTGAGCTAATTTGGTTTCAAAACCGAATGAGTTGATTCAGTTTCAAAACCGAATGGGGAATTAAGTCCAAGACCGAATGGTTAGTTGTACCCAAGAATGAATGGGTAATTTACTCCAAGACTGAATGGCTAAATAACTACAAGACCGAATGGGTAAATAACTACAAGACCGAATGTGTAAATGACTACAAGATCGAATGGGTAATTGAGTTCAAAACCGAATGGGTAATGGATCTCAAGATCGAATGGGTAAATTAGACTTCAAAACCGTTTGAGGTTAATTACTGATGTGAATGAGGGAGGTTCAATGGTTCAATTTGATTTAAATTTAATGGATTCAAGGATGGTTGATCCATTGATTACAAACCCTAATCGGTTGAATCGATTGAAACCCTAATTGATGAAATTGATTTTGGGGATTCAATGACCCAAATGGTCTCAAGACCGTTTGGAGGTCAAACGGTCTCAAGACCATTTGAAGGTCAAGGGTTGTGATGGATGGTTGGTAATCCAAGGGCTACAAGTTGAATTACTTTCAATGGTTCAGATGATGGATGGTTCCATGATTGAAATCCCTAAATCGATTTGATGATGCAAACCCTACTTCGTCCAATCAGTTTCAAGATGGTTTGGACTAAACAGTCTTGAGACCGTTTGAGTTCAAACGATCTTGAGACCATTTGGGATCAAATGGTCTTTAGACCGTTTGAAGGGCATACAGTCTCAAATTATTTGATGTTCATTCGGTTTCAATTGAGCAAACAGTTTCAAATCGATTGAAGGAGTTAGGGCAAGACCGATTGGAGGTCAATCACCTCAAGACCGTATGGAGATACAATTGAACCAAGACCGTTTGAAGGTCTAATACCTCAAGACCGTTTGAAGGTTTAACTGATTCAAATTTTGTAAGTATAATTAAAACCATGATTTTTTATGATGTTTATTAAAGGTAATCATAATGGTTGTACCTTCAAGGTAATTAAATGATTAGCACCTTTTGCGTGGTTAATCTTTGATGCTTATGGAGGCAATGACTTAATACACAATGTCAATCCTTCATTCAAGTTGAATTGACCTAATCTAATCAAGCTTGAAGAAATCAACATCCTAGAGAGGATGAGAGAAAGAGAGAAATTTATACATGTATAATAATCATGTAGTTGTTAAGCATCAACACTTTCAATATGAATAAAGTATGTAATAGGGTATGATCCTTGACAAAGAGATCATGAAACCCTAATTGAGAAAGTTGATGATCCCTAACCCTAATCAAGGGTAATGTCATATGAAACCCTAATCAAGGGTAATGTCATATGAAACCCTAATCAAGGGTAATGTGTTATGAAACCCTGATGCAGTGATGTGATGGGAAACCCTAATCCAGGGTGATGTTATGTAATGCTATATGAAACTCTACCCTATTATAGGGTGAAGGTATGTAAAACCATAATTTTGGGTTATAGTGCATGAAACCCTAATCTTGGGTAATATGATGATAAATCATAACCCTAACCTTGGGCTATGAGTTGAGAAACCCTAATTTTAGGTAAGGCTATGTGAAACCCTGATATAGGGTAATGTTATGTGAAACCCTAATATAGGGTGATGTTATGTAAAATCCTAATTGATAAAGAGGGGAAACCCTATTCCTAATAATGGAATACTGAATAATATATTGGTAGGTGAAACACCTAAAGTGGTTGATAATGGATAACCTTATATCAATAATGCCTTAACCTGAGATGAGACCATATTATTGAAAATGGTTGAATGATAAATGTGATAAACGGGTGCATAAAGTATTAGGATGGGAAATGCCCTAATACAAGATAAGTTACAAGTGATGAGGAAAGTGATATATCAAGACATGATAGATATCACATTCAACACCTCAAGGATATACACCTTGATGTACTCTAAATATAATATACTTGAATGAGTAACACATAAAGTGTGTCATGATAATTTTTCCTAGTGAGAGGTGACAAGATGTGTAATGGGCCTTGTGAGCCATGAAGAGTAATTGTTGCCTAGTGAGAGGTAACAAGATGTGTAATGGGCTTTGTGAGCCATGAGAGTAGTTGATGCCTAATGATAGGTAACAAGATGTTTATCAAGTCTCATGAAAGAAATGGTAATGTTTAAAATAAACAATGGAAAGTTAGTAACATAATAATAATAAATGGATACAATAATAATAACGAAATCTTAATCATGCATGCTTTATGCTTATAGCCAAATAATGGCTATGGTGTTTTGAATAAGTTTAAAGGGGATAAGAGGAATACTTGAATTACATAAAGGATGTGAATAAGTATGATGGCTTGGCCAAGGTTTAATACCTAGTAAAGGTGATGTGGTATTCAGTGATGATGCATAGGATTGACATAGTCCATTACCTGGAATAATATCACAGGATTGGTAATAACCCAATACCTAGAATAATTGCACATGATTGGTCATAACCCAATACCTAGAATAGTATCACAGGATTGGTAATAACCCAATACCTAGAATAACATCACAGGATTGGTAATAACCCAATACTTGGAATAATTGCACAGGATTGGTCATAACCCAATACCTGGAATAATATCACAGGATTGGTAATAACCCAATACCTGGAATAATGTCACAAGATTGGTCATAACCCAATACCTGGAATAATGTCACAGGATTGGTAATAACCCAAGCTTGGAATAATTGCACAGGATTTGCATAGTCCAATGCCTGGAATGTTTGCACAGGATTGGTATAGTCCAATGCCTGGAATGTATGCACAGGATTGGTATAGTCCAATGCCTGGAATGTATGCACAGGATTGGTATAGTCCAATGTCTAGAATGTTTGTACAGGATTGATATAGTCCAATGCCTGGAATGTATGCATAGGATTGGAATAGTCCAATGCCTGGACAGAATATGATGATGTATACTCACATGACTGGTATAATTCAATATCTGGTTAGCTGATTGGCTGAGGCCAACAAATACAAGTGAGAATGATTCATGGATGACATGCTATGATAATGAATATTACAGGATAAGCTTGAAATGTTGATATAGTATGATGGATAAATGAAATACCTATTTTTCCTATTCCTTATAAAGAAAATAGATGATTTACTACTCTATCAAAGATAGTTGCAATGCCTTAAAATATGAGAATGATCTAAACTTCTTATCCTCTGCTCATTTTAATACTATTTAAGTGCAATAATAATGTTTCTGGAAGAGAGTTATATCTCTCGCTGGGACAATTTTCAATTATCTCACCCCCGTGGGATCCAACTTTTTAGGTAAATGCGGACAAGGAGGCAGGAACCATACAACAAGGGGAGGAAAACAACATCAAGAACAATAGTAATATCTCAGGTGGAGATACTAACTGTCATGTCTTGTAGATATGAGTCATATGTGTCGTCTCTGTACTCTCAGGTCCTCAAAGTTAGTAGTTAGTACTTTTAATGAATCAATCTGAGATTTTGGCTTGAATTCCTCAAGGTTTGTGTTGCTCATGTTTAGACTTAACAGAGAAATTTGATGTATGTAATCCTCAAGAAGAGATGGTACATGGTATGTACATGTAATACTTTGGTTCTTATTGTTAAGAGTTTCCTGGAAATGGATCTCTTTGGAAAAGGTTTTAATTTTTAGTGATTTTTGTTAATCCATTGTTAATGATTGCTTCAGCTTAGTTAATGACATTTTGTTCAAATTCTTCACCACAATTTAGTGGTATCAGATCTCTAGGTTCGCTGAGTCTACAGAGAAATAGGACTAAGGTGTTGAGTCTGTTCTACTGTCCTCCAGTATATCTTATAGTGACTTCTTCTTATGCATAAGAAGGAAGATAGCTTAAAGATATCTGGAGAACACACGGATCACGTTGTTGAAAGCAATGTTGTTGCACTAGTGGGAGGTGTAAGGGATTAGGCAAGATAGGAATCAGTGCCTGCGAATTCCCATTTTGATGAAGCTATGATAGAAAAACCAACCTTTCATTCTCTATTTAGGGAATTCATGACCACAATGAGGCATATGGAAGACCGAATGCCAGCACCAACACCTAGGGCACCAACTCCCAGTGAGGGACATGAGTCTAGTAAGACTTTTGAATGACTACGTCGTGTAGGAGATATAGAATATGCTGGGACAACTGATCTAGCAGATGTTGATCTATGGCTCACTGAGTTAGAAAAGGCTTTTAAAATCCTTAGTATTCCGGATGTTGACAAAGTCAAACATGTTGTATACCTTTTGAAGGGTAGTGTTGGCCATTGGTGGGCCATAGAAGAAGTAAAAAGGAATGATGAAGAGGCTGGTTGGGAGGAATTTCGTCAAGAATTCATCAATATGTATTTTCCAAGAACATACTTAGATGAAAAGATCTCACATTTTGAGAAGGTTCGGCAGGGAACCATGTCAATAAATGAATATGAAGCTAGGTTTATGGAACTTTTATGGTTTTGTCCTCAAATGGCTACTACTGAGCAGGAGAAGATTCGTTGTTTTGAGAAAGGACTGAATGATGAGGTGTCTATCTCGAAAGTTGCTTTAGAAAGTAGAGAGAAATTTGCCACCTTTGTGGAGTCAATTCGGAGGATAGAAATGTCTGTGATGAAGAAACATGAGGCAAACCTCAAAAGGAGGCCTACACAGTCACAGGAATAGTGGATTGGTGGTACTAAACAACCAAAGTTTTCGGTAACATCGGTTCAACCACAATATAGTACATCAATGTAGTGGTCATCAAGTGAGGGCCGGACTTGCCATAAATGTGGACATATAGGACACTTTATGTAGTAGTGTCAAGGCATAATCTGCAAAACCCACAAGGACCTCAGGTTAGTGAAACAGAAGGCCGAGGACGAAGGCAAGTGTCATAGTTTGGTCCATCTACCTCTGGTAGTAGAGGACAAGGCAATATCAGATGACAACTGACTCCATGTTTTGAGTCAGATAAGTTACTAGATAACTCGTAAGAGGTAATATGTCAAGATAGAACTTTTCATTCTGAATCATCTTTCTTTTCTACTCTCTTCCTACTTATTATAAGAAAGGTAGTTATTGTTGAGATTCCTTTAACTAGTCCTATGAGGACATAAGGAAGAGATAAAAAGGATGAGAACCTATATTTAGGATAATATTCTCTTATATGCTTTGAAAATTTTCATTTCATGTAGAAGAGATGTAAAAGAAATACCTACAGAAAATCTAAGATATTAAATAGTAAATAAAAAAGATGTTAAAAGTATGAAACATAATATGAAACAAATGCATACTACCTAATTTCAGTTCTTGAATACCCTGGCCAGGTATTCATCTATTGAAGGTAGGGTAAGTATGACACTCTTAGATTGTTATCTTTCTTACTACCCTGATCGAGTAGTCATTTTGAGACAATCTAAAGAGCATAATGAAGTCAGAAATGTGGCATGGATAATTCTACCACATCCTAATTGATATGGAAAGATCTGAGTTAATCATAGATCAACTTATAAACAAAAGAGGATGTTTAGTATGATGTATACCTTGGTCCTTAGACCTAGAAGTAACAATGTTCAGTAATGAACTAAGGGTTGGAATACCTTGATCTAGTAATCATGATAATGATAATTCTGAGAGGTGATGATATGTAATCATCTCTATCATTTCTATGATGAAGGCAAGAAATTTAAGAGGAAATAATATTGAATGACACATGAACAATTGAAGGTTCATGCAATAATCTAAGGAGGTAATTTATGTTGGTTACCTGGAAGGGCCAACTGTGAAATCAAACCAGTTATATAAAATACTATGGACATCATGTGTTAGGGGTTTATGCTCTGCATAAACATAACATCAATAAGGATGTACTAATTGAAGGAAAAATTGCAGAATCTTTGTGGTGAAAGCTTATTAAAGCTAAAAATGTATGATGATATTTGTAGTACCAAGTGGGTGACAAATTAGTGAGGTTTGACACCTGAGTTAAATAAGGTAGTGTTACCTGACACAGAATTAACTCTACAGTTAATAATGAAAAAGACAGTGGAATATGTGTCCTGTGTGACAGATTCTATGATAACCCTGGAAGGAAGGACTTTGTAATGATCAAAGTTCTATGGCCTCTCCATGACATTAAGATTTTAGTTGGAGGCTTGATGATATGATGAATAAATAATATATGTTTTCCTTTACCCTGGAATAATATCACACGATTGGTAATAACCCAATACCTGGAATAATGTCACAAGATTGGTCATAACCCAATACCTGGAATAATGTCACAGGATTGGTAATAACCCAAGCTTGGAATAATTGCACAGGATTGGCATAGTCCAATGCCTGGAATGTTTGCACAGGATTGGTATAGTCCAATGCCTGGAATGTATGCACAGGATTGGTATAGTCCAATGCCTGGAATGTATGCACAGGATTGGTATAGTCCAATGTCTAGAATGTTTGTACAGGATTGATATAGTCCAATGTCTGGAATGTATGCATAGGATTGGAATAGTCCAATGCCTGGACAGAATATGATGATGTATACTCACATGACTGGTATAATTCAATATCTGGTTAGCTGATTGGCTGAGGCCAACAAATACAAGTGAGAATGATTCATGGATGACATGCTATGATAATGAATATTACAGGATAAGCTTGAAATGTTGATATAGTATGATGGATAAATGAAATACCTATTTTTCCTATTCCTTATAAAGAGAATAGATGATTTACTACTCTATCAAAGATAGTTGCAATGCCTTAAAATATGAGAATGATCTAAACTGCTTATCCTCTGCTCATTTTAATACTATTTAAGTGCAATAATAATGTTTCTGGAAGAGAGTTATATCTCTCGCTGGGACAATTTTCAATTATCTCACCCCCGTGGGATCCAACTTTTTAGGTAAATGCGGACAAGGAGGCAGGAACCATACAACAAGGGGAGGAAAACAACATCAAGAACAACAGTAATATCTCAGGTGGAGATACTAACTGTCATGTCTTGTAGATATGAGTCATATGTGTCGTCTCTGTACTCTCAGGTCCTCAAAGTTAGTAGTTAGTACTTTTAATGAATCAATCTGAGATTTTGGCTTGAATTCCTCAAGGTTTGTGTTGCTCATGTTTAGACTTAACAGAGAAATTTGATGTATGTAATCCTCAAGAAGAGATGGTACATGGTATGTACATGTAATACTTTGGTTCTTATTGTTAAGAGTTTCCTGGAAATGGATCTCTTTGGAAAAGGTTTTAATTTTTAGTGATTTTTGTTAATCCGTTGTTAATGATTGCTTCAGCTTAGTTAATGACATTTTGTTCAAATTCTTCACCACAATTTAGTGGTATCAGATCTCTAGGTTCGCTGAGTCTACACAGAAATAGGACTAAGGTGTTGAGTATGTTCTACTGTCCTCCAGTATATCTTATAGTGACTTCTTCTTATGCATAAGAAGGAAGATAGCTTAAAGATATCTGGAGAACACAAGGATCACGTTGTTGAAAGCAATGTTGTTGCACTAGTGGGAGGTGTAAGGGATTAGGCAAGATAGGAATCAGTGCCTGAGAATTCCCATTTTGATGAAGCTATGATAGAAAAACCAACCTTTCATTCTCTATTTAGGGAATTCATGACCACAATGAGGCATATGGAAGACCGAATGCCAGCACCAACACCTAGGGCACCAACTCCCAGTGAGGGACATGAGTCTAGTAAGACTTTTGAATGAATACGTCGTGTAGGAGATATAGAATATGTTGGGACAACTGATCCAGCAGATGTTGATCTATGGCTCACTGAGTTAGAAAAGGCTTTTAAAATCCTTAGTATTCCGGATGTTGACAAAGTCAAACATGTTGTATACCTTTTGAAGGGTAGTGTTGGCCATTGTTGGGACATAGAAGAAGTAAAAAGGAATGATGAAGAGGTTGGTTGGAAGGAATTTCGTCAAGAATTCATCAATATGTATTTTCCAAGAACATACTTAGATGAAAAGATCTCACATTTTGAGAAGGTTCGGCAGGGAACCATGTCAATAAATGAATATGAAGCTAGGTTTATGGAACTTTTATGGTTTTGTCCTCAAATGGCTACTACTGAGCAGGAGAAGATTCGATGTTTTGAGAAAGGACTGAATGATGAGGTGTCTATCTCGAAAGTTGCTTTAGAAAGTAGAGAGAAATTTGCCACCTTTGTGGAGTCAATTCGGAGGATAGAAATGTCTGTGATGAAGAAACATGAGGCAAACCTCAAAAGGAGGCCTACACAGTCACAGGAATAGTGGATTGGTGGTACTAAACAACCAAAGTTTTCGGTAACATCGGTTCAACCACAATATAGTACATCAATGCAGTGGTCATCAAGTGAGGGCTGGACTTGCCATAAATGTGGACATATAGGACACTTTATGCAGTAATGTCAAGGCATAATCTGCAAAAGCCACAAGGACCTCAGGTTAGTGAAACAGAAGGCCGAGGACGAAGGCAAGTGTCATAGTTTGGTCCATCTACCTCTGGTAGTAGAGGACAAGGCAATATCAGATGACAACTGACTCGATGTTTTGAGTCAGATAAGTTACTAGATAACTCGTAAGAGGTAATATGTCAAGATAGAACTTTTCATTCTGAATCATCTTTCTTTTCTACTCTCTTCCTACTTATTATAAGAAAGGTAGTTATTGTTGAGATTCCTTTAACTAGTCCTATGAGGACATAAGGAAGAGATAAAAAGGATGAGAACCTATATTTAGGATAATATTCTCTTATATGCTTTGAAAATTTTCATTTCATGTAGAAGAGATGTAAAAGAAATACCTACAGAAAATCTAAGATATTAAATAGTAAATAAAAAAGATGTTAAAAGTATGAAACATAATATGAAACAAATGCATACTACCTAATTTCAGTTCTTGAATGTCCTGACCAGGTATTCATCTATTGAAGGTAGGGTAAGTATGACACTCTTAGATTGTTATCTTTCTTACTACCCTGATCAAGTAGTCATTTTGAGACAATCTAAAGAGCATAATGAAGTCAGAAATGTGGCATGGATAATTCTACCACATCCTAATTGATATGGAAAGATCTGAGTTAATCATAGATCAACTTATAAACAAAAGAGGATGTTTAGTATGATGTATACCTTGGTCCTTATACCTAGAAGTAACAATGTTCAGTAATGAACTAAGGGTTGGAATACCTTGATCTAGTAATCATGATAATGATAATTCTGAGAGGTGATGATATGTAATCATCTCTATCATTTCTATGATGAAGGCAAGAAATTTAAGAGGAAATAATATTGAATGACACATGAACAATTGAAGGTTCATGCAATAATCTAAGGAGGTAATTTATGTTGGTTACCTGGAAGGGCCAACTGTGAAATCAAACCAGTTATATAAAATACTATGGACATCATGTGTTAGGGGTTTATGCTCTGCATAAACATAACATCAATAAGGATGTACTAATTGAAGGAAAAATTGTAGAATCTTTGTGGTGAAAGCTTATTAAAGCTAAAAATGTATGATGATATTTGTAGTACCAAGTGGGTGACAAATTAGTGAGGTTTGACACCTGAGTTAAATAAGGTAGTGTTACCTGACACAGAATTAACTCTACAGTTAATAATGAAAAAGACAGTGGAATATGTGTCCTGTGTGACAGATTCTATGATAACCCTGGAAGGAAGGACTTTGTGATGATCAAAGTTCTATGGCCTCTCCATGACATTAAGATGTTAGTTGGAGGCTTGATGATATGATGAATAAATAATATATGATGAATAAAGTTCGGGGACGAAATCCTTGTTAGGGGTTTATAATTGTAACATCCCTAACCTGGGTTAAGACTTAATCCTAGATGTTTTTCTTAAGTAAGTCATTTATATTCTTGTCTTTATCTTTTGAAAAGTAATTAAGGCTCAAGAGGAACTTATGTTTCAATTTTAGTCATTTTTGAATAATGTTGAAACAATATTTTACTTGTTTTGGACTAAAGTGCAAATTACCCAAGTTGAGGGGTTAACTTGCAAATGTTACATGATAAATGTTCCTCAAGTGTTGAAGCATCATAATAATGATAATGATGTAGAGGTATGTCTTGTGGTAGCTTGAACACCAAGAAAGAGCTTATTAAGCAATGTTTGTGCATTAAAACCTAGTTTTGGTGTAATGTGCAATTTACCCAAAACCTAGGGTTCAATATGCAAAATACCACCTCTAGAGAATACCTCATATTTCTTGGAATCATGTAGAGAAAATAAAATGAGAGGGGTGTCTCATTTGAATCACTTTGGAGGAGAGAGAATCTTGATATTAAAATAATCAAGATTTAAGCATAATTGAAACCCTAATTCAATTTAATGCAAAAATAAATATATTAATTGATGTGCCCTTCAACCAAAAATGAGATGGTTGAATTTGCATAAGTGTGAACGTCCTTGTGCCTTGCAAAGGCCACGAAATAGCTAAAGTGAGTGGAGAGCCCACTCACATTAGTTAACTAAAAAGTAATATCCACTCAATTTTTGGATATTATTATTATAATGGTTAAGGTGCTTAATTTGCTTTCTTTTAATTCATGGATAATGAAGAATAATTACAAGGTGGGGGAGATGTATTCGTATGCAAGTGATGGAGGGGAGTATGTGGCACCAATTTTGGGAGTTAAAAGATTATTATATCACTTTCTCTCTCATTGAAATTTCCTTATAAGCATCTCATTTCCAACCCAAATGAAAGGCTTTTTCGACCCTTCTTTCTTTCCTTGCTTTGGCCGTGCTCAAGGGAGCTTAGGAGCAACAGGATTACGTGCCCCAACCTATAGGTAAGCTCCATAGTCATATTCAACCTTGATTCCATGGTGTAAATCAAAATTCAATGCTTAAATTCTTCTTTTCTCCATTCAATCTTCAACCTTAGCCATTCATTTCACTCAAAGACTTCAGGACGAGCCTTGGGAGGTTGAAAAAGTTTCATTCACCATTGAAGGCGTGAAGCTTGAAGCTTGGATTCAATTTTGAAGGTGGGTTATATAACTTGAACCCTTAAATGTCATTATTGCTTGCAATTTATTCATTTTGTGTTGAACCTTTCTTCTCTCTTGATTTCCTTTTCATTAGTTGTTGAAATCATCATAAGAATCACAACTGATTTCGAAGGTTTGAAGCTTGAATATGATAATGTAATCTTAAGCATACACCTCAACAAAGGAATGGGCAAACAGTTTGCAAAAATCGATTGAGCTAATTCGGTTTCAAAACCGAATGAGTTGATTCGGTTTCAAAACCAAATGGGGAATTAAGTCCAACACCGAATGGTTAGTTGTACCCAAGACCGAATGGGTAATTTACTCCAAGACCAAATGGGTAAATAACTACAAGACCGAATGGGTAAATAACTACAAGACCGAATGGGTAAATAACTACAAGACCGAATGGGTAAATGACTACAAGATCGAATGGGTAACTGAGTTCAAAACGGAATGGGTAATGGATCTCAAGATCGAATGGGTAAATTAAACTTCAAAACCATTTGAGGTTAATTTCTGATGTGAATGAGGGAGGTTCAATGGTTCAACTTGATATAAATTTAATGGATTCAAGGATGGGTGATCCATTTATTACAAACCCTAATCGGTTGAATCGATTGAAACCCTAATTGATGAAATTGATTTTGGGGATTGAATGACCCAAACGGTATCAAGTTCATTTGAAGGTCAAGGGTTGTGATGGATGGTTGGTAATCCAAGGGCTACAAATTGAATTACTTTCAATGGATCAGATGATGGATGGTTCCATGATTGAAATCCCTAAATCGATTTGATGATGGAAACCTTACTTGGTCCAATCGGTTTCAAGATGGTTTGGACCAAATGGTCTTGAGACCGTTTGAAGGGCATACGGTCTCAAACCATTTGATGTGCATTCGGTTTCAATTGAGCAAATGGTTTCAAACCGATTGAAGGAGTTCGGGCAAGACCGATTGGAGGTCAAGCACCTCAAGACCATATGGAGATACAATTGAACCAAGGTCGTTTGAAGGTCTAATACTTCAAGAACGTTTGAAGGTTTAATTGATACAATTTTTTTAAGTAAAATTAAACCCATGATTTTTGATGATGTTTATTCAAGATAATCACAATGGTTGTACCTTCAAGGTACTTAAATGATTAGTACCTTTTGAGTGGTTAACCTTTGATGCTTATGGAGGCAATGACTTAATACACTATGTCAACCCTTCATTCAAGTTTAATTGACCTAATCTAATCAAGCTTGAAGAAATCAACATCCTAGAGAGGATGCGAGAAAGAGAGGAATTTATACATGTATAATAATCATGTAGTGGTTAAGCCTCAGCACTTTCAATATGAATAAAGTATGTAATTAGGGTATGATCTGTGACAAAGAGATCATGAAACCCTAATTGAGAAGGTTGATGAGCCCTAACCCTAATCAAGGGTAATGTCATATGAAACCCTAATCAAGGGTAATGTCATATGAAACCCTAATCAAGGATAATGTCATATGAAACCCTAATCAATGGTATTGTGTTATGAAACCCTGATGCAGTGATGTGATGGGAAACCCTAATCCAGGGTGATGTTATGTAATGTTATATGAAACTCTACCCTATTATAGGGTGAAGGTATGTAAAACCCTAATTTTGGGTTATAGTGCATGAAACCCTAATATTGGGTAATATGATGATAAACCATAACCCTAACCTTGGGCTATGAGTTGAGAAACCATAATTTTAGGTAAGGCTATGTGAAACCCTGATATAGGGTAATATTATGTGAAACCCTAATATAGGGTGATGTTATGTAAAATCCTAATTGATAAAGAGGGGAAAACCTATTCCTAATAATGGAATAGTGAATAATATATTGGTAGGTGAAACACCTAAAGTGGTTGATAATGGATAACCTTAAATCAATAATGTCTTAACCTGAGATGAGATCATATTATTGATAATGGTTGAATGATAAATGTGATAAATGGGTGCATAAAGTATTAGGATGGGAAATGCCCTAATACAAGATAAGTTACAAGTGATGAGGGAAGTGATACATCAAGACATGATAGATATCACATTCATCACCTCAAGGTTGATACACCTTGATGTACTCTAAATCCAATATACTTGAATGAGAAACACATAAAGTGTGTCATGATAATTGTTGCCTAGTGAGAGGTGACAAGATGTGTAATTGGCCTTGTGAGCCATGAAGCGTAATTGTTGCTTAGTGAGAGGTGACAAGATGTGTAATGGGCCTTGTGAGCCATGAAGAGTAATTGTTGCCTAGTGAGAGGTGACAAGATGTGTAATGGTCCTTGTGAGCCATTAGAGTAGTTGATGCCTAATTATAGGTAACAAGATGTTTATCAAGTCTCATGAAAGAAATGGTAATGTTTAAAATAAACAATGGAAAGTTAGTAACATAATAATAATAAATGGATACAATAATAATAATGAAATCTTAATCATGCATGCTTTATGCTTATAGCCAAATAAGGGCTATGGTGTTTGGAATAAGCTTAAAGGGGATCAGAGGAATACTTGAATTACATAAAGGATGTGAATAAGTATGATGGCTTGGCCAAGGTTTAATACCTAGTAATAGTGATGTGGTATTCAGTGATGATGCATAGGATTGACATAGTTCATTACCTGGAATAATATCACAGGATTGGTAATAACCTAATACATGGAATAATTGCACAGGATTGGCCATAACCCAATACCTGGACTAATATCACAGGATTGGTAATAACCCAATACCTGGAATAACATCACAAGATTGGTAATAACCCAATACCTAGAATAATTGCACAGGATTGGTCATAACCCAATACCTGGAATAATGTCACAGGATTGGTAATAACCCAATGCCTGGAATAATTGCACAGGATTGGCATAGTCCAATGCCTGGAATGTTTGCACAGGATTGGTATAGTCCAATGCCTGGAATGTATGCACAGGATTATTATAGTCCAATGCCTGGAATGTATGCACAAGATTGGTATAGTCCAATGCCTGGAATGTTTGCACGGGATTGGTATAGTCCAATGCCTGGAATGTATGCATAGGATTGGCATTGTCTAATGCCTGGACAGAATATGATGATGTATACTCACATGACTGGACAGATAGAAGTAAGAATGATTCATGGATGACATGCTATGATAATGAATATTACAAGATAGGCTTGAAATGTTGATATAGTGTGATGGATAAATGAAATACCTATTTTTCCTATTCGTTATAAAGAGAATAGACGATTTACTGCTCTATCAAAGATAGTTGCAATGCCTTAAAATATGAGAATGTTCTAAACTGCTTATCCTCTGCTCAGTTTAATACTATTTAACTACAATAATAATGTTTCAGGTAGAGAGTTATATCTCTTGTTGGGACAATTTTCAATTGTCTCACCCCCGTGGGATCCAACTTTTTAGGTAAACGCAGACAAGGAGGTAGGAACCATACAATAAGGGGAGGACAGCAGCATCAGGAACAACAGTAATATCTCAGGTGGAGATACTGACTGTCATGTCTTGTAGATATGAGTCCTATGTGTTGTCTCTGTACTCTCAGGTCCTCAGAGTTAGTAGTTAGTACTTTTAATGAATCAATATGAGATTTTGGCTTGAATGCCTCGAGGTTTGTGTTGCTCATGTGTAGACTTAATAGAGAAATTGATGTATGTAATCCTCAAGAAGAGATGGTACATGGTATGTACATGTAATACTTCGGTTCTTGTTGTTAAGAGTTTCCTGGAAATGGATCTCTTTG
Source organism: Alisma plantago-aquatica (assembly GCA_963693085.1). NCBI lineage: Eukaryota > Viridiplantae > Streptophyta > Magnoliopsida > Alismatales > Alismataceae > Alisma > Alisma plantago-aquatica. The sequence goes on along the minus strand of OY856413.1, from coordinate 681,519,969 downwards.
GAAAAGGTTTCAATTTTTAATGATTTTTGTTAATCCGCTGTTAATGATCGCTTCCACTTAGTTAATTATGTTTTGTTCAAACGCTTCGCCACATTTCTCTTGCTCACGTATCTCCACCAGGGTCCAAGCACCCAGGAACCTGGTCACCCCTTTCACTCATCCCCTTCACAGCTCCTCCCACTGCAGGGACTCTATTTCCGTAGAGCAAACAGAGCACCTACAACCGGCGGAGCTCCTGCCTACTCCCAGTCGGCTAAGCACCCCTGCTTGCTCCCAAAGTGAGCCCCCAGCTCGCCGACCTTCCCTTCCCAGAGAGGCATCGAAGAAGAGCAAGATTGGATAGACTAGGGAGATCCATTGCCGTGGCTCCATGGCTCAAAACCTAACAATGAAACTAAGAAAGTAGAGACTAGAAATTCACATGTGAAGGGACCAGTGAATACGCCTATCACGTCTTCCTCTACACATACAGTTTTTCTACCATTTTCATCTAAAGGCCATGAGTACACATATATATAGATAGTGGAAAGAAATCATGGATTTATAGTAGAACTCTGTCCAACCAGGGATTAGGGAAACTCCCTTAAACCTTACCAAAACGGGACATCTAGGGGTTGATAGATCTGGTTTTCTCTCCCGATCTGAATATCCAATTTGTAGGACTCCTCATTGGTCATGGAGTGAGAGAGAACTAAAGGATTCCTCCCATTTTTGTTCAAAATTTTCTAATCTCAAACGAGGTGCAGCCACCATTGGATCAAGATCCAACGGCTATCGGGTCCCGTAATAGAACATAAGTCACAATCAAATTGTGACACTTAATGTTATCCTTTACACTTTAGGAAACTTGCAAAATTCATATCTCCCAAACCATTTATTGTTTTAATCCCAAATTTTAGAGGAAAGTCCAAAATGACTTAGACTACATGTGTGCCAAGTGTGGGACTCAAACTCGAAAGAATGATGTACTTTTCTTCATATGCAAGTTATCTCTTATTAAGGCATATTTCAAGCATATTTTCTCTATGTTAATCTTTTATTTTCTTTATTTTGATTCCTTTTACCATTATAAACCATGTGGAGTCGAAATCTCATTCATAATGATTTTATTATCCATATTTCCACCTATTTTTTATACTTTCATCATTATCTCAACTTTCCTTCTTAATAATGCTTTATTTGATTTTATCTCTTTCTTCTCCTATTATCTTTGCAACTTAGACTCCTTGGAACCCAAGAAATCCTAAAGATACGAAATCCATCTTTGAAGGATAATTCCTAGCCTTCTAGATGCTTCTACATCTTTCTTTTCTCATTATCTTAGTTATTCCTTTATTAATTGATTCATTTTCCTTTTTATTTCCTTTTTCTTGTTATTAGGCCCAATAGCCAAAAAGGCCCATGAAAACAAACATACAAGAATATTTATCAAAGGAATCCATTTAAGGCACATAATTCACACAATTACACAATCTTACATTTATTGGGGAAATTGCATTTCTCACCGTATGAACCCAAAAATTGGGGTTGTAACATCCTTCCCCTCTTATAGGAATTTTTCCCTCAAAATTCCACCAAACATACAAACTATCAGGATAATACTTTCCCATGTCCATCATTGGCTCCCATGTGGCCTCATCCTCTCCATGGCACTTTCAAAGAACCTTTATCATATTATATTCTTACATATGAGTTCTCTCTCGCATCAGTATCTCATACCCTCGTAGGCGACTTAGGATATCTCAGCCTCCCTAGAAGCGCAATAGGTTCATGGCTCAGCACATGGTTCGGGTACATCACATAGTGCTCTAGATTATACTCATGGAACACATCATATATTATATTATCCTGAGGGGTAAGGCTAAACATAAGCATCTCCACCAATCCATCTCGAATGGACCTATGTATCGGGGACTCAGCCTTTTCAGCTATATCTTAGAGGGGTCGGATTTTCATTACACATGTTCTTCCATAGTGAATTGCATGTCAATCTGCTTTGCATCACCTCACGACTCATGTCGCCCCTGGGCTTTCTCAGCCATTGCTCGATCAAAGCGACTTCATGTGCACACATTGTGGTCTCTCTCTGACCTTCACAAGGTCCTTTCACCGAAATCATCCTAATGAAGCGATGATCGACACGGCCTTCCTTACAGAGCTTCTTACATCCCGATATTGGCTATGGTGGCTATCATCACAAGCAAACTCTCTTAGGGCAGAGATTTCTCCCATGTATCACCCTGAACGAGCATACATTCTCTCATCTGACCTTCTAGTTTGGATCATACTAACTATCATTTAGGGGTGATAAGTTGTGCTAAATTTCAAACTGGTATCGAGTTCCTCATGTACCCACTTCCACCGCATGGAAGTGAACTTGAGGTCATGCTCTAGATATTGAACTCGATCGTGGTGTCGTTGAACTATCTCTCTCATGCATAGTTTAACCAGTTCTGTCACCCTGATAGTGCTCTCTCTTAGGCAAGGGATTATGTCATCTTGGTAAGGCGATCTACCATAACCCATATTGCATTTTGACCTCTCTCAGTATGGGGAGACCCACCACGACGTCTATGGTGATCTACTCCCTTCCCCTCTCGAGGACTCCTCATTCTCTATAGTAACTCCATGGGTTACTGGTATTTGGCCTTCACCTTCTGGCATGCATGGAGACAAGCCACATGCACCTGATATACATCTTCATCTTTGGTATGCTTAGTACTACTGTAACCTTTTACTATCTTAGTAGTACCAGGGTGTATGGAGAACTTAAAACCAATGTCTCCTGCATGTCATGATTCCTCAAGGTTGACTCCTCAGAAACCCTAAAACACTCTAGTAGCAGGTTTCACCACATTCTTTTCTCGAGAGGTGTATCTGAGTTGCCTACAACCATCCCTCTATCTCATCAAGATCTAGGCTGGCTAACCAAACAACCCCTACTCGACCAACGGGTCAGGTTGTATCTTGGTGTTAGCCAAACATGTCTCACAAACTTAGGGTTCACCCAACCACCTCTTCTAGTCTCTCTACTGGCTAAACTAGATAGTTGTGTCTCGACAAAGAGCATCCATTACCACCTTACATCCTTATGTGCTAGGTAACGGTGAAGACATAAACCTTCATATACTCAACTTATCATCCTCATCTCGGATTTAGGTCTAACTAAGTCAAGAAAACTTCGAGCTCATCATCTTGGTTATCAAACTCAAACTTATATAACTCATAACTATTGGTATGTATGTCCTGAGAGCCAATCATGGGATGATTGGTGGGATACATTAAGATTGATTTGATAAACATCAAAGGAAATCTTCCATATCTTTCTGGTTCAGTCATATGAGAAAATGATAGAACAGATTGAATGTCTAGAGAATGACAATACTCAATGACGTATGCTTTCAGGTTGAGGACCTGAATGGTGAGATCATATGGATGCTGAGAGTTTGTACATTCTTATTATGTCCCTAGTCGGATGTCATTGTGGAAGGTAGATAGACAACAATGACACACAAGACTAGATTGTGGTGTTGGTTGATGAAAAAATCTCATTAGTCATGATATGGAGATATCAAACCAAACACATGGGTACTTGTTAGAGAACAAGTATACCAGACAGACCCACTGTGAGTTTGACACATGGAACCATGACATGGTAGTCACAGTCAGTTCTCATAGTGACAGTGGTGAGTGTGATTATTTGACCTGAAATCACTACACTCAACACATGTCATTAGGCACACTTTGACATCATCAAACGTAGTCCTGAAACATGGGTTGTTATAAAGGTGATGATTGGGTGGCTTTGACACATGGGGCTTTTGAGGGGTGAGTGATAGATATGGGATTTGTCCCTCCTGAGGGATTTTGATATCCATGGCCACTTGATGAGTAGGATTGAGATAGGCTTGCACGCACGTGTGAATTAGTATGTGATATTGATGTCATGCATATCTCCTCCAATCTACTCTGAGATTGTGAAAGTGAATGAACGTTGACAGGATGACTGTTCCATGCCTCAAGTTCATTTGGGATATCAGTGACAAAGGAATTATACATTCACTGTAACACCATTCACGGATTGTAGGATTGAAAGTTGTTCTCCAACTTTCCTTTTCACTTAGGTAACAATGATGTGTGACTTTGGACCGCTCTTTGTTTGTGAAGTCATAAGTGTTATTGACTTTCACTGCCAATGTGAAATGGACCTGTAGGGTCACACACATAGGATTTAACCTGGAAGAGGAGTTTATCCACAAATGATGTTTCGATTGATTATTAAAGGATTTTGGTAGTTCAATTAAACACTCAATCAATTGATAGCCCAGTATCATAGTGTTCAAGGTGTTGGACTGATTGATTAGAGTATCAGATTGATTGAAACTGTAATTCACTGATTTGCACAGTCTCCTACCCCAACCGATCGGCTCATGTAATGAACCGATCGACTCAGGTTGTTGAACCGGTCATCTCAAGTTGTGAGTTGATCGGCTCATGTGTCATGAAACGATTGGCTCAATTGTTGAATCGGTCGATTCGTGTGACCAACTGAGATCATTTGGAAACACAAAAGACTATTTTGCAAATACAATTTGTTTCACTTGTATAAATTTGATTTGGACAAGGATTAATATTTGATTAGTTGGAAACAAATATGAAAGTCAATTTGAGTTGGATCAGGACCATGAACCGATCGGCTCAGGCATGAACCGATCGGCTCAGAGCCCCAGACGATCGACTCAGGTCTGCACACTGATTACCTATCTCCTATTCCTGATGTAGCTCGAGATAACTCGAGATTCCTTTCCTACCTTTGCTCCCCTTGAATGTAACTTGGGGTTTCCCAATTCAAATGTAAAATAGGATAGACCTTTTATTTCCTGTTATGTCAAAGAACAACAGACAACCTGACGACGACTGAGACGATCGGTTCAAGGAGTGAATCGATCGATTGGCGATCCAGATGACCGGTTTGAGGAGTGAGACGATCGAGTGGCGGCCATGAGGAGATGCACGATGACCAGGCGAACCGATCGGTTGGAGGAGCCAACTGATTGGCTGGTGGCACCCAGACGACCGACCAGGGTGAGCAGGTCATTCATGTGATGAGTTGATCAACTTCGATGGCTATAGTACTTCATCATGGACAGGTTGCATGTGATGTAGACCTAGATGACTATGATTCCTCTTGGCTCAAGGAATCACATTAGGATGGCCATAATCATCGCTTTTATCATTTCACATGTTTTATATGGGATATAGCATGTATATGATACATATTATATATTGTGGTGATTGGATATGTATATGTACCTATAAAGCCAAATCCCTCATTAAATATTAAAGTTTTAGATGCCTTCCAAATGTGACACACGTGAAAAGCTTGATCGGCCAAGTGTGGGAACGCCCTAGCGTGGTGCACCGTCTATCTCATGGAAGCGTGAAGGATGAGTATGAGGGTTTGCCCTAGTAGGGTGCATATTCATTATGTTGGCTTTGGGTCAGACTTAACAAGGTGACCTAGATAGGATCTAGCACCTTGAGGCATGGAGGTGATCATGATAAGGAGTTGCATATGACATATTTCAATAGTTGCATATGATGCAATTGGCAAGAGTTGCCTACCTGGAAGATCTGAGTTGTGGGTGACAGCCCTAGCTGGTCCATGACTCAGAGGATTTCAGGATCTTGACCCACTAGAAGATTGAACATTGCAATCTTCTGACTTGCTGGTGAGGGCTATCAATTTGAACAAAAATAGTGGGAGCGATAATTAATTAAAGTCATAATTATATCGTCAACCTTTCAAATCAATCAAATAAGTCAAAATTGGGTTTTGGACTAAATTGCATATATTTCCTTTTGTAGTACAAATGACAACAAACAACAATCACTTTTCATTGCGATCGGTCCTTGAAAAGGACAAGCTGAATGGGACTAACTTCCATTACTGGTTTAGGACATTGAGAATTGTTCTCACTCAAGAGTGAAAGATGAATGAGACTACCTGAATGCCAGAATCCTATAGTCAGTCTGTGACGAACTACAACATGAACAACTTTGACAAGCCATTGACAGAGTTGTTGGGCATGTTGAGGACAGCCGAGGCACAGATGAAGAAGGACAAGCCTAAGTCTGTGATGAAGATCAACCACAAGAAAGGCAAGTCCAAGCGCAAGGTCAAGGGCAAGGCTAAGAAAGGTTATGATGCTAGTCAGTAGCCCAAGTCGTCTTAAACTCTCAAAGCCAAGGGAGGCGTGACCAAGAGAGGCAATTGTCACCATTGTCAAAAGCCAGTACATTGGAAAAGGAATTGTCCACTCTATCTGGAAGAACTAAAGAAGAAGGAGGCGACAGACGTCTCCACATGAAGGTGTCATGAAATAAACTTGTAACATTTTTGAGGTATATGATACCAAGATATAAAATGTAAAGCACTCAATAAATGGGGCAAGTGTTGCAGCCATAGATAGGAGTACTTTAATTTATTTTCAGCCTTTAAGGCATGTAATAGAGTTATGAACTGCTATTTCATATTTTCCAATAGAAAGAAACACATTTTTTTTGCATATTATATGACAATGATGGCAATTAATAAAGTTGATGTTTCAATCTTTGTGGCAATGCCTTGTTTATCTTGTGGTACTTGGTATGCATAAGATAAAATGATACCTAAAAGTTATTGATAACTCAAACAATCAAATTAGCATAAATCATGATAAATTCATTTCTAGTTTCCATATGATGGATAAATCTAGACTCTTTTGGTTAGAGAACCAGTAAGAGACATGAATCTCTTAGACATGATTAATCAATCTTCACTAGTAGTAGTGGGAGAATGATTATCTTATTAGGTATAATACATATGATGTATTTACATACCTATTGGACTTAATGCTAGTACTTCAAATGGTGTTTAGAGAAATACCAATATGAATATCTTAAAGTGTTCAAGAATATCATAGATGAAGTAGGAATTTGGTAAAGTGTTAATTCTTGATGAGATCAATGAATGAAATGCTTGAACCTAATGTTTGAGATCCTTATGAGTGATTATGATAGTGTATCATAGTAAGCTCATGATTAAGGCATGGTGATGTCTAAATCAAAAGGAGCCATACTCTAAGGAGTTAGAGGATGATTATCAAATAACTAAGTTCTTCTTAAAGAATACCCCACACTAATAAAGGACATTAAGAATCACAAGAAGTTGTGAGTTCTTATATCCTTGACAGAAACACCTCAATTATCTATGTGGTGAGTTGGTCATGTGATGAATCAACTATCTAGATGATGAGGAACTGGATTTTGAGTTATGGTTTATGACCATTACATCCTAAATAACTTCCATGTGAACCATAAGGTATGACCTTGATGGTAGCACCCATTGGGATGAAATCCATAAGTGTAAATGAGTCTTAAGCGTTAAGACACATGGATAACATTTTGAGAAGGATGATGCTTTTTGATTGCAACTTAATGACTAAGAGATTTGGCATACAGATACTAAAACTGCATTCCTATAAGGAATAAAACAAGGATGTGTACGTGACACAACCTATAAGGTTTATGAATCCATTAATGCAAATTAAGTCTATAAGTTACAATGGACTAATCAATGTGATTGATTGAGTACAAGCAACTCAGAGCTGGATCTTCACTTTGATGATATAGTCAAAGGGTTTGACTGATATGTCAAAGATAAAGAGAGATATGTGATTTAGTGGGAGCGTATTCACATTCCACATGTTAATGTGAAATGGAAATGTTCTAGAATGGAAATCCAAAGTGGAAATTATCTTTAAGGAAGATAGAGGCATTTACTATGAAATAGGAATAGAGATCTATAGAGATAGTTCTCTAAAACCTCTTGACCTGAAAAGAGAGAGCATACATTGGCAATCTATACTGAAAGGTTCAGTATACACAGATTCAGTGGGAGAAAACTTGTCCATGTTACATGGAGTTAGTATCCCAAGGCCAAGTGTCCAATTCTTATGAAGAATGAGAACACTAAGAATAGATAAGGATCTATCATGTATGTAATCATCCCATCATATTGCATGTATGGACATGGCAAGAACAAAATGCATTTGTCATCTTGTATGTAGGACATGACAATATGATATTCTCATCCTGATAACTCATATGTGGGACATGACGAGTGGATGTCTGTCTAGCTCTAGTAAGGGTTACTAGAATATCATAAGAACTTGATAATTACTTGAGAAATGCTAGTTCTATGGAAATAAGGAAGGGATCACTGTAAAGAGTTACACTGATACAAACTTCTGAAATGGACAGAAAATTAATCGCAAAATATATATGGGATATATAAAAGTGAATGTTTGTTGATAAATGGAAATGTTCCAATAAAGATGTTTTAAAAGGAAATGTTGAGTATCCATGTGTTAGAGAATATAAGTGGATACTATATGGATCTAGAAGTTCATAGAGATGAACTTATAGTTATTCCAGTCATTGATGACAAGTTAGGAGCGCTTGGTCATGCAATGTGGCTAAAGGTTAGCAAAGGAATACTAGATTGCATATTACAGAAACTCCATCTCATACGTGTGACGTACAATGAAGAGATGAGAGACATGCAATTAATACCGACTTTGGCAAGGTGTTGCCATAACTCACTATGTTAGCACTAGAGTACAGTAACATGTGGGACATGTTTAAAGATCACTAAGAATATGATTCAAGGGTGATTGGCTCACAGTGCAAGTGGGAGTCTGTTGGTATGTATGCCCTAAGAGTCAATCATGGGATGATTGGTGGGATACATTAAGATTGATTTGATAAACATTAAAGGCAAGCTTCCAATTCTTTCTTGTTCAGTCATATGAGATAATGATAGAACAAATTGAATGTCTAGAGAATGACAATACTCAATTATGTATGATTTCCGGTTGAGGACCTGAACGGTGAGATCATACGGATGCTAAGAGTTTGTACATTCTTATTATGTCCCTAGTCGGATGTCATTGTGGAAGGTAGATAGACAACAATGACACACAAGACTAGATTGTGGTGTTGGTTGATGATAGAATCTCATTAGTCATGATATGGAGATATCAAACCAAACACATAGGTACTTGTTAGAGAACAAGTATACCAGACAGACCACCGTGAGTTTGACACATGGAACCATGACATGGTAGTCACAGTCCGTTCTCACAATGATGGTGGTGAGTGTGATTCCTTAACCTGAAATCACTACACTCAACACATGTCATTGGGCACACTTTGACATCATCAAACACAGTCCTGAAACATGGGATGTTATAAAGGTGATGATTGGGTGGCTTTGACACATGGGGCTTTTGAGGGGTGAGTGATAGATATGGGATTTGTCCCTCCTGAGGGAGTTTGATATCCATGGCCACTTGATGAGTAGGATTGAGATAGGCATGCACACATGTGTGAATCAGTATGTGATATTGATGTCATACATATCTCCTCCAATCTACTCTGAGATCAAGAAAATGAATGAACGTTGACAGGATGACTGTTCCATGCCTCGAGTTCATTCGGGATATCGGTGATAAAGGAATTATACATTCACTGTAACACCATTCATAGATTGTAGGATTGAAATTTGTTCTCCAACTTTCCTTTTCACTTGGGTAACACTGATGTGCGACTAGGCATCGCTCTTTGTTTGTGAAGTCATAAGTGTTATGGACTTTCACTGCCAACGTGAAATGGACATGTAGGGTCACACACATAGGATTTAACTGGGAAGAGGAGTTTATCCACAAATGATGTTTAGATTGATTACTAAAGGAGTTTGGTAGTTCAATTAAACACTCAATCAATTGATAGCTCAGTATCATAGTGTTCAAGCTGTTAGACCGATTGATTAGAGTATCATATTGATTGAAATTGCAATTGATTGATTTGCACAGTCTCCTGCCCCAACCGATCAGCTCATGTGATGAATCGATCGGCTCAGGTTATTGAACTGGTCGGCTCAAGGTGTGAGTTGATCAGCTCATGTGTCATGAAATGATCGACTCAATTATTGAACCGGTCGTTTCATGTGACCAACTGAGATCGTTTGGAAAGACAGAAGACTATTTTGCAAATACAATTTGTTTCACTTGTAGAAATTCGATTTAGATAAGGATTAATAAGGATTAATATTTGATTAGTTGGAAACAAATATGAAAGTCAATTTGAGTTGGATCAGGACCACGAATCGATTGGCTCAGGCATGAACCGATCGGCTCAGGTCCCAAATGATCGGCTCAAGGCCCGAAATGATCGTTTTAGGGTGTGAACGGATCGGTTCAACTGCCGTAGTATGTCAATTTTTGTGGAAATCTCGAACCCTTCTACTCCTGCTATAATCCCGTATTGCCCAGGGTAGAGAACCATGTCCCATGACCCTCCTATATATATAGGGGTATTGGGGGCTTCTCAAGAACAACAACTTAGAACACCAGTTGCTCTGCAAAGTTGTCGTTCTCTCTGGTTGTGGTAACTGAGAGAGCCCGAGCAAGTGCTACCTGATAAGGGAGGCACAATAAGGGAAAGACAACTGTAGAAAAGCAATTGGTTGCAGGAGAGTGTGTCGGCAACTAGTACGCCGACAGGAGGGTGTGACTCCTTCTGATTCCTTGTGGGACAAGGAGATCAGAGTTCCAGGTGGTCCATGTGGACTACTTCAGAGGCGGGATACTTCTGCTGCTCGGAGGACAGTTGTCAATCCTGACAGTCCCAGTGAGACCAGGAGCTGCACAAACACCGTCCAAGACCGGAGGTGAAGACCGTATAAGCCACGAGGTAACGTCACCGAGCAAGCCTCGGGACAAGGTATGTCTTCCTACTGTATAGACGTTGATGTGATTCCTTTATTTTGGGTTTGAGAGAAGAAAATTTTTGTTTCCGCTGCCTTCTCTATTTCCCATAAAACCCAACAATAACTTCCATAATGCTCTTGATAGGAATGTCCTCATATGATGACTACCTTAGTTCTCTTCGTGTTTGCAAACCATCTATCAAAAGGTATGATACTTCCTCAATCCTCAAACATCATAGCAATGTTTCAACTCACATCATCTTTATCCTTAGTGTATAGTATGGGTATAGCCCTATCTCTCACCCCCATAACGAGAGGAAATAAGCATTTGGCTGTAATCCAAATACAAAGTTCATCTCATTCTAAGAGTAGAGATGGTGCATCACACATTGCCAGTACACTTTCAAAACTAAGTTGTATCGTACATCACATGTCTCCACGTCATGAACATCTTGAAGAGGGGTCTACACCTATGGGAAGACTTTTCCCATCACCTTTTAGATCCTAACATATCTCTTTTATGTACAATCCTTAGTCGTTACCTCAAGGTCTCTAGGGTGCCAACACTTTTGGGGTGATCCGACCATTATGCATCTAAGGAGTGCCTCTCACTCTTACCCCTTAGGCCCCATGAACTCATGAAGGTGGCCAACCTCCTGACCCATGGTCCTTGGGAAAAGGTAGTTGTTACCTCCCGACCCTATGGTCTCGTGCATCCATGGAACAAACAACTCCTACTTCCATCGGTCTTATCCCTTCATGACCTTAGTATTGACTTAGGATTCCATCATAGCCCATCTCATTCTTTAATCTTTACCCAAAACTCCATCATCTCTCTGGGAAGTCATGGTCAAACTTACATCCTTTCATAGGGATCATGGTGACCTACCTAACTTGGTCAGGCCCCATAAGGTTACCTCCATGGCAACATATCTACATGCCCCTTAGAGATGGTCACACAAGGGTCTATATATTCATGCTCATACTATGCGTTCTCCACTTATCTCATCAAGATACTATGAGAGACCTTTTTAGGTTACCTCAAATCTAAACATAAGTTGATACTCACCCTACAGAAGGGTCCTTCCCCAGCATGGGACAAAACTATCTCTTGATAGCAACAAAGGTCACAAACGTCCCTACGTCTAGGGTTTACATCATCATGTGCATGCTTAGCCCTATCAAGCCACTAAGGCACATAGCTAGCAAAAAGACCACCTACTAAACCATGCTAGGTTTCCTTGGTATGTCATACTAGTTCCTATTCCTCAACATTGGACTAATATCATACATGCATATGTCACCAACCTATGCGTGAGGGGTTCATTAATCATATACCTTAGTCAAGGGGTTTTTCTTTTCCTCTAACCTTAGGGGTGCCATGTTTGAATCAATAGGAACTCAAACATCTTCGTGAGCATCAGGTGCATCGGGTACTACTACCTCCCCTCTTAGGCCTAGGAACCCTAGGTTCATCTCCTATGCATTAATTGTCTAACTTTATGCTCAACTTTTCATTCACGAATCAAACACGTACAAGGTATACCATGCACTTCCTACCCTTCTTTCATGAGAATGATACCTCAGAGTCCTACACAAGGATAACCAACTAGGTGTGAGGCCTCACAACTTGTTACCATACCTCCTTGGTCTAAGGAACCCTCCTTTCTACCCCTATAAGGTAAGGTAGGCACCTAGAACATCTGTACATCGGTTCCACATTCCTCTTTCTCATTCTAGGGTTTGTTTCCTCTAAAGGTAACCAAGGTATGACAATGCTTCAAAGATCATGCATGAGACAACCACAACTATCTACTCAGGGTTGTCTAAAATAGGTCATCACATACCCATCTTCTCAGGATTCTTAATGTCTCAGAACCAATGTCTCCAACCTTCTTCATCGGGTCTTGCCCCCTCTCTCTAGAGAAAATCCTATAATTGGTCCCACAACTTGAGGTTCTCTCATTAGAAGATGGTTCAAGCCCTTAAGGATACATGTCACCTACTGGGGTGAAACGTATTATCAAGACCTATGTCTGACACAGATCATCCCAGGCTCTGCATGCTCCCCTCATGAACATCAGGCATAACTCTATAGGTCTAGGTCTAAATCATGTGATCAGTCTGCTACTATCCTCACATAGGTGCATGCCTCTTCTCTACTCCTACATGGCCATAAGGGTTTCTATATGGTCACCACTATCCTTCTCAATGAGGGAGTGATCCCTCACCCTCAACAAGCACGACCACCCAAGGTCGGGTCACTAAAAGGAACCATGGTCACGTAGTTCATGCTTCTCATGTGCACCAAAACCTATATGAATGTCAACCCATGTACATACCTACATGGTCAAACATGATGTCCAACTCATCCTGACATCTCTCTCCCTAACTACCACTTAGGGTTAGAGTTAGCATCATCCTCAGAGGATGCATCAGGTCTCTACCTCCTCCTAGGGGCCTCTGCCTCCAAGGCTAACTCTCTCGTCATCCTCTTGACAAGAAGGTCTAACCTCAAAGATCTCCTGAGGGCATGACCACACACGCCATGCAACCTAAGCATGTAACTAATCTTTAGTTTACGCTTAAACTATTAAACTTATGTTCGTGACATATTGTTTACATGCTTTTCATTTATTTGGTGGAGGATTCCTTAATCCTTATCATGCTTACCCTGACCTCAAGAGGGGGAGGGAAGAGAGAGAAAAATCCTAAACATTAGAACCTTAATTGAATTAGGGTTGAGAAGGGAAGAAATAGACGAGAGAGTCCTAAAGGTATCTTATTTTGAGTCAAGACCTCAGACTTTGGATAGGTAGTCACACCGCATCCGGGAGTCCTCATGACTAACTAGCGGGGTGGAGGAAAATATTTCTAGCCCTCAGACCGTGATCCTTTTCTAGACACTTATGTAATTAGAAAATCCTCTAATAACTCCCTCGGTTCTACAGAGTTTGTAAAATTTAATAATTATTAAGGATTAAATGAGAAACCATGACTCTGATACCAAATGTAACGACCATGCCTCCTGGTAACCCCCAATTAAGGGAGACCAAGAGGTCAGAGATGTTATCCCAATATTTTAGGATTCATGGTTTGACATTTAATCAAAAACAATTATCAAATTCTACTATTACTAAACTAAAAAGTTGAAATAAAATAAAACTTTTTGGCATACCTTATAAAATTCGGATTCTAGACTTCTATCCATAAAAAAGTCTATCTAACTAATCCTCCTTTAAAAGGTCAGTTGTATCTTCACAAATTTCGATTTACTATTTGTCCATTTTCAGAATTGTACCTAAAATGATGACAAATAAAATGTCGGTCAGTATATTGCTATACTGGTATGTGGGGGACAATCAGAATATCACAAATAGTTTCTAACAACCTAATTAAGCAAGTAATTGATTAACAATCCAAATTACACTTTTAATGTGACTTCTCAACCACTTTTGCCCTAAACCCTGGATTACCCTCTCTTAGGGTTTTGTCCTTGCAAGGGACATAAAGCCACCTTCTCCATCCTGAGCTTGGTGCCTGGGGTCACCTCTTGAGGTGCCCAATGGTGATCCCTTTGGGGCTTGACCAAATCAAACCTTCCCTCCGGGACTTGGTCTTGCAACATACATCAGGGTGGCATGTAGGTTCGAGAAATACATTCATATATAATTGTGATACACATAGGGACTTTATAGGATTGCAGAATTGAACATCCAAAAGTTTAGGTTGCAATCAATCGAGAAACATTCAAGAAACGTTGTGAAACTAAAGGCGATTATCCATAAAGTAACCACATACATGTCCAGTCGAATCAACAAGCTAATAGTAATCCAAGCAAGAAAGTATCCAGGCAAGCCATTCAATCCACACACACAAGCAAGAACCCTGAAAAATACATGTAATCTAATTACTATTCACTTTCTCAGATTCTACTCATATGAAATCGCTTCCTACTTCTTTTTAGGGTTTCATTAGGGTTCATTCTCATTATTGCACTATAAACTCTAAAACAACAAATCTAATCACCAACCCTAACTAGCTTGTTATATTCTTCCTAACAGGCTTAGGATCAACTCATAATTACACTATCCCATGGAATCTCGAATTAACCATGTTAATCGCCCTTTTTACCTTAAATTAGGGTTTCTATGTTAATTATCATAGATTCATGTGTAAAACCCTAAAACAAGCAATTCATTATCTAATATCAAGTTCAAATCTTACTTGGCCCATCAATAGGTTACTACTACTCTAATTAACCCATTAAGATCTTAGATTTGATCTCCAATCATAATTAGGGTTTTTAACCAAAGTTTAATCAATCATATGATCAACTTTAGGCACTTTTTGGATTTAGAAATAAAATCAGGCTTTAATAACATTTTTAACAGATTCCTCATGATTTTTTAGTCAGCTTTCATATATAAAGTTTCCTCATACAATCTTCCTATAATTTTCAATGATTTTTACCAATATTAGAGCTTTTGGATCCATTAAAGTACTTTCATACTCATGAGACCATGAATCAAACCAATTAAACATAATGACCACACTTTTCGAACTAACTACTCTTTTATTAACAGGAAGTACATTTCCAACTCTAAGTATTCAGAAATCATCATTTGATTCATTTATCATTAAGCTTTAGGGTTTTGCATTGATGAAATCATTAAATATGATGACTTTACATACTTTTTGAATTGCAAGAAGTTTCAGGCCTTGAATCTATTTTTATAGAATTCTATGGGTTTACGCACACGGTTTCAGGACCAGTGAATACGCCTATTGCGTCTTCCTCTACGCACACGGTTTTTCTACCATTTTCGTCCAAAGGCCAGGAGTACACATATATATAGATAGTGGAAAGCAATCGTGGATTTACAATAGAGCTCTGTCCGATAGGGGATTAGGGAAACTCCCTCAAACCTTACCAAAACTGGACATCTAGGGGTTGATAGATCTGATATTCCCTCCCTATCAGAATATCCAATTTGTAGGACTCCTCGTTGGTCATGGATGAGAGAGAACTAAAGAATTCCTCCCATTGCTGTTCCAGTTTTCCTAATCTCGAACGAGGTGCAGCCACCATTGGATCTAGATCCAACGGCTATCGGGTCCCGTAATAGAACATAAGTCACAATCAAATTGTGACATTTAATGTTTTCCTTTACACTTTAGGAAACTTGTAAAATTCATATTTCCCAAACCGTTTATCTTTTTAATCCCAAATTTCAGAACAAAATCCATAATGACTTAAAATATTTGTGTGATAAGTTTGGGACTCAAACTCAAAAGTATGAGGGATTTTTCTTCATATACAAATTATCTCTTAATAAGGCATATTTAAGCATATATTCTCTCTCTTAATCTTTTATTTTCTTTATATTGATTCTTTTTACCATTAGAAACCATGTGGAGTCGAATTCTCAATCATAATGATTCCATTATCCATATTTCCACCAATTTCTTATACTTTCATCATTATCTCAACTTTCCTTCTTAATAATGCTTTATTTGATTTTATCTCTTTCTTCTCCTATTATCTTTGCAACTTGGACTCATTGGAACCCAAGAAATCCCAAAGATATGAAATCCATCTTTGAAGGCTAATTCCTAGCCTTCTAGATGCTTCTACATCTTTCTTTTCTCATTATCTTATTTATTCCTTTATTAATTGATTCCTTTTCCTTTTTATTTCCTTTTTCTTATTATTGGGCCCAATAGCCAAAAAGGCCAATGAAAACAAACATACAAGGATATTTATCAAAGGAATCTATTTAAGGCACATAATTCACATAATTACACAATCTTACATTTATTGGGGAAATTGTATTTCCCACCATATGAACCGAAAAATTGGGGTTGTAACAGAGGCTTTATCGGGTAAGACTACCATTAGGCGACAAGTCTTTGTTGAGTTGGTCTACTTTTAGTCTAGGGTCTCCACTAGACTAGATTACCTCTAGTCAGAATCCCTGTCAGTCGATGAGTCTTTATCAGGAAGAATCCCCATTTGAGGTCAGTCGATGGGATGTCAGAGTGTTTGTCTGATGGTCCTCCATTGATGCTCAAAGGTACATCGAGCATTAGGCTGACTTCTACCTAGCCAATCAGATTCCTGGGTGAAGTAAACCCACCCTAAGGTGGGGGGGCGCTATTCAAGTGGGTCATCAGGGATGCACCATTGGAACTTCTAACCGATGGAACATGACTCAATGACGTAACCCTGTGGAGGATCAGATCATCAAAACTCTTGTCCATTTTATCAGGATGTTTCTTAGGCCCACTAGTCTACTACACTCCTACCATACAATGCAGTTTAAGCCTACCACGAAAACCAATAATCTGAATAAAAACCATATAAATTAGCATAAAAGTAAGAAAACTTAACTGCAAGCTAAATCTAACCTAAAATGGTGTATTATGTGTAAAGCTAAGATGAAAATACAACTAAAACTAGGATGAATATGCATTCATCAATAATCCATATAATGTCATAAATAATATTGTTTGAGTTTGAATCCATAGACATGTTTAATGTGGCTACTTAAGGCTAATAACCTGTATTAAATAGTAATAAATATGTTAATGCTCAATATATCTTGTAATTTCTAAAATATGTCTTATAAGTATATGCAACCTGGTGTGGAACCAATATATCAGTTTTTGCATGAATTTGATCTTCACATGGTGATGACTCTTAATGCATGGTTTGTAACACTAAAAGGATTAATGAATGTGACATAAGGTTAATATTTGCACATAATGGTTTGAAATATAATTAGAAGTTAATGAACCCTAGTCGAGAATGTAATTGGACAATAAGATCAATGACATAACTATAGGAAGATAAGACAAGTAATGATGGGAATACGTTAATGGCTAAGAAAACCCCTAAAAAGAATCATGATTGATTAAATGGTTAGATGTAATGCATGTCATGTATCATCTTTTCTTAATCAAAGTTTGACCAAGGTTAAAGTGGGCTCATGAATGTCATGGTTACATTATCTTGATTTAAGATACACTTTACCTCTTATTGGTCCTACTACGTGTTATGGTTGTATTATCATATAATATTGGATGAAATAAGTTTTCTTATATGCTGCCTTGCATGATTTCTAATATATAGAACACATGAAGTATAATTTGTAAGTTCCATTATATTGAAGACCTTTAATGCTTGTAGAAGAACAATATGGTGGGTAAGATCCCCTTTGTGTAGCTTTTTCTGATTGACAGAAGGCCAACCCCCTCTCCAATAAATAGGATAAGGGTACTCAAGAAAAACCCTAATGGGCCAAGACACATTTGGGCACATTTTACAAGTAAAGTCAACAACTTAATTAACTAATCAAATCGACTTTCTAACATCCCCTCAAGCTGTAGCTTGGGAGAATCCCAAGTCACCTGCAAACAGACAAACATACTAGAGAAAAATAATAAAGGATAAACCAATCCCATACATCAACACTCAAATACATCCCCTCAAGAAGATAAGCTCAAAGTAGGTAGGAAGGCACACACAAAGACCTTCTTTATCATTGTGAAGTGGCATCTGGATAGAAGTAAACAACAACATATAGGCAACATGATCTTCATATCAGGCACCATCATCATGAAGTAGATGAGAGAGTGTTGGAACACAAGGAGTGGCGCTCAATGTGCATACAAATAATGGACAAGAAAATATTCAACGAACAACCCAGGGAGTGTTGTTACAAAATAACAAATATTAGATGACGTAGTCGGATAGAAGACCAGTGCATGAAGAAGCAAGTAGATAAAGTACTCCAAGATCCAATGTAGATGAAACTCGATCATGTATGTGTAAAATCACCAATAGAAATTTTCATCATCTTCTCTTATCATAAAATTTCCATCACATGGCAAACATCACATTCCAAAGAGTGTTGGTCACAATACTAACAATGGTTGATCTGCGAGGGCACTGACAAAGAGTCAACATACAAATAAAGCACGAACGGTAAAAAGTGCAAAATCACAAAGAAGCCAATAAAATGTGCTAATCATAACACAAGTAGTAAGAGTGACGTCACCTAATAGGAAAATCAATCAATAGGTATCACTAGTGAAGTGGATAACTTCATATCAATAGTCGAGATGATGATGAATATGTTTCTCTAGCTCTTCATAAGGTAAACATATCAATAATAGTAGCTGATAAGATCCACACAGCAGGTAACACCACATAGCATAGGCAAAAGTAGCATGAATGATCCACATAGAAGTAAAAGCAACATCTCATAGTAGCAACTAAAGTAGTATAGAGATCCATATATAGTATCAGAATTGGGTCTTCTTTTTCTCTCCTACATTTCATCACTTCCCTCTACATCCTCTATGCTCCCCCTCACACCAACCACATAAAGTGTCAAGCGAGTGGTTAGGGTGGGGAGTCAAAAGCAATGGCAGAGGTGGTGTTTATGTAGGAAAATATGTGGAGGAGGTAGTCAACAACTTGAGTCAATGTGCAACATGACCAGAATACATAGATCCAGATAAGAAAATAAACCCACCCCACAATTATTTTTGATAGGTAAAAAAAATCATAGGATCCGATGGTAGAGTATGTGTATGAGGGGTGGTACAAGTATTGAGGAGGTAGGAAATATGTATGTAGGGGTGTAAAGGGTGGGAAACTAAAGAGAAAAAAGAAATCTAAAATTATAGGAAAAGAGAGATTATTATTGCTAGTAAGGATAAATATAGGGAACACCTTGTTTAGAAGACTCCATCATGTTATAGAATCCTTGTAGATAATATAACATGTCAAGATGTAGCAGTAGTAGCAGGTGACATGCCATGTCGGTGAAGGAATACTCCATGTCAGTTGATAGATCTCAGGGCATATTTATGATAGAATGTAGGTGACACATCATGTATGTTAAGAAACGCCATGTCGTCGAAATATTTTGTGAACCAACTCACAAGAGAAGAAGAACACCGCATACACACTATTTCAAGAAGCAATACATTGTGTTAGCGGAGAATAGCAGTAGAAAAACCCCAAAGATAGTGGAAAAAGATGGATAAATCCTTTCGGATCTCCACCATAGAAATACATGGATGATATGTCCCTAATATCAACAGAAAGGGGAGATGTTTATCCATTATTTATGATTAGATCTCAATACATGTGGGATGAATTAAAATAATAGTGAAGTAGATGAAAGAGGTGTTGATTTACATATGTACATGATGACAATGTATATCGATAAAGATGTAGATCGATGATAATGTAGATGATGGCAGTGTAGAACTATAGAGATGTAGATTTGCACCACTATAGATGATGACAGTGTTGATCAAAAGTTGTGTAGATGATGGCGGTGTAGATCTATAATAGTGTATATGGTGGCGACAAATAGGATAGCAATATTGGCTCCATAAGCAAACAATATTGATGGAGGCATGTCATCCCTCGCCTGGTACCATCAACTTCAAAGTGGATTTTTTGTTGATTTGAAGGAGACACTCCATTGATATGGATCCATGAAGAAGTAGGGGTAGGAGATCCTTAGAGGAATCTAAGAAAATCCTAGAAGAAGCAACTTCCTGTAAGGGGAGGCTTCTCTCCTTTGTGCTCTCTCTCTATGAGGGTTGGGGCGACATAAGAAATCTTGACTTGATACCATGTGGAAAAATGATATGGTGGGGAAGATCTCCTTTGTGTAGGTTTTTCTTATAGATAGAATGGAAGCTCCCCCTCTCCTATGACTAGGATAATGGGGAAGCATACAGACTCAAAAATACCCTAATGGCCCAAGGCATAATTGGGCCCATATTACAAATAGACCCTATAACTTAATTTTCTAATTAAATAGACTCTTTAGCATGTAGTAAAGTTCTAGAAAGTAAAGTACTTCAACTCCTTGGTAGTTAAGTGCTAAATAGTGATCCAACTCTTTTGTAGTAGATTACATTATGTAATGATCCATCTCTTTGGTAGTAGACCATAAGGCCTTAATGCAATCAACCTTCTATGGTAAATTGATGGATGATATTATGGAAAATGTGCCTATAATAAATGGTTTTCTTTGTTAATAAACATCATTATTCAAGTGTGATTTTGTTATATTTATATTAATACCACGTTCAAGATTTATCTTATTGTCAAGTAATACTATTAAAGAGGTATATGATTCCTTCAGTGTACTTAGCATAATATTTTATTATATTGTGTTGACGTGTACCCCTTATAATTTATTTTTTAGGTGATGTTGTATATAACCTTGAAGAATCATGATAGTTGAGAGTTGAGCGGCGAGCAGTTGTACAGGTGGACCTATTCTCTAGAATATCTTATTGTAGTGTTAGTATGTGAATATGTGAAAGTTTGTCAGTCAATATGTAATATCATTTTGTAATTATATGTTGAAGGGTGAGCTTGTGTTGTTGTGTTGTTTACTATCATGTCCATGTGCTATTGTTGTCCATATACTTACTCATGTGTTTGGTTTTAACAAAAAGTTTCAGAAGAATTTCCCCTTAGTTATCCCGATACACCAATGTAGAGGGACATACACCACCTATATATATATATATATATATATATATATATATATATATATATATATATATATATATATATATATATATATATATACTAAATGAATAAATGAGGAAACAACTAATAAAATATTTTGAGAACCCAAAACATAATATGCACTCACATCTTAAGGGAGATATAAGTGTCACATAATGGTTCCAAATTATGAATTATAGAACACTTACTCTAATGAGAAAATTTTATACAGTTTTATAAGACAAAAAATTACATATATAATTATGAAATTAATTTAGGTTAATTCATGTCAACTTCATTATGTCCATAAACAAAAATCTTTAGGGTTAGTTTAGGTTGATTCATCTATATCATGTGTTGGTCCTAGGTCAAGATCAAGTTATATTACTCTACATTTCAGGAATCTAGAAGATTTAACTATACACCTTTGATCATCCAAAAATAAATATGGAAGTAGGATAATTAATAGGTAAAATTATATAAAGATTCCACTTTTAAAACAAGATCACATAAGCAAACAAACATCATAGCTTTATAAAAAAACTAGCATCATTTGATAATAGATCAACATGTTCAAAACCATATAAGGAAGACCATCATTCACCATATAACCCTAAAGGAAGGAATAACAAGAAGGACAACCATCACTAATCATTCACAACACCCATGATAGGAACCAGTGGTATAAGGATGACCATCCATGAAGAACATGATGTATAGAAGAATAAATAAAGATTGGGGGGATGTGGTGTCAATGGTAAGGTAGAATAACTATCTTTCTTGGATGTGGTGACTTCTAACCACCACATCGCCAATAGGGAAAGGGAGAGAATGACGGTCGGGACAGTATCCAGATAGGTTGTGGCAGTGGTGAGGACATAAACCATGGTGGTGGAGAGGGAACCAACCAACTAGGGAGGCGATATTGGGAGAACGGCCGGAAGGGATGGTGGGTGCCAGGAAGAGGATCCAAACTAGATCTTATAGGAGGAGCATCAAAGTTCACGAGGGTCATGAATAGGGGAAGATGGCCCATGGGCTATTTATGGGATTCCGTTGGAATAATTTTGGAAAAAAAGTGACTCTATATTAAAACAAAACCCATGTTTCTAATCTAGCAACATCCAACACCAATTATCTCTAAAAATCGACGTTGTGCTAATTCACTATTTTGGAACTGGAGGAGAAACATATTTTTTTAGGTATTAGTGGAATGTAGTGGAATTCATTTTTAACCAAAACCGGTGCTATATGGAAGTGATACCCAAAACTTTAATCCAACATTATCTTATAGTTGTTGCTATGATGTTTCATGGGTTTAGAATTGAAGGGTCAACATATTTCATGGGCAATTAGTGGGACACCTCAAGAATAAATTTGTCATCACAAACTGACACTGTAAGAAAAGTGACATCATATTTTTTCCTCCAAAACATTCAATATCACTTAGCTATAAATCACTACTGTGTATGATTTTAGTTTCTTTAATGAAAATTGATGTTGTAAAAGGTGCTTCTCTAGCTAAAAAAATTACTAGTGATGGGTGTAGATATGAATGTGGATGCTTGTTACAAATGTTTTAGGGGATATTTAGTAGTATGATCATTTTGTACTTTATTGTTTGGTATTTGATCAAGGTGTGTCTTCAGCTAGTCTTATTTATGAAGTTCATGTCTTGTAATTAGTCGGAGTTATGCATTTTCAGAACTGGTTTATATGAAGACATATTTTTGCCAAGTTGAGATTCCACACCATTCTTAGTTGTTTATCTCACATTTTATGATAACATTTTTACAAGTTTTTGTTTGTTTCTTAACACTCTCTTTGTATATTATTCCCTCTTAATAGTTTGATCTTTATTTTCACTTATTTGACATATAATCTTTTATATAATTCCCTCTTAATTGGCATTAAGATGTTTTTCCCAAACTTAGTAATTGAAAAGACAACTAAGTATAAAGTACGAGATCATTGTGGTTTCTAAATCAAGATAATATTTATGTTTCATGTATTCCTTCTCTCCCCTCCTTTTTACTTAACATTTTGTTAAAAATAGTTGATTCTCATAATTGATTATTTAGAAACTAAAAATTACCATTGTGTCTATGTGATCCTCCTCTAGACTATATTGTTTTAGGTTGTGGTATTGACTTTAGATGATTTAACAAAGGTGTAATGAAATATTGTATCTTGATACAAATATATAATTTCAAAAGTTTCTCCAATGGATGTCTTGATTTTTTGACAAGGAGTTTGAAGTCTAAATGATTTCTTGTGTTGATTATATGGGAGAGAACTTTTTTTTACTATGAATATAAATGTTGGCATGTCAACATTTATTACTAGCACTACAAAACTCTAAATACCTACCTTAGCTAAAGCGGGTACAACAATATTCCATTGCAACATGGAACCCTTACACCCTAAGGAACCAATGAAGAACACCCTAACCCTCACCCCGTTATAAGGAAAGATGGAAAAGTACTTCCCAACAACCCCTATCTTTGCTCTTATACCACTTAAACAAGGAATCTATGATTTCACTAGATGATTGGTGTAGTACTAGTGGAAGATGGTGAAGGAGTATTGGCAAAGTTTTAGAATGATTGATGCAACAATAAAGACAAAATTATACCTATGACTTGATATAAGTTGATTATTAGGTGAAGTAAGGTTTTTGATTATTGGATTAGGGGGTAAGTTCCATGTAATGTTTATATCCTGGAAATTTGAAGTTAAGAGTTTGGTGGATGATTATGGAATATTTGTGGAGTATGTTTCAAAAAATGGAGTAGGAGTATTGATGGATATTTGAAATGATTGATGTATTATGAGTGTTAGAGTTTTAGCATATAAACGATGGAAGTAGATTAGTAGTTGAAGCAAGGTTTATTATTATAATATCTCTGGAGTATATTTTTGTGTAACTAAAGAAATTTAATGACCAAACTTGGTTAAATGTATTACAAAAGTATGTAATTCTTACTGAATTCAAAGAGTACTGATGAAGAATATGGGAACTACCATTAAATCCAATATGAGAGTATCAATCATGTCATCATGGATCACCAAACCACTAGAGATTTTTTTATCTTTAAAAGAAATCCTCTTTGATTATGATTATCAAAGAGAAAAGAAAATGTACACCCAATTATATTAACAAAACATGAATGAAAATTATAATTGATAATGCAAGGGTCACACTCAAGAATAAATAGAGAACTACAAAGAAAAATACAACATATGGGAAGGAGAAGGAAGGCTTACAACACTTGAAAGTTATGTAAGGATAGAAAATCATGAAATAAGGAACCTACTAAAACACTAGAACACATTGATAAAGAGATATATCAAGAAGGAATAAAGTGGTATCTATGGAAACGGTTGCTCACTATCTTTATCAACTCCATTTCCTTTATTGGCCTTTAGGATGAAGTGGCAGAAATTGTTGAGTTTGCCACTTATTCAAATTAGTGCATTTGATAAACATCTCTTCTTTAATCTTTTGATCCTATATGCATACATTGGGAAGAAACTCTTATTTTCTTCCTACATGCATGCTTCACAAAAAGATTCTCCTTTTTTCTTCTTCCTTAATTTTTTATAATGACATCATGTGTGATAATATAATTTTGTTTTTATGCAAGAAATCTAGAAGTTAATTAAGAAAATAACATAAATGTTTACTTTTATTTTAATTTTACCACATAATTATTTTTCATTTAGTTTTGTATTTACTTTTATATTTTACTATAGTATTATAAGCATATACATACATACAGACCTATATACAAACATACATACACACGCCGACAAGGAGTGGCTCAAGTGGTCAAGCACGGTGTCTCCTCACGAAGGGTCCCGGGTTCGAATCCTAGTTGTCGCCTTGGTTTATCACCCTCCCGGACGTTCGGCCTCCGTCACGGGCGTGGGAGAGGGGGAGAGAATGCCTCTCTTTATCCCAAACATACATACACACATACAACAAGGGATAGCATGATTGGCTAACTGTGATGGTCCCCAATGAAGGGACCCACATTTAAACCGCATAGAGAATTATCTTGATTTACCACCCTCCCAGGCGTTAGGCCTCTACAATGGACTATGGAAGAGGGGGAATCTTTATATAGTTATTGTATGCATTGTAAAGCACATATTCTTTTTTATGGTTACAATACATGTACTTCTACTTTTGTAACACATTTTTCATATTTTAATATTGTTAATTTTCCTTTATAATAGTTAGTTTTTGTATTGTATTGATTTGTTTAAGCAGAATAGTTACTTTTTGTACCTAATAGTGAATTTGTTGACACACTGATAGTTTACCTAAAATACTAGTGAGACTTTCTATGGAATTCCATTCCATTATTAACCCCAACAAAACTTCATAACTTCCTTTACATTTTATTATCTAGTAACTATTAATTAAACATCCATAAAATTGACACGTGACATAGCCTTCAAGCATGAACATCATTAGCTTAGCTCTAATTTTTCTCATGACATTAGGTTAACCACTATTGCTAATCTTGTTCGCTTTAGATCATACATATTCTAAGGAGAATGAGAAGAATAGGTTTCTCTTAGAAGGGAAGAATCCTATGTATGACTAGTTCTATTTAGAATTACCATCATTTAGATCAGCACTCATGTTTAAATTAGAAACTCTATAATTAGCTCATTATTGCACTTCCTTACCATTAGATTGCATTGTTTTGCTACCATATAAAACCCTTGACCCATCATTTAATTGATATTAAGATTAAAATCCATGACATATATTCATATTATATAGGGGAACTTCTACTTTAGAGTATGAACATACATCTTGACCACTCATGTATGCATGTAACACAAAATTTTTCTAAGCAATGGAATAGAAACTCACTAATCCATTGAAAACTTATATTAATCAAGACACACATAAATTAGGATACCACTCTACCATATATAAGCATGCATGCAACCAAAATCAACAAATACTTATTTAGTGATATTTCGTATCTATAGAAAATTCATTGAAACAAGAATTATGCATACATGACACCAAGATTTTGTGGTTCTAATAAATTCACTTATTTAGCCCAAACATAGGTTAGTAACAAGAGAGTGATAAAATCTTGGTTACTCTTATATGAAGACTAAACATTTGTAGATATCTAAGGGGGTAAACTACTCTCCCAAAGAACAATTTCCAATAAGAAGAATCAAGAATCCTAGCTCACAAACTCCACTATACAGCCCAAATACATCCAACCTTTCATGCACTAGATCCAACTAGGCCAAAAGAAGGATGAATTACAGGATTTCAGGTAAGGAAATGAGATTTTTACCATGCATAATGGATATCTCCATCCAAGAGGGTAGAAAATACACAAAAACAAACAAAAATGAAAATAAAGAGAGAACTTACTTGGTTTCATTCTCTACTAGGTTAGAAAAGTGACTCTAGCTTATATCTTGCAAAAACTCAGTAAATCACCATTACGAAAAGACTTTTCCACCACATTTCCTCCTTCTAGATCAAGAACAGATTTAGAATCATTTTCCCAGCTAAAAACACACCAAAGAGCCTAGGGTCGAAGTTATATCATATTCTAGTCTTGGTGGGATGCAAATTACATATCAACCCATAAGAAACTCATTCTGGATCCTCAGTCGATTGAAGTGGTCAAAAACATACTTGAAGCACCCGCATTGGGTTCTCAAAACGTGCATCAAATGGTTTCATCTAAGAACTTGGATCATTCAATTCAATAGATCAATGGAAGTGGTAAGGTAAGATTTTATTAGGTCTTAAAACCTTTAAAATATCATTTAATAAAATTTTGAACATATATTTTTCTTTTCTATTGTGTGGTGAAGTGTCCAAGTATGGTCCTTATATAGGAACATATTAGGGTTAGACTAGGGAAGCCAATTACAGTGTCCAAGAGCATCCTAGGTCAATGAAGAAAATGAAAAATAAAGAAGTCAATGTGTTTCAAATGTCTCCCATACAACTATACTTCGACCAAGATTCATTTCGATCAAACTACACTTTGATTGGAGTTTACAGATATATATATATCAATTCAACTCAAGGATTATCTCATTGAAGTTAAATAGTTTTTACTACTTGTTGGTTGGACTATAGTTTGATAAACCTAGCATTCTATTGAGATATAGTCAAAAGCATGATGACTCACTAAACCTTCCTAGTTGAACTATAACTCCACTCCAGACCTCCTTGTTCAAATGTCTTACTTGAAATTTCCCTTATCTAAATATCACAATAAAAACATTTTTGACTCTAGAAGGATACGTAACAAAATTTATTGTCTCTTGAGGTTCCCTAAGGACCTGACTAAGGATAACATAGGTTGAGGGGTGATCAATAATCATAATTATACAAGATAACAAATAAGTTGTCCATTATAAGGCTTAAAATACACTAAAAATAAACTTCATCTAAATAATAATCGTTGCATGATGTAAGTCCATATGGAGAGATATTATATAAGAACATAAATATTAGCTCGTTAGAATCGTATAAAGTACAATGTTTGTAAAACATTTTAATAAACATGAAAGAAGAACTATGAGAGAGTAATGGTACTAGAAAATGACACACTTAAATTAAAAATAAACCCTTTTCTAATGGCATGGAGTTAGCAAATGAAAGAGATTGGAGACAAGATTTATAACATTGTATTGTATAATAGTGAAGTATGAAAGATATATTCCAAATACCTCGATGAAGATATTAAAACACCCAAAATAACTTATCATAAAGCACTAACTAATAATAACAAAAGAAATCACTTTGAATCACCTAACAAAAATCAACAAGTCAATAATGAAAATTTCAACTAGGAGAAATCACTATATATACTCAAATGCAATCTAATATGCAATCTTCTACCAACCCTAAATTACCATAAGAGTTTCAATATTTCATGATACAAGGTGTAGGAAAGGGGGATTAGGTACAGGTGACACCAGAGCCATGATTACCCCATATCAGGCTCTAACAAGACCATAAGAACTTCTTTGTGAGTCAATGATAAAAAGAAAACATATTTTTTCATATAGGAATTGAAGATTTTGACTACTATTTTTATACAACAATAGTCCAAAATTTTTCTAAACAAACATGAATATACAAGTTGCAGTATTAGTCATCTCAAGGGTGAATTGGGCATACACAATTTCTCTTTTATTATTTATAAAAAATATATATACATATAACGAAAAAAAAACCTCCATGAAATTCTTAAAAGATGGAAAATTTAATGTATCACATGATGGATTCACAAAACAATATTTCCATAAGAAAAACAACTTTTTCCTATACAAGTCTTGAACACAAAAAAAGATTTTATTGTTGAAACCATAAATGCACTTCAGGATGATAAAGTAAAGACTAGGAAATAATCAAAATATTAATATTATATATATTAAAAATAATAACTACTCACCCAATGGTACTATATAAAGTGAGTATATATTGAAAAAGTCAACTAATTTGGAAGATATTGTATAGAGAACAAAAGCTATGAACAAGGATGTAGAAAACCTAAAGGGAAAATATTTCACAACAATATATTATAGGAAAAATTAATTAAAAAAACTACAAAACACCAATGATAATAATATGAAGTTGATAAATGGTATCCAAGAAAATGGAAATGGGATGTTTTAACAGAAGTCATTCCAGGTTTAGTTTAAAAGTACAACTCTATTTGACTAAGAGACAACATAAATTGAATTATAGAATGTCCAATGCCAACTTAATATATTGAAAAAATCACACACAATGTTAACTTTTGCACAAATTTTAAACTTTAATTAATTATAAAACCCTAAAGCACATGCATGTATTCAAGAAACTTATTTTGCACAAATTTTAGGCTAAAAAGATAATCAAGGTTATAATAATAGAAAACCATTCCTTAATATAAGACTACTTATTAGTCAATAAAAAGAGTGTATACAATAAAATAAATGGAAAGTTTGTCACTTTTGAATTGAAAAGGAGCATGAAATTACCTTTATACAATAATCGAGTACCTATATTTGAACACATTTAGATTGTATAGAGTGGTACCAGATAGAGCAGCCATTCACTTCTTCAATTAAATAAAAGGAAACATTCCATAATGCTAAAGAACACTATATATTTCAACAGATAATGACTCATTTTATTCAAATTGGTACAATCAATGCCAAAACAATATGGCAATGGAATAAAATATATTGGCCACTACAATTTAGAAGATTACATAATTGGCACCCACAACGATGATTACATGGAGTAAAAACTATAACAAGTAATCCTAGTTGTGGAGGATATTGCAATCACTTCAATTATATCTCCATGGAACATCATATAATAATGTGCTTATCCTAGTCAACTTGGTCATCTCCTATGTCTTTCACCTAAGGGGTTGGAAGCAAAACTACACAAAAGAAGAAACAATGGAAAATGTTGGAATAAAGATTGGTATGCGTATATAATAGGAATGGGAAATATAATTGTATTTAAGATAACATGGATCCCAGCCAAGATAGAGAAAAGACAATGTAAAAATGAATATTAAGAGAAGGTACAAGTATATGTGAAAAAAATAAAATATTGCCATAATTTAAAGTACCATCATAATCATCATGCAATGTATTAAGAAATGTCTAGAATAACTCAAACAATATGTTCATGACATCACCACCACTAAATATGGGGATCACCATCCAATATAAAATAAAAGAGGCATTAGCACACCATTAATGAGCATCACCACCCTAAAGTGAATAAAGGGCTTTGCCACAAAATTACTTACGAAAAGGAATAACCACCTAGTTCCAATAAGAATATAATGGGCACCACCACCCACATACACATGATAGGCATCGCCACCGAATTTCAAAACATACTTTAGGCATCAACACCTTAAGTGTAAAAATTGATTTTTTTATAATAGTAATTATAAATACATACTTTAATATAGAGAAGCAAATTTAGGGTTTAGACATGGACACAAAAAGGACCTCATCATAGGGTTACTCTACAAGAATGGATTAAATAGGTCAAGTTCACAATCTATATACACTTAAAATAATGATATGCAATCACATGGAAAATGTAATTGAGTGATACACCATACAACCAACTTCAATCTTTGAAACTTGAAATAGGTCAAATAAACCTCAAAGGATAAATTCCACATGTATATTATAGTTAGGTCAACAAGATGAGAGAATATAGATGACTTCCTGATTATGATACAAGAAGGATGAAACATACCTTATATCTATTTTGCACATGACAAAAGTCAACCCTAGATCCACATCGGGGTATGAAGCTACTGATTACATGTTATGTGAATTAGGGTGACACTCACATTTTTTACATAAATGCTAAATTTTTTTTTTTATAACTAACATAGGCTATAAAATGTACACTCAAGGATAGATCAAACTCTCACAACTTCAAAACATATGTTGATATTTTTTTATATACCTATGATTGATTACAAAAGAAAAAGTATGAATTTAATAACTAAAATCTTATAAAAAGACAAACTACCCCCACATGACACATTGAAACTTTGATGTATGACAGGTGATAAATAGAAAATTGTAAATTTAAGTCCTATGTGGTAAATGTAAAAGAACCAATCAAAAGGATGAACATACCTTTCATTGGCATGACAAAATAAGACACACACAATGTGTAGATCCAATACTTTAGGTTCTTGGTTGTTTGTTCATTACAATGGGGAAGTTGTTCCTCTTGTAGCTTGACCCTATGAGACAGAGGCCAGGAAAACCATGTTGGCAAAAGATGCAAAGGTTACCATCACCTTCATTACCACTAAGCAGACTTAGGGAACCTAAACCAAGGCCATGAGTTTACTACACAAGATGTTACCCCAAAGTGATTAACCTAGAGTTTTATCATATTTCTATGAGCAATGATCCTCACCCTTGAACAAGCAAATATTATTTCATTATAGCTTATAGGGTCAAACATTAGAGACAACTTTATTAAGAAATTGTTATCAAATACAAGAGGTCATGATTAATATTTAGGAAATGGTTGGTTGATTGGTGAATAAACTAAAATAAAGAGAATATAAAGAATTGTAAGAAGATGAGTGAATCATGAACTAAAGACAATAGGGAAATTGATTTTCACCATCACTGCCTATACAATCATCTAATTGTTACAACTTTCTTCCATTATGGATTTTTAAATTAGGACCATGTGAATGGAATATGGACTAAACAAGGATAAGTTTCCTTGTTGGCTTGAAGTCGCATTACCCACAACTCATAAACTAATCATCTTAGAGAACTTGTTCTAAGATCTCATCTGAGGTTCAACACATTCAATCAGTAACCTTGGAGTTTGTGATCTCTATATCTAAGATTATATGAAACATGTCAGTTGATTAATCAATTCAAAGGACATGTAATAATCGATGGAATAAAATCCAAAAATTCATAAATAAACAAGCTTGATAAAAATCAAATGAAATACAAGAAATAGGTTTTTCCTCATTCTCCAGTGAGGAAACTACTCACTCATGTTCATGAGAAAGACACATGTACAAGGAGAGGAAGAAAGAGTCATGTCAGAGAAGGTAGAGATAAATAAGGCCAGTGGTTTCTAGATATAGATCTTTTCTTCTATAATAGTAGGTTTGGTGGTCTATATAAGCAACACAATATCACTCTCTTCCTTCACTCCATTTTTCAAATATTGGTAAGAACCATGAGTAATCGATCCCCTTGCATTAGGGTATGAATTTCATTATAAAAGGTGCCACCAATCCATAAATTTTTACTTTGGATGAGCTAGTCGTGCTATTCTAAGTCTATCTGATTTATACCAGTCAGTTGAATAAAGAAACTAGGATGACTGGCTAAGAAACTAGGAGACTGGCTGGCAAATAAGTGGTTGTGCTATTGATTGTTAATTAATGAACCTGTTGGCAAGACGATTGACTAGGGCTTTGATAATTGATCTTATTTATTTATTGGTCATCGACTATTGTGGCCAACTAGTTTCTTGGCTACTACTGATTATTTCTAGAGATTCTATAGTTGGTTGATCCATCGGGCTAGTCAGTTAATTGGTCCTAGCTTTGGTAAAGTTGTATAGATGTCAGATCAAGCGATCAAGGGAAACCTTCTAATTGATCCACGAGTCATAGGGAGATCAATAAAGTCTATGAAATTTTGTGTCAAACTGGTCGATCGATCCACTACATGGGTCAATCAATATAGTAGGTGGGTCGACCTATCCATCTTTTGTTGGAGAGACTCCTTCTGATGTTCACTTGATTAATCAGCTATTGAAACCAACCAATCATATGACCTTCTAAATCAAGGTAGAATGAGTCTTTGAGCCTTCATTGTCTTCTAAAATTAGGAAATGAGACATGGAATGGATCATGGTGACTCTCTTGGACTAATGAGTGTATTTTCATACAAGAGAGAGATAACTACCATAAAAATCCTATATTTACAATTAAGAGAAATATAAGATAACTCAGGTTAGAAAAGGGGAAAAAGTAAGGGAATAATGGTAATTCTAGACAAAACATGCAATAAAATTAGGTTGAATATGTGTGAATGCTATTCATCACCTTTTATCACATTATTGAGGTCATTTATTTAGAAATTTTCTATCTCTTTTCCTTCTTTCTTATGTTTCAATTGTTATTTCCTTTATTTTTCTCCTTTATTGAATTCTTATTAATTTTGTCTTATATTGTAGTTTTTTTATGCAGATTGGTCCAAGTCTGAGACATCTAAAGAATAGAAGTGTATTCACCAGCCCACTCAAAGCCCAAAAGGCCTAGAGTCAGAGACCTCCAAATCCCATTCTTCCATCTCCCAGTCGACCATTCTAGATACACTCTGATTCTACTCCCAAAACCCCAGTCAAGCGACCCACTTCCCTCGGTCGCTGAACTCACAAAAATTTGAAGCCCTAAGAAAATTCACTCCTCTAGGTGCACATGCCAGATTAGGGACCATGATTGGTTCCAGTCAATCGACTCGCGTTTACCAATCACTCAACTCACACCCCAACCCAATTAAGAAAGTCAATTAAAGTGATCAAGAAACTTCGACCTCAAGAAAAAGATTGAATCCAGTCTACGCACCCACTTCCACCAGTTGCTCAACCCGCTTCATTGACTCAAATAGGAAGTAAATTTTGGCATCCATAGAAATACTCCAGTTGAATGACTCACACCCCTGAGCTGGTCAATTCAGATCCCACGACAGGAATCCATGGCTTCCACCAGGCTTTATATCAAGGGTTTCCTTCCCCTCCTTTCCCCTATAAAAGGAGGGGGGATCCAAAGACAAAAGGGATTAAAAAACTTTTCATTATCTATCCTTGTTTACTTGCATCATGTCAAAGTAGTTCCTCCTTATCATGACATGGGGAGTAGCCCCATGATCTCCATATCTTATCTTGGTTGCTTGTAAAAATCTGTTAAAATATAAAAGAGATGTTTATAGTATGTTTGATACCTTATGACGTGATCTGATCAATCATGTTCCATGAGAGTTGATCCTTGAGGAAATATTCATGGCTTTGTGGATGCTAGATGATACAAATGTCATCTCATAAGAGACCCATTCTGAGAACACATTGGGTGATTGAACCAAGACATATGGATCACCAATGAGCATGGGATTGTAGAAGGTTTAGTCATAACCTCTAAATATCTAGAAAGGAACCTACAAATGCTAATTTAACTATGTAGTCAAGATGGTGAAACCCAGACTTCCAAATATCCATAAAATCTGAATTAATTTTAACCGGTTGGTTTTTCCTTCTCTTTGCTCATTTTCACTTTACATTTTGTTGTTAACTTAGTTATAATTCTTGCACTTTACTTTTGTTTCTTTAAAATCTGCAATTTATTCCAAGAACTTTTAATTCAACAACTTTGGAGTAATCTATCTTTGTATCTTGTATTAAATATTGTTCATTTCTACATCCAAAATAACTCTTGACTCGTTGTCTATGTGGATCGATGCATGCTGCACTACAATAGTTCATTTCATTTGTTTATAAGTGAACTGGTTAGCCATCAAGGGTTAAACTCCATATACAATTTTCTCTCTGGTGAATTTTGTGTGTTGTCATGACACCTCAAATTTTGGCATTGTTGTCGGGGATAGTAGATGATATTTCTTTTTTGAGCCCAAAATGCTTTGCATAATTAGGATCATTATTTTTTAGTTTCACCTTTCCTTTTTCCTTCCCTTTTCCTTGCCTACTGAGCAAATTATGGTTGTATAACTCCTCATTCTACCGAGTATCCATTCTTGTAGTGCATTTTTTCTACAAAAACTTCACATGATTGCTGCTCTTGATTCACCCAATTCCTGTCATTTTCTCAAGCTATCATGGTTTATGCAAAGCCCCAAGGCATTGACAATATACCAATTAATCCAAAAATCAATAGAACTTTTCATTCTTTGAACTGTGCCAACCAAATTAGGATGGTCGACTAAGAAACCACTGATAGAAGAATTAACGAGGCCACAACTGCCAACAGAGTGGTTAAGACAGCCGCCTTCGAAGCTTATAAGGAAGCATATTACAGAAATAGCTCAAAGCTTTCTCAATTCCCCCAATTTCTAAGGCCTTACATCCAATCATCCATCCAGCTACTACAACCCAAGAATTTGAAATCCACGCATACTAGATTACTATGCTTTAAGAAAGTGTCTTTTCAAGGAGGTTGAGAAAAAATTGCCAAGATCACCTCCAACACTATGTTAATCTATGCACTTTTTTTGAAGTTCTAGGTATTTCATAGGTTGCCCTCAAGTTGAGACTCTTCAAGTATATTTTGATAGATCTCACCAACTCATGGTATAATTCCATGGAACGCAATCACATCACAACCTCAGAACCCCTCAGATCCATGTTCCTTGAAAAAGACTACCCCCTATCCCTCACTTATCAAATTTGAGGAGAAATCACTCAATTTAAGATGATTCCTGAAGAAACACTAGGAGAAGCAAGGGAAAAGTTCAAGGATCTACTCTGTCATTGCTCACACCATAGCATTACCCTAATGTAGTTGATTGTGATGTTCTATAGAGGCTTCAATCTAGACACCATGGTTTTCCCAGACTCCTATTCTAGAGGAAATTTTGTGTTCTAGAATGAGAACTTGAGAGGTAGTAGAAAGAAGCTCTAAGACTCATGTTGAATCCCATCGAGGACAAGTAGGAGCCTCAAAGTTTCCAAGTCTGAGGATAGTTCTAAACTCAAATCAATTTCCAAGAGTCTCAAGATGCTGACCTTGAAGAAAGACTGACTAGAGACCGCTCTTGACACATCTCAAGGGTGGAAGGCCTCCATCCCAATATTCTATTGAATTCCTTTAAAGCATTTGTGTGATAACCTAGAATTTCCCACTCTCATTAAATTAATGCACATCTTGACTCATTCAACACTCTATTATGTGCAACAACCTCCCTCACACCCAATTATATGGTTTGGAATCACTTTGCACTCAATTGACGAAATGGAACACAATAAATGTAACATCATACTTATTTAACTATAGTTGAATGCACAATTTCACTTTTGAAAGTGCTTTTCCAAAATAGAATACCCTCAATATTGTCATTCTAGAACCAAACTTTTAATATAAGAAGTAGAGGAAATTTTTGAACCTACAACAAAAAATTTAGGTCAATCAAAGTTACGGTTTGAGAGATATAGATTTTACAAGGTTGTCAAAGAAACACAAAGTTGAGTTGACTTAAACAAGTCAACAATATATGGCTTTTTCTCTCAACCAATGAGAACGCTCCATTTTGAAGCAGTATATTCACACTCCCATCCCTTGGATCATCTTGTGGTCCACAGTGGATTGAAATCCAACAGACACCTAGTTTTCTCCTACCTTGTGTCAGACAAGGTACACCTACCTTTACCTTAGCCAATCTGGACCACCACCCTTCGATTTTATATACCCTTCACCTTCATTTTTCCTCCCCCTTTCATTTCCACCTCTTTTCCATGAGTAATGATGCCTGTTCCACCCTCTACCTTTACCTTACCCAATCTGGGCCACTTCCCTTCGAGTTTATATACCCTTAAGCTTCATTTTTCCTCTCCCTTTCATTTCCACCTTTTTCCATGAGAAATGATGTCGGTTCCATCCTCCACTGAGCTCGTCGACATCCATGGTTGCTCCATCTCCGGTGAGCTTGGGGCCACCATCACCGGCCACCATGGGCCCCATCTAAGGCTTCCACTGGCCTCACAGGGTGATGGCGATCCTGGGTGGCTACTCATTTCCCCCCAGTTCTCCTTCACCCTCACCCCCTTTACTATTGTTGTTTACCGCCACGACTTGGATGTCGGGCAGTAGGGGTCTTGCGCAAGTGGCATGCAGACGCCACCCCTCTCCATTGCGAACAACCGATCGAGTGGCTGCCCATCGCCTCTGTTGTCGGGTCCAGGCCGCTCGGACGTGGGTTGTGCGATTCCAAATCACAATAGGATCGGAAGCTCCGGGTCCCAGCCCACAAGCCCGTCTGTAGCCAAGCTTGAGCAAGAACCTCTTCAACCCTTGGATCTAGATCCAAGGATCTTGATTGTCGAAATCAAGTTAAACATTCAAAAAATCATATCTTGGTCATTCTAACTCCAAATATGGACTTCTAATGTACCATTTTGAACAAGTAAATGAGACCTATCATTTAAAAATACTATCATAGCCGTTTATGCTCGTATTTTCACTAATATCCCTTAAAACATGCTTTTGACGTCTTTTTGAGATGGTTATCCTATTTGAATGCATGATATTAATCTTGTATGTACCAAAATGTGATGATGCCTGATTTCATTACCTTGAGAATCTATATGCATAAATAATTGAAATTTATGTATCCTTACACCCTAAAGTTGTCTAATGTTGTATATATGACCTAAAATGGTCTTTTAGTGCTAACGAATACTTATTTAATGCTTAACCTTGTTGAATGTTCCTCAAATCCTCATTCTTGACCTAAATCAGTAAATTTTGATGCATTTTGAACTAAGATTCGTACTTTCAGACTTTGGTATCCTACCTTGACTTGATGATGTACTTTGAACCTCGAAACATGCCTTATATGGATACATTGATGTTGAATCTCAAACCTAACTCACATGTGGGTCTTTTATGTCTAAAATGATGGTTTGGACTCCTAAATCAGTAACTCTTTATGCTTTGCACACTTATATACTTTGTGTATCACTCTTGTGCCCTAATGTGACTAAATGCCCTAATCATGACTTGTAGTGTGATCTAATCCACATGTTGATAACTAAATCCCTAATCTTACATGAACCTTTATTAATGGTGATTTATGCTACATTATGACTTCAAACTTGTAGCTTCATTATGTTTATCATGTCAACCACAATTAGACCCCATCTATACTCTAATCATGACAATCTTGCATGTTTATAACTCAATACGACTAGTTTTGCCAATGTTGATGCTTATAATGACTAAGCTTTGTCAAATCTTATTATTGCTCTATTAAGATCTTGGAAATCTAATAATACATCCATGGTCTAGTTTTAATGTGTCACTCTAAGTGCTAATGAACCCGTGACGTACTATGTTTCTTGATAATGCCTATGCATGACCTAGTCAAGATATGAAAATAAATAATATATTATATGACATCAAGATCTAGGTGACACAGCCAACCACCTTGATTATGGTTAATGAGACCTAATATTGCACATATTAATCCAATTGTACCTATTTGTAATTTCGATCTTATGATGACCTAAATGCCAAGATCTAGTCCAAGTTGCTAGTTATGGTTTTCTAATCAATGGTTAATCTTGTGCTCTACTCAAGGTACACTTTATCCTACTAATTACCAGACTAGTGGTACTAAACTTGCTTGCATGAATGTATGCCTAAATTGCTTGTCTCTATATACTTGTTTGAGATACTTGTTCCCTATGATTAGTATGTTCATTTTGCTTGAAATATGTTGAACAAACCTTGAACATAATTGAACTTGTCCATTATAAGAACCTTGTGTTCCTGCCTAAATTCTTGGGGTAAGGAAACAAGGCATGTTGAAAATAGGGTTAACTCATTGACTGTGGTCTTGAGGTCCCTCACATATAAAAAAGGGTTAGCTAATATTGAGAACCCTTACAGACCCTTCCTTTGAGGAAATTGGTTAATGGCCATATTTGTTGTTGAAGAATAATGGAAATGCGCCTAAAAATGATTTCATGTTAATAAGAAAGTTGTTAATGTCGTTTATTTCTTTGTTGTTATAATAATAAGTTTTACCAAGCATATATGTTTCTTAAACCTATGCGTTTATCTATTTTATAGCGTAATCAACATGTTGTACTGATGTGTACTCTTTTATGATTTTAGGTAAAAGGCACACTATGACTCTTTCTATGATCACTACTACTGCTCTATCATTATAACTATGGCTCTTGCTCTGGTGATATCTAATGACATGCAATTATATTTCTTATGGGTTTACATATGGGACTAAGATCTTGTGTCAGGTGCTAGTTTAATATCCTTTTATGCCATGTTGTCTCTTATCATGTTCTTATTTGTGGTTTTATTCATGCATATGTTATGTGATCCATTCTAGGGATAGACGCCCAAGTCCACTCGTCTTTGGCTATGTAGCCATTAAGAGTGTGGGCTTAGGGTAATATATGGTTCCATGAAAAATGCTATCAGAGAAATCACATATCCTCTATGCATGTTTAACAACCCAATTCCACATACCATAGAGAGTCTTATAGCATATCATTTCTTCTTTAAGGACAACGCTAACCCACCCATTAGATAATGAGTTATCTTCTCATCTCCTCATGTGATTCTTGTACTCGTGACTATCAATCACATGATCTATCAATTATGGGTAGAAGATGTAAGAGTAAAGGCTAAAATTTAATGACATGGTAAAATTTAAGTAACATGATAATGATTCCATGATCTGAACTTAAATTGAAAACATGGTTATGACTAATTAAAGTACTCTTGGAGTTAATAACTCATGTATGACCTCTCCGAGCATGTTAACTAAACTTTACCAAATCTAGACTACATGTTTTCTATGTTTGAGGTAAAATGATAACGATCTTGATATGATGAGATAAGGAGGATGTGTACATTATACCTCATTTTGATGAGGTTCCTATTTTATTAAATCCATGATGCCCTATTATAGACCAAACTTCAAACAATGTTAAGGAAAATGTCTCCCTATTTTGATATATACAATGATTATGCCTTGGAACGATTAAGCTCTTTGACTCTCAAAATCATGATGAAAGACTTTGATATAAGATGAATCTTCCATATTGATTTTTGTGCCTCTTGGTAATACCAATATTGAATGATACTATGGACATATATCTCACTCTTGTACTATTATGATCTACTCTTGGAGTGGCCAATTTGACTTCTCAATTTCTAAAAATGAACCCTTACCTTAATCACGAAAGTAAGGGAACATGATGTTGACCTTGATATTACAAAATCTTGAAATATGGTTGCCCTATTATGATCTTGATCTTTTATCTCATGAACTTTGAAATATGATTCCATTATCGATACTCACTCTATTTTGATATGCTTGATGGTCCATGACTAATGTAGACTTTTGTGCTAGATTAGGGTGGTATTTGATTTATGACTCCCCTAACCTAGGTCACGTCCCTATTATGACTGCCTCTAAATTTTCATCTTGTTGAATATTTAGAGTTTGGGAAGGCAACCCCTTCCACCCAATTTTGACTCCTTGAGCTATGTCCCTAATAGGTCAAATTTAAGATGATATTAATACTCGATCTTGAATATCAAATTGATGATGATTTTGAAATATGATGATGACTATATCTTGTGGATGACTTCCTAGAAAGACCTAGGTTTAGATCATTCATCCACCTTAAACACCATGACAATGAACTTGATATTGACATATTAGAATGTTGCTCAAATAATGCTTGAAATGTCGCTCGATTGTTGCTCGATTGTTGGATATGAATGAATGATCATCCCTAAGGTCTGCATAAGAATCTAAAACTCAACTTTTAAATGTTTGGGCCTATGAATTTGATGTCTAAACTTGACTCTCAATATTGAATAACAAAATGTTGACTCTAGATTCATGATCTTAATTCAAATCCTATAATCACCCTATTTGGGTCTTGAGATCACCCTCGATATATGACTAATGACTTTCGTGTTCCCAAATCTCAAAATTTTGAAATTATGACTATGTTGATGCTTGATTTATGACTTAAGGGTGAGCTCCATGTGGACTAGGGTGGAACCTTCCATTGATTTCGAGCACGAAATCATGATGTTCAAATATGGTGTATGTCTAAAATTGTGGAAATATGAATTATCAATCATGGATGTATAACCCCATTTAAGGTGGAGAGGATGTGATAACCTGGATTTTCCCAATCTCATTAATTAATGCACATATTGACTCATTTGACACTCTATTATGTTTAACAACCTCCCTCACACCTAATTATATGGTTTAGAATCACTTTGTACTCAATTGATGAAATGGAACTCAATAAATATCACATCATGCTTATTTGACTATATTTGAATGCATACTCATCACTTTGGAAAGTGATTTTCCAAAATTTAATACCCTAATATTTTCATTATGGAACAAAACTATTAATATAAGGAGTATAAGAAATTCGTGAACCAACAGAGAACATTTCATGTCAATTGGAGTTACGATTTGAGAGATATGAATTTTACAAAGTTGTTAAAGAAACACAAAGTTCAACTGACTTAAACAACTCAAAAATCACTGGCTTTTGCTCTCGATCAATGAGAAAACTCCATTTTGGAGCAGAGGATCCACACTCCCATCCCTTGGATCTTCTTGTGGTCCATGATGGATCCAAATCCGATGGATACCTAGTAATCTCCTATCTTGTTTCAAACAAGGTACAAACAAGGTACATCTACCTTTACCTTAACCAATCTGGGCCACCTCCCTTCGGGTTTATATACCCTTCAACCTTGTTTTTCCTACCCCTTTCATTTCCACCATTTTTCCATGAGAAGAAATGCATGTTCCACCCTCCATCAAGCTCTCTACCATCCATGACTGCTCCATCTCCGACGAGCTTGGTGTCGCCATCACCAGCCACCATGGGTCGCATCTAAGGCTTCTCCTAGCCTCACAAGGTGACGACGACCCTGGGAGGCTACTCCTTTTTCTCCCTCCAGTCCTCCTTCACCCTCTCCCCCTTTCCCATTGTCATTTGCCTTCACAAGAAGGAGGTCGGGTATCATGGGTCTCGCATAGGCACACACAGACGCTACCACTCTCCACCATGAACAACCGATCGAGCAGTTGTTAGGTCCAGGCTGCTCAAACATGGGTCATGTGAATCCAAGTCACAATAGGGCTGGACACTCCGGGTCCAGGCCCACAAAGCTCGGCCGCAACTAAGCTTAAGCAAGCACCTTTTGGACCCTTGGATCTAGATCTAAGGGTACATATTGTCCAATCAAGGTAAATGTTCAAAAAATAATATCTTGGTCATTCTAACTCCGAATATGGACTTCCAATATACCATTTTGATTAAGAAAACAAGACCTATCCGTTTAAAAATACTTCCATACCCTTTTATTCTTGTATCTTCACTGATATCCCCTCAATCATGCTTTTGATGTCTTTTGAGATGATTATCCTATTTGAATGCATGGTCTTAATCTTTTATGTACTAAAA
Source organism: Alisma plantago-aquatica (assembly GCA_963693085.1). NCBI lineage: Eukaryota > Viridiplantae > Streptophyta > Magnoliopsida > Alismatales > Alismataceae > Alisma > Alisma plantago-aquatica. The sequence goes on along the minus strand of OY856413.1, from coordinate 681,477,810 downwards.
CATGATGATAGCCTAATTTTAGTACCTTGATCATCTATATGCATAAATATTTGAAGTTTACATATCCTTACACCCTAAAATGGTTTAATGTTGTATATATGACCTAAAATGGACTTTTAATACTAAAGAATATTTCTTTAATGCTTAACCATGTTGAATATTCCTCAAATCTTCATGCCTGACCTAAATCACTAAATTTTAATGCATTTTGAACTAAGATTCAAACTTCGTCACTTCGGTATCCTACCTTGACTTGATGATGTACTTTGAACCTTGAAACATGCCTGATATGGATACATTGATGTTGAATCTCAAACCTAACTCACATTTGGGTCTTTTATGTCTAAAATGATTACATGAACTCCTAAATCAATAACTCTTTATGCTGTGTGCACTTATATACTTTGTGTATCACTTATGTGTCCTAATGTGACTAAATGCCCTAATCATGATTGAAATGTGATCTAATGCACGTGTTGATAACTAAATGCCTAATCTTACATGAACCTTGATTAATGGTGATCTATGCTACATTATGACTTCAAAGTAGTACCTTCATTATGTTTGTGATGCCTAACTCAAGTAGACCCCATCTATACTCTAATTGTGACAATCTTGTAGGTTTATAACTCAATATGACTAGTTATGCCAATGTTGACTAAGCTTGCTCAAATCTTATGATTACCCTATTCAGATCTTGGAACTATAATAATATATCCTTGATCTAGTTTTGATGTGTTACTCTAAGTGCTAATGAACCCATGACGTACTATGTTTCTTGATAATACCTATTCATGACCTAGTTGAGATATTAAAATCAATAATGAATGATATGACATCAAGATCTAGGTGACACATCCAACCACCATGATTATGGTTAATGAGACCTAATTTTGCTGATATTAATCCAATTGTACCTATTTGTAATGTTAGTATCTTATGATGACCTAAATTCCAAGATCTAGTCAAAGTTGCTAGTTTTAATTTTCTAATCAATGTTTAATCTTGTGCTATACTCAAGGTACATTATATCCTCCTATTGGCCAGACTAGTGGTTATTGAACTTGCTTGTATGAATGTATGTTTAAATTACTTGTCTTTATATACTTGTTTGAGCTACTAATTCCCTATGATTAGTATGTTTGTTATGCTTGAAATATGTTGAACAAACCTTGAACATGATTTAACTTGTCCATTATACAGACCTTTTGTACTTTCCTGAATTCTTAAGGTAAGGGCACTAGGCATGTTGAAAATTGGGTTAGCTCATTGACTTAGGTCTTGCGATCCCTCACATATATAAAAGGGTTAGCCAATCTTGAGCAACCTTATAGATCTTTCCTTTGAGGAAGTTGGTCAATGGCCATATATTGTTATTTATGTATAATAGAAATGCGCCTAAAACATGATTTTTTGTTAATAATAAAGTTTTAAATGTTGTTTATTTCTTTCTTGCTATCATCTTATGTTTTTTCAAGCATATAATGTTCTTAAACATGTGAGTTTATGTATTTAATAGTGTAATCAACACAATTGTGTTGATGTTCACCCTTTTCATGATTTTAGGTAATAGGTACACTATGACTCTTGCTATGATCACTGCTTCTACTATATGGTTATGATCTATGGCTCTTGCTCTGGTGATATCTAATGACATGCTAATGGATTTCTTATGCATTAACATATGGGACTAAGATCTTATGCCAGGTACTAGTTTAATCTACTTTTATGCCATGTTGTCTCTTATCATGTTCTTGTTTGTGGTTTTATTCATACATATGTTATGTGATCCACTCTAGGGACAAACACCCAAGTCCACTCGCCTTTGGCTATGTAGCAATTAGCAGTGTGGAATTAGGGTAATAAACGCTTTGGTGACAATCTGCCATGGTTGTGATCATTCCCACCATAATGTCAATTGCTACACATCATGCAAATAAGCGATGGGCAAAAAATGGAACACCTGAACTCCGTTTACAACATTCCTAGAAAATCCTAATATAATCCCAATCGCACCAAGAAACATCTCCATTTCCAATATGGAAATACTTCCAATGCCAAAAATTCAACCCAACAACTGCCCCATCAAATGAGTGACCAAGGCCGTCATCCACCCTATTTCCTCAATCAAAATCCACACCAAGGAAATTTCCAAACTTGTGGACAACAATTTCAAAAACTCAATCAAATCCCTCTACAGCAACAACCATAACACTAGAAACAACAACCAACATCTACATCCACTACATAGGTGCAATTTACATAATTAAAAACAACTGGTACTTTCTCAAATGGCCTCTCGATGGGAAACCAATGCTCAAGTTCTGCAACTTGTTGCCAACAAATGCCCTCCAACACGGACATTTGTTGGGCAGCCTGAGAACAACCCAAAACATCTTGAACAGTTGAAGGTTGTCTCACTCATTCTGGAAATGTGTATCCACCTCCCAAAACCCCTTCCCCTACAACTTCTCCTCCTTCTACAAGCCCCCTACCACCTCCTTTGATTTAAAAAACAATGTCACTTTTGTGATTGAAAAAGATTGACAAAATAATGAAAATGTCACTCCAAAGGAACCACTTGCCATTTAAGATCCACCAGTGAAAGACATTGATCCCTATGTGTGAGTCTATGTTCTGCATCAACCCTATCAAGGGCACCTCAAGAAGACACATCTTGACACCGAATTCATGAAATTTAAAGAATCCATGAAGAAACTCCATGACAATATTCCCTTCTTGTATGCACTTGCATAGATGCCCGCATAGTCTAAATATTTCAAGACCATGCTGTTTCAAAAATTCTCTAATGAAGAATACAAGAAAGTCAAGCTCGCAAGGACCACATCTGACATCCTTCTAAATAATATGCCAAAGAAACAAAAAGAATCTGACTCCTTTGGCATCGGGTGTTGCCTATGTGATAATACATGTCACAAAGGAGTTGTCAACATAGGTGCCAATATGTCAATCATGCCCTATAGCCTATTTAAGAGGTTGGGGTTTGTCAACATGTTTCCTACATCAATGACCATACAATTGGTAGATTCTTCCATGACTAAACCAATGGGCATCATTGAATATTTCCTTGTCAAAGTTGGTAAGGAGGCCTATGTTCCTTTCTGATTTCATCAATATGGACATGAAGGAGGATCTTAGTTATCTCCTTATCTTTGGCCGACCCTTCTTGGCAACTACCTGAGCCCTGATAGATGTTGAGATGGGCACCATACTCTTGTGCCTTGGAATTTAAACCTTAGAAATTCAAGTATTTGAAAGTATGAAAATGCCTAGTTTCCAATAAGAAGTCTACTTGCCTGATTGCATGAAAAAACCTTCCCATCTTAGTCAAGAATGGGAAGTCACTGAAGAATCCCAACAAACCTCTCTCACAAATCCAATTGAATCCAACTTCTATGATGAACAAGTCTTACAATACTGAGCTCATCTCGATATTTTTAAGGAAGATACCACTATTGAAGTTGAGGACCTTAAGATGGTCTATATCATGGAAGAAACATCTGAGCCTCCAAAGGCCCCTAAAATGAAACCTCCCCCACAAGGTCTCAAGTATGTATTCCTTGACGACAAAGATACTTATCCTGTCATCATTAAGTCTGACCTCACTTTTGCTTGAGAAATTAAACTGATAACTGGACTAAGAAAAAGACAAGATGAATTGGGATACAAGATGGCTGAGATGATAGGAGTTAGCTGGACCATTTTCATGCATGTAATCCCAATGCTTGAAGAATACAAACCTTCAAGAGACCCCCAATGCAAATTGAATCATAATCAGAAGGAAGTAGTCTGCTTGGAAGTAATCATTGTCCTTACTACTGGGATTATTTACTAAGTATCTAATTCACCATGGGTAAGTCCCATTCAAGTAGTGCCTAAGAAAGGAGACACCATCGTAATAAAAAAGGAAAATAATGAACTCATTCCAACCCACACTATCACCTAGTGGAAAATGTGCATCGACTATTAGAAGATAAATAAGACCACCAGAAAGGATTACTTCCCTCTCCCCTTCCTAGATTCTATTTTGGAGTGCCTTTGTAACATCCCTGACTTGGGATATAAGCTAACCCTAGGTGTTTTGCATAAATATGTAATTAAATCTTTGTGATTAACTCTGAGCATGTAATTAAGTTTCTCAGAAACATATATTTCAGTATTTGCTCCTTTTTATTTAAAGTTGTAGCATTGTTTTGATATACAGGGACCTATGTGAAATTTACCCAGTTGAAAGGGGTAGCTTGCAATTTGCACATGATGAGATTTTCCTCTGATGTTGAGACATCATGAGAATCTTCTTGGTAAAGTTTGATGGATTTCCCAAGCTTGGGCACCAAGGTGCAACTGTGGAAGCAATCCCGGTGCTTGAAACCCTAATTTGGGGAAAAATGCAATTTACCCAAATTAAGGGATGCTATGTGTAAAATATATCATCTAATGTATCTTTTAAGACTCTTGCCATCATTTAGAGAATAAATGATGAAGAGGTCACCTCAATTGAATAAACAAGTTATGAAATATACCTTGTGATTGAATAATCAGGGTATATGTGCAATATCCCTTTTATGAATGTACCTTAGTAATAGATTGATCTTCTTTGCCTCTTTTTCTTGACCTTAAGATATTTTTTGTCTTTAGAATAAAGAGGAAGGGACGAGCAAGTAAAGAAGGAAGGACCTAGTTGGAATTATGGAAAACATATGGACTAATGTTGAAAATCCTACCCCATGTATATAAGCTCTCCTTCCCTTAGTTGCAAGGGAACTTACCCTTCATTCCCTTACTGTTTCATTTCACCAAGGACGACCAAGGACTGCATTGGAGCTAAGGAGGACGACCAAGGGAGGCAAGGTAGGTTTGGGACCCTCTTTTTGCCTAAATTCATGGTTAAAACTCGAATTCAAGGTCAATTTCATGGCTAGCTCTCATGGCTCTATCTTTCTAGCCATCTTTTCTTGACCTTCCCTGGAGGTTTTCACCTTGTCCAACCTGTGAGAGCTCAAGGATGCCATTAGAGCTTGGATCTTGAAAGCTTGGAGCTCAAGGAGCAAGCTTTAGGCGGGTTTTATAACTCTAAACCCATGCTTTACTATATACATCTCTTTTATGCGGTTAGATGATAGTTCTTCATGTTCCCTACTTTTCTTTGCTATCTTGCAAGCAAATCCGTGGGATATCTGTACTGTTCTTGATCTAGGAGATGAAGGCGTGATTTCCAAGAAAAACCCACCGCTTTTCACTTTCTTAAATTGTCTCCCTAACTTGCTCTCACGGTCTCAGGACCGCGAGGTGAGCAAATGGTCTCTGGACCTCGAGAGGGAAAACGGTCCTCACGACCATTTGGACCCGTTGACCGAGCGTGGACCGTATAAGAAATCTGTTCCTAATTAGGTAGGCTAATCACCCTCAAAAATTGAGAGGTTAACTCCAAAGGAATTAGGAGATATGGTCTTTTTAAGTAACAACTTTAATTGAATTTATTCCTGATTTTCAAACGGTCTGAAATTGCCTTTTTGGGCAAACGGTCTCAAGACCGTGTAAGGTCGTTGACCAAGCTTTGAACATATGAAATTACTGTTCCAAATTATGTTAGTTAACAACTAACCAAGTTTTATGGTCTAATTCCAAACGAGCTAAGAGTTGAAGGGTTATTACTAGGGTTAACCCTAGATGAAATCAGTACTGAAATTATGGTGACTTAATTAGGGTTTTTAGGGTTGATTGACCTAAACGGTCTTAAGACCGTTTGGGGGTCATCCAAACGGTCTCAAGACCGAGAGGACAATCACCCAAGACCGTTTGAAGGTCTAGGGTTAAGCTAATTTGATCAATTAAGGACCCAATTGCAATAAGTTATCAATTAATCAAAATTCTGATTTCGTGACTCAATCATGGTTCAACCCCTATCAAATTACATTAGATTTTGATGAAATCTTGGGCAAACGGTCTCAAGACCATGTGGGGTCCACCCACATGATCCCAAGACCGTTTGGTCCAAGTTTGGGCCAAATTGGAGCTCAATTGAAGGGTTCAACCTTGTGTTGATGCACATTGTTGAGTGTTGATGGTTGAACATTGATAGACCCTAATTGAATCGACTTCAACCCTAATTGATCAACAATTGAGGGTCAATTAAATGACCGATTGGTTAAGCATAATTTTAATTGACCTAATCCATAAGTGGTCACCATGGCTTTGACCTTTGAGGGCTTCAACATTGGTTGACATCATCGGTTGTAACCATTGAACTTTGTTGATGGTCCAAGCGGTTGAGACCATGTGAGCCTCGCGGTCTCAAGACCGTGAGAGGGCTCATGGTCTCAAGACCATGAGAGGGCTCGCGGTCTCAAGACTGTGAGGGGCCTCGCGGTCTTGAGGTCAAAGGTGAGCAAACGGTCTACATAACCCTCGCGGTCTTGAAACCAAGTTGAAGGCTCGCGGTCTTGAAACCAAGTTGAAGGCTCGCGGTCTTGGAATGAGATGAAGGCTCGCGGTCTTGAAAAGTCAAAATAGAGAAAACGGTCAACACACCCTCACGGTCTTGGAAGTCAAAATTGGCTAAACGGTCAACTCTTTCAAATAATCTCAAACCAATTGGAGGTTGGTGGTTGAGATCGATCAAGGTGATTCAAGGTTGACTTCACTCAATCATTTGAAGATATAAATGGATCAATTATTCCCTAATCTAAACCCTAATGATAACCTAGGACATTAAGGGATTAATTGACTAATGACTTGACCATGATGATGATCAATGGGGTAAATTACCAAAATACCCTTGAAGGGTCAATTGAGTAATACCTTGATCAGATCAAACCCTAATCACATGGTGGTGATGTTTTTGGCTATGTTAGCCTATGATGACTTAATCCAACCTGACCTAGAGTGGTGTTATCACCCTCTACTAGTATGAGGAGAGAGAAAGTACTTCTAGAGAGAGAAAGTACTTCTAGAGAGAGAGAGTAGGGTGTGATCCACCAGTGTGAAGTCATAGAAACCCTAATTATGATGAATGATGAATCTTTAACTAATCTGAGAGCATCAATGATAACGATACTCATACATGATGATGTTATGAGTTCAATTCAATGTAATGTGAATAGTAAACCCTAATTCAAGGGTAATGGCATGCAAATGAGTATTAAACTCCAATTGATGAGAATTAGAGGAGTTAACTGTTATGATAAGAGTGGGAAATGTATTCCTTATTTTTGTATTACCTTTATCAGTTGAATTAACCATGCATGTTCAGATATGAAGGTGATCTTATCCAGTATGGATATTGATGTTATATTCATTGAAGGCATGATGTTAGCCTTATGAATAAGAAAAGTAACTTGATGCCCAGTCAGTGGCATCCCATGAGTTAATGTGCTGTAAGAGCCATGAATACCATCAAAGTCATGCTTTAGAGATGACTTGTGATGAGTATGATGAGAAATTATGATTGATATGAGTTAGGCATGTTACATTTAGTATTCTTCCTTTATAGCTGATATGCTACTGTTATTGTTTGGAGAACAATGTATGTTGTTAAAGAATACTGAATGTACCTAACTAATCAAGTATAATGTAGAGCCCTGATCATAGACCCATCATTGTCAGAGATCAAGTGATGGTGAAACAGGTTTTCCTCAGGGAACTCCTGGAGCACATACTTTTGAGTATGTGGGGTACATGGATGTGTAGAACCTTACATCCTAGTGTAGGAAAGTGATATAGATGTGTAATCCATCCATCCTTCACTATAATTCCATACCATATCAGTGGTAGGTAAATATGAAACCTCCTGATGACAAAGAAAACACAGATACCCGTATCAGTGGAGATAAATATGAAATCTCCTGATGACGAAGAGAGTACAGAACGCCACTGTGACTCTAGAATAGTGAAGGACCAGTTTACCCTGGTGAGCTATAGTAGTAGAGACACGAGATGTCCTACAAGTGATCCTCTTACTGACTGAGGAAGGTGAAGGTCATGAGAATCTGGCTCTCTTAATGACCTATGTATGATACTGATGTGACTTCTCAGCGATCAGTTGGAGTATGAGTGGTATGCCTCATCTCCACAGGGCATAATGTTGTTTGTAAAACATAATCAACCACGTAGTATATCTGCTAGAGATAACTATGAGTTAGTTAACTGATGATACACTGTGATAGTGCTTATATTTCTTCATGTCTCATGAATGTTGAACTCATGTTATATAGTTGCAACTGTTATTGAATACTTTGAAGGCTTTACTGCTTAAGATAATCTTTGATGTTATAATAAAGCTTCTGGCGGAGAGTTATAACTCTCACTGGGACAATTATGTAAAATTGTCTCACCCCGTAGACTTCAACTTTTTAGGTGGACGTCGGAGACGAAGGAACCAGCCTATAGGTGACCAGTCTCAGCAACAGTAGCACCAGGAGCAGTAGTAGAATCTTAGGTGGAGATTTATCCTGCCATGTGGTGTAGTTACAGTCAGTCCTATGTGCCCTCTGTACTCTCAGGTCTTGGAGTCTTTTGTATAAGTTCTTGAGATTTTGTATCTTGATGTATATAATTACTCAAGAAGTAATTATCATGAGATGTAAACAGTTTATCTGTTGTCATGAAAGAAGCTTTTATGGATTCAAGCTCTTGTCTCGAAAAGTTTTAATTTCCCGTGATTTTTGTCTTCCGCTGTTTATTGAATCGCTTCCGCTAAGTTTTAATCGTGTTTATGTCATGGTTTGGAGATCGGAGCCCACAATTAGTGGTATCAGAGCTCTAGGTCAGTTGAGTCTACAGAGGCATAGGACTTAGGATGTCGAGTCTATCTTTAGTACTCCTTCTTTATCTAATAGAATCTTCTGCTCCTCAGGAGAAGAAGATACATAAGAATGGCTGAGCCACATGATGAGTACGTGGCGGAGAGTAGTGCTAGTGTACCTCGAGGCGGTGCAAGGGTTCCAGAAATAGAACAGCCTGCACCTGAGTCACCAAGAGAGCCACCCCAGTTTGACCGAGCCGACATGGGTAACCCAGCTGTACAGACGATGTTCGGGCAGTTTATGACTGCCATGACACACATAACCGATAGGATGCCCATGCCTGCACCTAGGGCACCTGTCCATCCTGAAGCACAAGGTATCGGTAAGACGTTCGAACGACTTTGTCGTGTCGGAGCTACCGAGTACTTCGGAACTGCCGACCCCGCCGATGCTGACCTTTGGTTGACAGAGTTGGAGAAGGCTTTCAGGATTCTTATCATCCCGGAAGCTGAGAAGGTTAGACATGCTGTCTATCTTCTCAAAGGTAGTGCTGGTCACTGGTGGAACATGGAAGAGCAGAAGAGACCTGGAGTAGAGTTCTCATGGGAAGAGTTTCGTCGGGAATTTATCAATAGATATTTTCCAAAGACCTTCCTAGATGAGAAGATCTCTCAGTTTGAGAGGCTAAGGCAGGGTATGATGAACATTAGCGAGTATGAAGCTAAGTTCATGGAGTTGTTGCGGTTCTGTCCGCACATGGCAGCCACAGATGAGGAAAGAATCAGAAGATTTGAGAAGGGTTTGAATGCTGATATGTCAACCCCCGTGTCTGCCTTAGAAAACCGAGAGAGATTCTCTACCTTCGTTGAGTCAGTCTGAAGGATAGAGAGATCTGTAGTTGAGAAGAGACAAACTCAGAAAAGATATCCATAGTTCCAGGGTTCTTCATCTAGGGATTCCAAGAAACCTAGATTCTCTGCACCTAACCCTCCACCACCCAGATCGAGTTTTCAAACTCAATGGACACCTAGCAGAGGTAGAGGATGGAGTCAACCGCTTCAAGGAACTCACAGTTCTGCATCAGTGTCAGTTACTGGACCACCCCAACCACAACAACAGGAGAGGAGTTGCTACAATTGTGGTAAGGTGGGACACTTGATGAAGGATTGTCGTTCTAGGCCTGTCAGTGTGACACAGCCTCCGAGACAGAATCAACAGGGATCTCAGAATAGACAACATCAAGGAGCAGCTCGAGGACGTGGACAAGCGTCTCAAGCTGGATCATCAGCACCACCTCAACACCAGGCGACTGCGAGGTTCTATGCTATGAACCCACCTGAAGCAGTGGTCAATCCACGGGTAGTGGCAGGTCAGATGGAACTTTTATATTCTGATATGTCTACATCCTGTGTTGTATCTATTCTGATTGATCCGGGTGCTACACACTCTTTCATCACTCGTAAAGTGATTCGTAACTGCAATGTGACTGTTAGTCATAGGACAGATAGGTTGTTGTTGGAGACTCCGTTGAGTGGGTCTGCCGTTTTGCAGGAGGTATGTTCTCCCTGCATCCTCTTCTTTTCTGACCATCGCATTCAAGTGGATCTTATACCACTTGATATGCAGGGATTTGATATAATCCTCGGGATGGATACCTTGGAAAAGTATAGAGTTGTCTTGGATTGTGAGTCCAAGTTGGCAGTGTTTGTTGATGAAAGCAACACATGGATCTTTCAAGGTGAGAGAAAGATTCTGCCCACCTGCCTTGTGTCAGCTATGGTTGCTGATAAGTTGTTGAGACAAGGATGTTATGCATTCTTAGCCCATGTGGTAGATGTTACCAAGGAAAGTTCCAATCCTGTTGAAGTTCCTATAGTCAGGGAATTCGAAGATGTGTTTCCTGAAGAACTTCCTGGTATACCACCACCTCGGGAGATTGATTTTGAAATCAATTTGATCCCAGATACGAAACCCATAGCTCAGACTCCGTATAAAATGGCGCCTGCCGAGATGGCAGAACTCAAGAAACAGCTTCAAGAGTTACTTGAGAGAGGTTTTATCTGACCGAGTACTTCACCTTGGGGTGCTCCAGTCTTGTTTGTTAAAAAGAAAGATGGGTCAATGCGGTTGTGCATCGACTACAGACAACTCAATAAAGTAACAATAAAGAATAAGTATCCTCTACCAAGGATTGATGATCTCTTTGACCAGTTGCGTGGTGCAACCGTCTTTTCTAAAATAGACTTGAGGTCTGGATATCATCAACTCCGTATTAAGGATAGTGACATATCCAAGTCTGTCTTTAGGACAAGGTATGGTCACTATGAGTTCACGGTTATGTCGTTTGGACTAACCAATGCACCAGCTGCATTTATGGAACTCATGAATAGAATTTTTCGACCTTTCCTTGATCAGTGTGTTGTCGTCTTCATAGACGACATTCTTATCTATAGTAAGGATGCTCAGCAGCATGAGTAGCATCTTCGCCAAGCTTTGACCTTGCTAAGAGAACACAAGCTGTATGCTAAGTTTAGCAAGTGTGAGTTCTGGCTGCCGAAGGTATCTTTTCTTGGACATGTGATATCTGCTTCGGGAATTCGTGTTGACCCTACAAAAGTAGAATCTGTTCTACAATGGGAACAACCGAAGACACCGACGGAGATTCGAAGTTTCTTGGGGTTAGCTGGCTATTATCGAAGGTTCATTAAGAACTTTAGTTCTATATCCTTACCTTTGACCAAGTTGACCCAGAAGGATGTTCCTTTTTCTTGGAGTAATAAGTGTCAACAGTCTTTCCAGCTGTTGAAGGAGAGATTGACAAGTGCACCTGTGCTAGTGCTACCTGAACAAGGAAAAGGATATGTAATTTTCTGTGATGCTTCCAAGAATGGACTAGGATGTGTGTTGATGCAGGATAAACAAGTGATTTCTTTTGCTTCCCGACAGCTTAAGAAACACGAGGAGAATTATCCGACACACGATCTGGAGTTAGCTACTGTGGTTCATGCCTTGAAGATCTGGAGACATTATCTCTATGGAGAAACATTCCAGATTTTCACAGACCACAAAAACCTTAAGTATATCTTCTCTCAGCATGAGCTCAACATGAGGCAACGTCGCTGGATGGAGTTAATCAAGGACTACGACTGTACAATTGATTATCATCCGGGCAAGGCCAATGTTGTTGCAGATGCCTTGAGTAGGAAATCAGCAACATCGACCATGAATAGAGCACAACTAAACTCTTTAGTATGCTCTAGGAGAGATATGCTTATCTCTTTAAGGCAAGACAATGTACAATTGAAAGTGTCATTGTTAGCCGGTCTGTTAGCTAAGATGCATATTAAACCTACCCTAAGAGAGCAGATTAAGGAAGCACAGCTAGGTGATGCTGCAGTTCAACAGATTAGATCTGAGTATGGAGATGAAAAGCGAGATGGTTTCCATGACTCAGAGGATCAAGTAGCTTGTTATAATGGAAGGATGATAGTGCCAGATGTGGACAACTTGAGGAAGTTAATCCTGGAAGAAGCTCATTCTTACATGTATGCTATGCATCCAGGGAGCACCAAGATGTATCGGAATTTGAAAGATTTGTATTGGTGGCCTGGAATGAAGAAGGATGTTGCAGAATTTGTTCTGAGGTGTCCTGTGTGTCAGCAAGTTAAAGCTGAACACCAGAAGCTTGCAGGGACAATGCAACCTTTACCCATACCACAGTGGAAGTGGGATCATGTGACCATGGACTTTGTTGTTGGCCTACCCAGGACAAGCAAAGGACATGATTCCATTTGGGTAATTGTTGATAGGTTGACTAAGACAGCACATTTCTTACCTGTCAAAACAACCTATTCTGCTGAAAGGTTATCAGAGTTATATGTTCAAGAGATAGTGTGTTTGCACGGAGTTCCTGTCACAATAGTTTCTGACAGAGGTCCTCAGTTTACGAGTCGTTTTTGGGAACAGTTACACCTAGCCTTAGGCACCAAGCTGAGGTTTAGTACGGCCTTTCATCCACAGACTGATGGACAGTCGGAAAGGACCATACAAACCTAAGAAGACCTGTTGAGGGCATGTGTTCTCCAGTTTACCGGAAGTTGGGATCTACACCTAAGCTTAATAGAGTTTTCCTATAACAATAGCTATCAGCATAGTATTGATATGGCACCTTATGAGGCCTTGTATGGTAGACATTGTAGATCACCTTTGTGTTGATTTGAGACTGGTGAACATCAGTTGTTAGGTCCTGATCTTGTGCAGCAGACTACAGAGAAGATTAAAGTAATACAACAACAGATTAAGACTGCACAGGATAGGCAGAAATCTTATGCTGACAAGCGTCGTAGACCCTTAGAGTTCCATGTTGGAGACAGAGTGTATCTCAAGGTCTCGCCTTGGAAAGGGGTCCTTCGTTTTGGAAGGAAAGGGAAGTTAGCTCCTAGATTTATGGGACCTTATCCAATCATTGAACGGATTGGAAAGGTAGCATATGAACTAGAGCTACCACTTGAGTTACAAAGGTTACATCCTATGTTTCACATTTCTATGCTGAAGAAATGTCACCCAGACACCGAGTCAGTTCTACAACCTATGGAGGTAGAATTGAATGATGATATATCCTATGAGGAGGGACCAGTGTCAATCCTTGATGAAAGAATTAAAAAGTTAAAGAAGAAAGATATAAGTCTTATGAAAGTCCTCTGGAACCACCGTGGTGTCGAAGAAGCCACTTGGGAACTAGAGGATGAGATGAGAAGGAAGTATCCTGCCCTTTTCTCTTAATATGTCTTATCGATTTCGGGGATGAAATCCTTGTAAGGGGTGGATAATTTGTAACATCCCTGACCTGGGTTATAAGCTAACCCTAGGTGTTTTTCATAAATATGTAATTAAATCTTTGTGATTAACTCTGAGCATGTAATTAAGTTTCTCAGAAACATATATTTCAGTATTTGCTCCTTTTTATTTAAAGTTGTAGCATTGTTTTGATATACAGGGACCTATGTGCAATTTACCCAGTTGAAAGGGGTAGCTTGCAATTTTCACATGATGAGATGTTCCTCTGATGTTGAGACATCATGAAAATCTTCTTGGTAAAGTTTGAGGGATTTCCCAAGCTTGGGAACCAAGGTGCAACTGTGGAAGCAATCCCGGTGCTTGAAACCCTAATTTGGGGGAAAATGCAATTTACCCAAATTAAGGGATGCTATGTGTAAAATATATCATCTAATGTATCTTTTAAGACTCTTGCCATCATTTAGAGAAGAAATGATGAAGAGGTCACCTCAATTGAATAAACAAGTTATGAAATATACCTTGTGATTGAATAATCAGGGTATATGTGCAATATCCCTTTTATGAATGTACCTTAGTAATAGATTGATATTCTTTGCCTCTTTTTCTTGACCTTAAGATAAGGTTTGTCTTTAGAATAAATAGGAAGGGACGAGCAAGTAAAGAAGGAAGGACCTAGTTGGAATTATGGAAAACATATGGACTAATGTTGAAAATCCTACCCCATGTATATAAGCTCTCCTTCCCTTAGTTGCAAGGGAACTTACCCTTCGTCCCCTTACTATTTCATTTCACCAAGGACGACCAAGGACTGCCTTGTAGCTAAGGAGGACGACCAAGGGAGGCAAGGTAGGTTTGGGACCCTCTTTTTGCCTAAATTCATGGTTAAAACTCGAATTCAAGGTCAATTTCATGGCTAGCTCTCATGGCTCTATCTTTCTAGCCATCTTTTCTTGACCTTCCCTGGAGGTTTTCACCTTGGCCAACCTGTGAGAGCTTAAGGACGCCATTAGAGCTTGGAGCTGGAAAGCTTGGAGCTCAAGGAGCAAGCTTTAGGCGGGTTTTATAAGTCTAAACCCATGCTTTACTATATACATCTCTTTTATGCGGTTAGATGATAGTTCTTTATGTTCCCTCCTTTTCTTTGCTACCTTGCAAGACAATTCGTGGGATATCCGTACTGTTCTTGAGCTAGGAGATGAAGGCATGATTTCCAAGAAAAACCCACCGCTTTTCACTTTCTTAAACGGTCTCCCTAACTTGCTCTCACGGTCTCAGGACCGCGAGGTGAGCAAACGGTCTCTGGACCGCGAGAGGGCAAACGGTCCTCACGACCGTTTGGACCCATTGACCGAGCGTGGACCGTATAAGAAATCTGTTCCTAATTATGTAGGCTAATCAACCTCAAATATTGAGAGGTTAAATTCAAAGGAATTAGGAGATATGGCCTTTTTAAGTAACAACTTTAATTGAATTTATTCCTGATTTTCAAACGGTCTGAAATTGCCTTTTTGGGCAAACGGTCTCAAGACCGTGTAAGGTCGTTGACCAAGCTTTGAACATATGAAATTACTGTTCAAAATTATGTTAGTTAACAACTCACCAAGTTTGATGGTCTAATTCCAAACGAGATAAGAGTTGAAGGGTTATTACTAGGGTTAACCCTAGATGAAATCAGTACTGAAATTATGGTGACTTAATTAGGGTTTTTAGGGTTGATTGACCTAAACGGTCTTAAGACCGTTTGGGGGTCATCCAAACGGTCTCAAGACCGAGAGGACAATCACCCAAGACCGTTTGATGGTCTAGGGTTAAGCTAATTTGATCAATTAAGGACCCAATTGCAATAAGTTATCAATTAATCAAAATTCTGATTTTGTGACTCAATCATGGTTCAACCCCTATCAAATCACATTATATTTTGATGAAATCTTGGGCAAACGGTCTCAAGACCATGTGGGGTCCACCCACATGATCCCAAGACCGTTTGTTCCAAGTTTGGGCCCAATTGGAGCTCAATTGAAGGGTTCAACCTTGTGTTGATGCACATTGTTGAGTGTTGATGGTTGACATTGATAGACCCTAATTGAATCGACTTCAACCCTAATTGATCAACAATTGAGGGTCAATTAAATGACCAATTGGTTAAGCATAATTTTAATTGACCTAATCCATAAGTGGTCACCATGGCTTTGACCTTTGAGGGCTTCAACATTGGTTGACATCATTGGTTGTAACCATTAAACTTTGTTGATGGTCCAAGCGGTTGAGACCATGTGAGCCTCGCGGTCTCAAGACCGTGAGAGGGCTCGCGGTCTCAAGACCGTGAGAGGGCTCGCGGTCTCAAGACCTTGAGGGGCCTCGCGGTCTTGAGGTCAAAGGTGAGAAAATGGTCTACATAACCCTCGCGGTCTTGAAACCAAGTTGAAGGCTCGCGGTCTTGAAACCAAGTTGAAGGTTCGCGGTCTTGAAACCAAGTTGAAGGCTCGCGGTCTTGAAACCAAGTTGAAGGCTCGCGGTCTTGGAATGAGATGAAGGCTCGCGGTCTTGAAAAGTCAAAATAGAGAAAACAGTCAACACACCCTCACGGTCTTGGAAGTCAAAATTGGCTAAACGGTCAACTCTTTCAAATAATCTCAAACCAATTGGAGGTTGGTGGTTGAGATCGATCAAGGTGATTCAAGGTTGACTTCACTCAATCATTTGAAGATATAAATGGATCAATTATGCCCTAATCTAAACTCTAATGATAACCTAGGACATTAAGGGATTAATTGACTAATGACTTGACCATGATGATGATCAATGGGGTAAATTACCAAAATACCCTTGAAGGGTCAATTGAGTAATATCTTGATCAGATCAAACCCTAATCACATGGTGGTGATGTTTTTGGCTATGTTAGCCTATGATGACTTAATCCAACCTGACCTAGAGTGGTGTTATCACCCTCTACTAGTATGAGGAGAGAGAAAGTACTTCTAGAGAGAGAAAGTACCCTTTTTAGGTGGAAAGAAGTACTTCTAGAGAGAGAAAGTACCCTTTTTAGGTGGAAACTCAATTAAAGAACTTTCAATACACATGAATGTGCATAATTAGGGTGTGATCCACCAGTGTGAAGTCATAGAAACCCTAATTATGATGAATGATGAATCTTTAACTAATCTGAGAGCATCAATGATAATGATACTCATACATGATGATGTTATGAGTTCAATTCAATGTAATGTGAATAGTAAACCCTAATTCAAGGGTAATGGCATGCAAATGAGTATTAAACTCCAATTGATGAGAATCAGAGGAGTTAACTGTTATGATAAGAGTGGAAAATGTATTCCTTATTTTTGTATTACCTTTATCAGTTGAATTAACCATGCAGGTTCAGATATGAAGGTGATCTTATCCAGGTATGGATATTGATGTTATATTCATTGAAGGCATGATGTTAGCCTTATGAATAAGAAAAGTAACTTGATGCCCAGTCAGTGGCATCCCATGAGTTAATGTGCTGTAAGAGCCATGAATACCATCAAAGTCATGCTTTAGAGATGACTTGTGATGAGTATGATGAGAAATTATGATTGATATGAGTTAGGCATGTTACATTTAGTATTCTTCCTTTATAGCTGATATGCTACTGTTATTGTTTGGAGAACAATGTATGTTGTTAAAGAATACTGAATGTACCTAACTAATCAAGTATAATGTAGAGCCCTGATCATAGACCCATCATTGTCAGAGATCAAGTGATGGTGAAACAGGTTTTCCTCAGGGAACTCCTGGAGCACATACTTTTGAGTATGTGGGGTACATGGATGTGTAGAACCTTACATCCTAGTGTAGGAAAGTGATGTAGATGTGTAATCCATCCATCCTTCACTATAATTCCATACCATATCAGTGGTAGGTAAATATGAAACCTCCTGATGACAAAGAAAACACAGATACCCGTATCAGTGGAGATAAACATGAAATCTCCTGATGACGAAGAGAGTACAGAACGCCACTGTGACTCTAGAATAGTGAAGGACCATTTTACCCTGGTGAGCTATAGTAGTAGAGACACGAGATGTCCTACAAGTGATCCTCTTACTGACTGAGGAAGGTGAAGGTCATGAGAATCCGGCTCTCTTAATGACCTATGTATGATACTGATGTGACTTCTCAGCGATCAGTTGGAGTATGAGTGGTATGCCTCATCTCCACAGGGCATAATGTTGTTTGTAAAACATAATCAACCACGTAGTATATCTGCTAGAGATAACTATGAGTTAGTTAACTGATGATACACTGTGATAGTGCTTATATTTCTTCATGTCTCATGAATGTTGAACTCATGTTATATAGTTGCAACTGTTATTGAATACTTTGAAGGCTTTACTGCTTAAGATAATCTTTGATGTTATAATAAAGCTTCTGGAGGAGAGTTATAACTCTCGCTGGGACAATTATGTAAAATTGTCTCACCCCGTAGACTTCAACTTTTTAGGTGGACGTCGGAGACGAAGGAACCAGCCTACAGGTGACCAGTCTCAGCAACAGTAGCACCAGGAGCAGTAGTAGAATCTCAGGTGGAGATTTATCCTGCCATGTGGTGTAGTTAGAGTCAGTCCTATGTGCCCTCTGTACTCTCAGGTCTTGGAGTCTTTTGTATAAGTTCTTGAGATTTTGTATCTTGATGTATATAATTACTCAAGAAGTAATTATCATGAGATGTAAACAGTTTATCTGTTGTCATGAAAGAAGCTTTTATGGATTCAAGCTCTTGTCTCGAAAAGGTTTAATTTCCCGTGATTTTTGTCTTCCGCTGTTTATCGAATCGCTTCCGCTAAGTTTTAATCGTGTTTATGTCATGGTTTGGAGATCGGAGCCCACATCCTTTCTCACCAAAAGTACTTCTGCTACTTGGATGTCTACTCAGTATTCTATAAAACCCCCATCCACCCTGATGACCAAGAGAAAATGACTTTCATTTGTCCCTTTGGCACCTGCACTTCAAAATAGTGTCATTCAACCTTTGCAATGCCCCTACCACCTTTTAATGGTGCATGGTTATGATCTTTGTTGGATTGACCAAAACCATCATGGAGGTGTTCATGGACCATTTCTCCATCTATGGATAATCTTTTAACACATTCTTGCAACATCTTTCCTTAGTCCTTGAAAAGTGCAAAGAGTCACACTTGATTTTGAATTGGGAAAATGCCACTTTATGGTCAAGTGGTGACCAATCAATGTAATTACAAACAAAGGAATAAAAGGTCTCAAGTCGAATACAAAAGAGATTGATTCCTTCCATACCTCCTTTGACTCCACTTGTATGCCCAAGGGAATCTACATAGTCCCATTAACTCCTTGAACCCCAGTATTATGTAAATTTTTTGTAGGAATACACTACATAAAAAATGCCCATTAGTGGCATTTATTCTAGTGGATTTTCTAAAAAATGTCACTATCTATATAATTTATAGGCATTTTTAATTAAAATGCCTCTAAACCACCTATATAGAGTTTCTAAAAAGGACATAACATTAAAGGCATTTTTATAATTTATTAGTGGCAATTTAAAATTGCCAAACCAAATAAGGAAGTAGCTAATTGATAATATCTATCAATTTTCACTTCCCACTTTATGTTCACACTCCCACAATAATCGCAATCGTGAGACTGATCTCTCCACAAAAATGTCTCCCTGATTCCTCACTTTCGTGAGACCAGCGCATCAAGGAGATAGAGCTGGCTGCATCGTCGCCCTAACTGGTGTCTTGGAGGATCACGTCGACTGGGAAGAGTGGTGGCGGCGGAGTGCTACATTGTTGATGGCAGAGTGCCACATTGCCGATGGTTGGAGAGGGTTTCGACTACTAGCGACAGAGTGTCACATTTTCGGTGGTTGGAGGAAGCCCCAAGTACGACGTCGAGGAAGCCAGGAGTGCCACATTGCCGCCAAGTGAGTCTCAATTGTGTCTTGAATATGTACGTGGATGAGATGTCCATGGATGATGAGCGAAGGAGGATGATAAAATCATCCTTAGTATAGGGTTCAATGGACTTGGACGAGATGTATTGATCATGGTTTATTAGGCATAGTATCCCTTCCCAGGATCAGGGTTGATCAGGGTTGATTAGGCTTAGCTATTATCATTTAGTTATGTAGTTATGAATTTCAAATAAAGTAAAATTGTGTTGTTCTAGATGTTCCAGCTATGTATACTTTTGTAAGTTGTTCTAGCATAAATATGATTAACACATCCATATACACCCACTTTGATAGTGTAAATGCAATGACATCCAACAGAAGTCTTGCGTTGCAGACACAAAACAAGGGACTGTGTTTGGCTTGGGTCTTGGGTTGACATCTATTCTTCCTTATCATGATGCCAACCTAGATGATCTTATGCAACTAAAATAGACATATGTATAGAGAAATTAGACTTAGAATAAATTATGCATACTATGAAGGTTAAAGATGTTATATTAGCCAAAGTTAGAAGATTACAATGAATGTTATCAAGGTGTTTGTGCACTTTTTCAACACTGGTAAGTACTTCCCTATGATTAAGGGTCCATAGAAAGATTTTCTTTGTAGGGATTTGAGACTTTCAAATAGCACTACAATCTCCAACTATGTATACTTTTTCAAGCTATATCCATCTATATGACAATATAGCAGTCAAATTACCATTTGTCTCCAAGGTCCAAATCTAGAGATCATTTCCAACTTTAGAAGCATGGCATAGGGTGGTTCTTATGATATCCATGTGCATGTAGGGAGATATGTATAGACAAAATCAAAATCCTAGTTTCCCCTGTCCAATTTGAGGCATTTGACCATTATGTCATGGAGATGTATAGGTGAAGTGGTAGAAGCGTCATGATTGGTAGTGCTACAACCAACAATCCATCAATCTTGTGATATTGTAGCGTGATTTTCGTCCTAAATCATCTTCCCTCTAGAATTGGTGATATAATGTAGGTGTTTCTTGATAAATCCCCAAGATGCAGAGAAAGTTCCAATAGTCTTTCTTGAAGTTTATTTTACTTTTATTATGTGCACCAACAGAAGAGATGGTTGATTGAGGTATGCCCAGACATTTTTCAACATCAAATTGTATGTTGGTCATGAGTGTATTTCACACCCAGGTCACCTATGTCTTGTGAGAAAGTGATATTCTTCCATCCTACTAAGGACATCCTCTTTTGGACCCTACCTCTCTATCAGATAAAACTCATATGATGTTTGAAGTGATAGAGATATTTGAATTCATTGCATAGCATAATACGGTATGGATTGGAGACTAGCCTTTTCCAAGGTGAACCGAACCACCAAAGATAGGTGTTTTACCACCCAACTATTCATCTTGTTTTTATTGACTCGGTAAGATAAGCATGTCTAGATTTACTTATTCCTTGTAGATGATTGGGAAACCCAAGCCCAATTTCTCGATGTGTGTGAAACCTAGATTCCTAGTAATATATCTTTTCTCTTATGGAAACATCGGCCAAGAAGTAACAAAATGATTTTACAT
This sequence comes from Alisma plantago-aquatica, assembly GCA_963693085.1. NCBI lineage: Eukaryota > Viridiplantae > Streptophyta > Magnoliopsida > Alismatales > Alismataceae > Alisma > Alisma plantago-aquatica. The sequence goes on along the minus strand of OY856413.1, from coordinate 681,456,722 downwards.
TGAAGACTACATGTCCAAACACATGATCGAAGTTCTTTAGGACCTTTTTGATGTAAACATCTTGTTAATTTCAACCATAAGTATTATATCATCAATAGAGTAAACATGTGTTAGGGGGCGCCCCTCTCTTTAGAATGATGGGTTTGCATTCACCTTGGCTGGAAACATGGTGAGTGGATTGACTAAGCCTCTTTAAGAATAACACAAAAATATATGGACTAAGGGGATCCACGTATCTCACATATAGAACTATTGCCAAAGGCTATCATGGGTTCTCCTTCCCATAGAATAGATGATTCTATGAAGGTTATGATCTGCATAGTAGGCTAAATAAGTTATTTTGAAGCCCAAACATCATGAGAATGTCTTCATTGAAATTCCAATTCATTTGATCTTAGAATCAGATAAATTAATTTTCATCATCATTAATTTCTTCCTTCCTTTATTTTAACACATCGCGTGATTAACTTCTTGTACAAGTAGAATGTGTCACTTATTTTTTTACCCAGAATGAATCCAGGTAGGGTAGGCATGATCCAATCAGCAAGTTAGGGTTTGATGCATTGTACATATATTTTTGAAATGGATTTGAAGATAATGTTGTTGAGAGAAATTGGCTGAAGAACATTACATTTAAACAATGTGTGACGTGGATGAGATGTTAAAGGATGGTGAGCAAAGGAGGATGATGAAATAATACTTAGGACAAGGAGGATCCAATGAGTGAGTAGGAGTGACATTGTGATATGTCATTAACCACATCAAGTTTTACTAATTACTAATTCATCACCAAGATTCAACATCATCACACTAGTGAATAAACATATCACATGCTCATTATGAGTCACTAGACCATGATCTTAGGGTAGAGACCCCATGTCATTACTCATAAGATCTTAGGGTATCAATGCTTCAAATGTTTCAAATAAAGTAAAATTCTGTTGTTTTTTAGTATCCCTTCCCAGGACCAGGAAAGTGCATCATGCACAATTAGTATTATATTAGGGTTCAAGGATATTATCATTCAGTTATGTAGTCATGAATTTCAAATAAAGTAAAATGTTCTTATTTCTTAGGATATGCTTAAAATGGACGTGGATGAGATGTCCTTGGATGGTGAGCAAAGGAGGATGAGGAAATCATCCTTAGGACAAGGAGGATCCAATAAATGAGTAGAAGTGACATTGTGATATGTCATTACCCACATCAAGTATTACTAATTACTAATTCATCACCAAGATTCAACATCATCAAACTAGTGAATAAATGTATCACATGCTCATTTTGAGTCACTAGACCAGGATCTTAGGGTAGAGACCACATGTTCCACCTTGCACATAATCCACATTAAGGACTTTCAATAATCAAACTAAACACAAAGTACCTATCTTATTCTCGCTATACTCCATAGTTTACTCAGATCTTGCCATCATCAACATCATGAGGATGTTTCAAGTTCATTAAAACCTCACTTAACAACTTCCTTCACTCATAGAAAAAACTCCCAATACTCTCTACACCTACGATATTTGGTTCAAGCTCGCCATCGTCGGAGGAGGTTGGAACTAGGGTGATGCCTCAAATAATTCGATTAGGCTAGAAGGTATTTGGGTGATGCATTGAGGTTAGATATGAGCTAGTGTGATATAGTGTTGTTGTGTGGGGGTGGAGGTAATTGTGTGGTGTGTAAATCACATGACTTTGTATCCTTCTTGATCAGTCAGAACTTGATAAATTGAATCCTTTTCATTTGAGGACAAAATATTAAGATTTTATAATCTTTGGAATGGTCTTGAGACAAGGAACCTCCCTATTATGTAATTAGACCTGGTATTCCATCATGATTCCCATGTTCTAATTAGAAGCTAATTTTAATGAAGTGTAATTAATCATGGTTATGGTATATACATGAAATTAGGGTTGATTAGGCTTAGCTATTTTTAGTATACATTGTGATATGTCATTACCCACATCAATTTTCTTCTATGTTTTTATATTAGTGTACATAAATAGGTTACAAAACAATGTCATTATATTGTTATAGATTTCCCTTCTATATAAGTGAGAAATGTAATATGCTCTTATGATAGTCAATATTTCAATTATTTGATAGAATGATACTCAATGTGTGATAAGTTTCATTGTAAATGTTCTTTTATCTTTATAATAAGTATGTTTTATTATCCTGATAATAAGTATTTCAAAAATTCCCGTGAACTTCTTTTGCATGATTACACTAGTATTTTCTCATATTGTATAGTCTTTTTAGATATGACATACTTACTCATATATGTTATGTGTTTTAATATTCTTATAGAATGGATAAGTCTTGGATAGCAGAGGATGACCAAACGAGTAGTAAATACTTATGCGGAGTATCAAAATTTTTGGAATTTTCTTTTAAACATTCAACGATTGGAGACAAGATTGTATGCCCTTGTAGAAAGTGTGCTAATGTATACCAGGTCACCAGAAAGACTGCATTGAGCCATCTATTGTGGCATGGCTTCTTACCAAGCTATATTTCTTGGGATTTTCATGGAGAAGATGCCAATGTTCAAATGGATGCTCCTACTGACCAGGGTGATTGCCTAAATGCTAAAAATTTACAAGACATGTTGCATGATGCTTTTATAAGTTTTAGTGAAGATGAAAATATGGAAGGAGTAGAGTTGGCTAGTGATCAACATTTCAATGCTGACAAATTTTATATCCTGTTATAGGATTCTGAGACAGAATTATATCCAAAGTGTAAGAAATTTAGCAAACTTGCTTGCATCCTAGAATTCTATCACTTGGTTTGTCTTAATGGCTTGAGTAAGAAAGCATCATCTATGTTTCTTACTTTCTTTAAGAACATTCTATCGGAAGGAGAACAGTTACCTAATTCCTTTTACAAGCTAAAAAAGATGATTAAGGAATTGGCTTACATTATGTGAAGATTCATGTTTGTCCAAATGGTTGCATGTTGTTTTGGAAGGATTCTAGTGATAAAGACATCTGCAATACATGTGGAGCATCAAGATGGAAAACAATTGCAAGCCCGAATGATAACGATGAGCATGCAATACAAACCAAGAGAATACCTATCAAAGTGCTCATACACTTTCCACTTATACCACACCTAATGCATTTGTTCATGTCATAAAAAACCTCTTCCTTAATGAGGTGGTGTGCAGAAGAATATGAAAAAGATGACAAGTTAAGACACACTGTAGCTTCACCTGCATGGAAAATATTTGATGTTTTGCATCCAAACTTTGCTACAGATGCTAGAAATATTCGATTGGGACTTGCAATTGACAGATTTAATCCTTTTGGGACAATGAGCACTTCTTACAGTACATGGCATGTTGTGATTATTCCATATAATTTACCTCCTTGGTTGTTCACGAAGCAACCATATTTTATGTTGTCCCTACTCATTCTTGGACCAACTTCACCAGAAAACATAGATGTGTACTTACGTCCATTGATTGATGATTTCAAACAACTATGGGATAATGGTGTACATACATATGACGCTAGAACCAAGGAATTCTTTCTGATGTGTGCTTCTTTACTATGGACTATTAGTGATTTTCTAGGATATGCCCATCTCTCTGGTTGGAGTACTAAAGGTTGAAAAGCATGTCCTTATTGTAATAAAGATACCATCTCACATTAGTTGCCACATAGCCGTAAAGTTTGCTATAGAGGACATCGTAGGTTTTTGCCAAGCAGCCACAAATTTCGAAAAGAAGCAAAAGCATTTGACGGTGAGCAAGAATTTAGAAGTGCACCTAAACCACCTTCTGGAGCTCAAATCTTATCACAATTGGAGGGTGAAAGTACTGTAATTGTCAAGAAAAGGCCAAGAGGTAAATATTCAACACACATTTGGGACAAGAAAAGTATATTTTTTGAGCTACCATACTGGAGATCTAACATTGTAAGGCACAATCTCGATGTCATGCACATTGAGAAGAATATATTGTGAGAGTATTGTTGGAATATTGCTAGGTTTGAAGGATAAAAGTAAGGACAACTTGAATGCAAGTAAGGATTTGGAGGATATGTGAATTAGATTTCCGCTTCATCCAAAAGAAGTTGGTAAATATACCGTCCTACCTCCAACTTGATATATAATGAGAAAAGATAAAAAAATATTATTTTGCAACCTCCTACAATCTGTCAAAGTTCCAGACGGGTATGCATCTAATATATCTAGATGTGCACGACCAAAGGATCAGAAGATGCTACCAATGAAAAGTCACGATTATCACGTGTTGATGTAACAACTTCTTCCATTAGCTGTCACTGTGTCTTTGCCCAGTTAGAATGCCCAGTCATGTATTATTAATCTTTGTCACTATTTTTAAAGGTTGTGCACTAAAGTCATAGATCCAAATGATTTTCCTGCATTGGAATATGCAATAGTTGTGACACTTTGTGAGATGGAGAAGATATTCCCTCCATGTTTTCTTGACATAATGGTGCATCAGTAACACCCGAGCCCACTGCCCTAGGCTCTAGTAGAGTTTCAGGAATGACGGCTGGCCCCACAGACCACCACTAGTCTTAACTGCACACTTTTTCCTCACTCATGTACAAGACGAGGTTAACTTCCTGACTAGTCACCCATCCTAGTACTACTCCAAGCTAAGCACACTTAACTATGGAGTTCTTTAGTGATGGGCTCCCGGAAAAGGAGGTGAACCTTGGTGATATGGGTAGTCCAATCATTCCTTATAAGATCTTTTTATCTGAGGCCTCAAATCCTGGGACGTTACAATATCCCCCACTTAGACTCTTTACATCCTCGTTAAGGCTCAATTATATGACCTCATAACTTTCCCCATTTCAGTGCAGACCCAAATGGCCCATGGACACCCAACTTTCGATCACAGAATAACAGTGCAAGGGTGGCTATGTCAACCATGGATAGCTCTTTCCAATATGTCTAGACCGCATGGCTCAAGACTGGCATGCCACATGCCCATGTGGGCCCCACCTACTGGAGGGGTTATGGCTATGATACCATTTGTAACACATGGGCCCACTTCCCTAGGCTCTAATAGAGTTTCAGGAATGACGACTGGCCCCACAGACCACCACTAGCCTTAACTGTGCACTTTTTCCTCACTCACGCACAAGCCAGGGTCAACTTCCCGACTAGTCACCCATCCTAGTACTCTCAAAGCTGAGCGTTTTTAAATATGGAGTTCTTTAGTGATGGGCTCTCAGAAAAGGAGGTGCACCTTGGTGATATGGGTAGTCCAATCATTCCTTTTAAGATCATGTTATCTGAGTCCTCAAATCATGGGACATTACATCATCTATCAGTCAATCCCGCTTATGAAGCTAAGATAGTCGGCCCTGTTCAGTATCGTTGGATGTATCCAATTGAAAGGTAACTTTTCATACGTAGTGATGATTTTACCTATTGGAATGTAATTTGTGATAATATTTTCCTCAACTTTGTTATCAGGTATCTGATGACTCTAAAAGGATATGTTTGTAATAAAAAATATCCAGAAGGATCAATAGTAGAAGGATATATAGAGGAAGAGGGCCTAACTTTTTATTCAAGATACTTGGATAGAGTTGAAACAAAATTAAATCAGCCAAATAGAAATGATACCAACAAAGCAGATTTCGAAAATGAGCCAACACCTGACAATGATGATTGGTCTATTTTCTTGACAGTAGGTCGTGGTGTTAGAAAATGGTAACATGTGTCTTAGATGAACATATAATGCAACAAGCCCACAAGCATGTATTGTTCAATTGTGAAGCAATTGAACCCTACATTAAGTAAGTTACTGACAATTATCTGCTATTGTTAAAATTATGTAACATATTCCAATTGCAATTATTTTTTATTCAGGAAGCACTATGATATCATTAGGCAAACACATCCTTAGAAGTCCTTAAAGGAGGTTTATAAAATACATAGTAACTCATTTGATGGATGGTTTAAAGAACATGTAAGTTTATACAGGATAATTTAATTTGTAATTCTTCATGAATAAACTCTAACAAGCTTTTGTTTTGTTAGATTGAGATGCTTACAAGAACAGAGATGGTGGATGATAAAATCAAGTTTCTTTCTCAAGGTCCACATCAAGTGGCCATTAAGTACAAGGGCTATGTTGTCAATGGTCACATATTTCATACCAAGGCAAAATATGCGAACCGAACAACACTGAATAGTGGAGTGTTTCTGGTAGCTAAGACTAATTGTTATTCTAAAATGACTGACCACAACCCAATTACTAGGGATGTTACCTACTATGGTGTTTTGAAGGATGTTATTGTGCTCGGTTATTATGACACTTTAAGGTGACATTATTTGAGTGTGATTGGGTGGACATATACTCAAAGAGGGGAATCAAGCATAATGAACATGGGTTAATTCTTGTTAATTTGAGATGAATTCAGACTACAGGAGAACCGTTTATAGTGGCATATCAAGTTGGACAAGTATTTTATGTAGAAGATCTCACTGCAAAAGGTTGGTATTTTGATGTAAAGATTGCCCCATGAGATATGTTCAACATGGAAGAACAATCTTGTATTGAGAATGTCGAAGCTTATGTGCAAGGTGAAACTAGAGATGGGCCATCAATGACATCAGAGGATGAAGATGCTAATTGTTACATAGTTAGATTGGATATGGAAGAAATTACTGTTGATAGTTCAACAATTGAAAAAGACGGATCCCAAGTTCAGCATGATCATGAAAGTGAATATGAAAGTGGTGATGACTACAATTTTTATTGAGGAGATTACAAAATAGCAGTGGATGTTTCCTTTATTTTATCATTATTATTTTACTTGTACAAGCCATTTTTGGCTCGATTATCTCTTTAATTTTCTGTCTCACATTGTGCTCTAGCTAGGTGTATGTATTTTGCTGGCCTGACATTCTTCATAATCAAATTTATCCTTGTCTCTATTGTTGTTTATAATGATGTAGTGTTTATGTCTTTAGTGTCTGTGCTTTTTATTATATGAGATATATTTGATTAAATAATTGTGCTTAGTTTTTAAATATTGATTATATAATTGTTAATATGTTGTTTAATATTTTTTAAATGTCTCCTAATATATGTGATTTGATATACTCAGGATGAGAGAACAGTACAGTGACAACTGCCATGACAAGACAGCCACAAGGAATGATAAAAACAACAACAATGACTCTTGTATGACGACTCATTTACCTAGCATTACTAGACATGGTTGTTGGAAATCTTTGAACTTGTCATCCTCAAATTGTTAAAAAAAATTTAGCTTCCCTTCCAGCTGAAATTCAAAATGATTGAGCAAGGAAATTCAATAAAAATGTTGCTATCTCTGCAAAAAATACCCAATCAGCCATGTTTCCCCAAGACTCTAATATGGTTGGTGGTTCCAAATCCTCTCAAACATGCACAACTAAAAAGGAGATGGGAACACAGTTCCAAAATTAGCACAACAAAGAAAGTGGTGATAAAGTTACAAGATCAAGAAATTCACAACTATCATGTGTGCCTAATGTCAATGCTTCTATGTCTATTCATTCAAGAAGTGTAGAGAATAAACCTAAACAACAATGAATTTCCTGATAACATGGAGAAAAATGACATCTCTGGTCACCATGTTGAGTCATTGAATGTTACAACAACACCTTCTAATGGGCTAGGTAATCATTTTATTCATATCAATGCATTTCTAGAGCCGCATTAATGATATATAATTTTCCATATATTTTTTATCTTTTATGATTGAATGCTTAGGTCAAAAACATCAAGCACGTGGCCAAACACAATGTTTGAAAGTCTGGAAAAGAAAGCCCGATGATCCAATTCCCATTGAGAGAAATCAGTTTGGGCAACCAGTAGGTGAAAACCAATGTCACTTATCAAGTTTTCTGACAACTATTTCAAGAGATCCCAATCTTTTTCCACTAAACTATGAGGACTAGAGACAATTTCTAGCAAACAAAAAAGATTCTATATGGAATTTTGTGAAGGTACATTAAATTTTATTTTTGAATGGTTAAATAAAGCTTCTAATTGATATCTTTTGTGTGGGTAGAGTAAACTCACAATGGATTCAGATCTAAAGGAGTGGACAATGAAGAGACTAGGAAAGAAATGGAGGGACCACAAGTGGGAGTTACAGAGACTTTACTTCCTAGAATATAGTCTGTATGAACAACGGCTTGAACAAGTTGTTCCCCACGTGGACAAGTCTCATTGGAAATTTCTTGTGGATTATTGGAGGAGTAATAATGGAAAGGTAATATTTCTTTTTCTATTCATTGATACTTAATTTACCTCACAGATAAATAATATGCACAACACTATAACATTTTTCACAGAGGAAGTAAATAACTAACAAGACAAGCAAAAAATTATAAAAGCTTAGCCACACAACAGGAACCAAGTCATTTGCATGTCTGAAATATGATGTAAGATTTGTAATTTTTGTGATCCGTTTGGACAAATTGATGGCATCCTTTTATTTTATGTTTACAATAACATTTTTTGTCTGATAAAGATGGAGAAGGAAACATGTGGAGAAGTGGATCCCACAATGTTTTTTGAGAAAACTCATCGTAAAAAAGATGGGAGCGTAGTTGATGTTGAATTCGCCAAAGTTTTGGTCAACAAATCCTATCCTATACTTCTATGTTACATATACTAATTGGAAAGAGGTATATGTTTGGTATAAAATTCATCTCCTATGATTTATTGTATGTAGGAAAAAATTTCTGAGGCAGGAGAAGAGCTGTGAAGAAAACAACCTGATGTTACTTCAGATGAAATTTATAAGCATGTTATAGGAGAAGAGAGACCAAGATATGTTCATGGTTATGGGATTGGACCATCACCTTCTGATATTTGGGGTAAGAACCGTAAATCCTGAGAAGCCAAAGAAGCGCAAAGGAAGCATTTTCAGGATAAGCTTTAAGAGTAACAATTAGAGGAGTTACTTGTCTTAACTAGAGAAAGAAATAGTCAAGCACAACATGTTGGCACTGGCCAAGTATGAATACATTTTTTTATGATGTGTAATATAAGTTATTTTCCATGTTGACTTTTTTGGTCTTATGTCAAAAATAAAATAATTGTGCAGACAAACTTTTCAAGGCAAACTCCACTCCAAATAAGACATTCATCATTTAAAAAGGGACAAGTATGTTTGTATTTGTGTAAATTTCTCTTCATTTTACGTTTATATAAAATTGTTATGTAAATTTTATTTTGTTTCTAGGATGTGTATCTGTTGAGTTTCACAGATCCAGTTGCTAGAGTTGCATTCGGTCGAGTATCTGAGGTTGACCCCATGAAAAGTGTGGGAGGTGCAATATTAGGCTCATCATTTGTTGGTGTTTTTGTAGAGATTGCTTTGTTGGATAACGATCCTCTAGTGAGACCTTATGATAAATATCAATCTATTGATGATGATGTTGTTGGCAACGTCATAGCATGGACGAAAACACATATATTGCCACGGTGAGCATAAAGTCTTGCTTATAATATTAGATAATTGAAACCAAAAGTAGTGTCTGAAGTCATTTCCATTTGCTGCAGGACATGAAGTATAAAGATAATTGCATTCTTGGATACTATCTAAAGAGATGACATAGTTGTTTTTGTATAAAACAATTTTTTATTAGTACATGATGGTCCACATAATGTTGTTTCATGTCCATTGTCGTAGACAATGTTGACAAATGACAATCCTATTTTGTTTTGACCTGCTTTTAATTTTGTTATGGAGAATCTTAGTATTATGGACAATACATGGTTTTTGGTTTTTAGATATGAGCAATGTTTGAGCATCTTGTTTTTGAGATTTACATATGAGAAATGTTTGAGTTTCTGGTTTAGGTTTTCAAAACCTAGATCTGTAGTGAAAGTGTGTTATTTCTCTGTTAGATGCTTTAGTTTGATACTTGTAGGGCATTCTATGCTTCTCTGTTAGATGATTCAATTGCTTTAGTTTTAATTGTGGCTCCCTGAATTTTGGGTGTTTAGTGGATATGAACAATATTTTAAAAATGTACATGGAGTTTTTATCTTGGAATTCACTTCTTTTTAAGCTTCCACTTGTTTGGGTCAAATTTTTTGTTTAACTTCTACAACTTGTGTTCCTCTGGTAGATGGTGAGATTGGATTTCTTATCCCAGGGAACAATATCTCATGTTTATCTTTTTACTCAGATTTTACCTTGGTTCTTTTTTCTTTGAGTGCTTCTTGTTTTTTTTCTGATTGGATTCTGAACTAATGTCCAAGCTTGACAGATTATCTGATATCTCTTTGAAGTATCTTGTATAAATAGGAGATTTTGTATGCATCTTTGTATCTATTCCTTCATACATTGCATACATAATAATATACAGGTTGTTCAAACAATTGCTCCTCATCTTCTTGGTCCAAATAATGGTTGTGTGGCTCTTTTGGATATTATTGGTGTTTTTTAGGTGAAGGCATTCCTCTAATAGATATGTCTTGGGTGTTGTGATAATTTCTATCTTTTGTTTGGAATGGACCATCAATATTTTTTATGAGGCTTGATACTAAACTCGACTACCTGATGTATGTAGGTTAGTTTGCAGGCTCCCTAAAGTTGCATATTTGTAAGATGATCCTTTTAAAGCTAAAGTTTGCCATTTTCTTGATTACACATGTCAATTTTAATCTTTAGAGTCACAATTGATGATGTAGAAATTGCTTTTTTTGTATCATATCTCCCATCTTGAGTCTGTACAAGGATTTGATTTTGTATAGCTCAAAATTTTCAGCTGGTTGAAGTCTCATATTTCAATGTCTATGGTTCAGACAAGTAGTAGGCATCAGGTATGATGATATTCTATCATGGCTTGATTCTCCTCATCCACATAGATGACAACCTCTGTCATGGTCCTCATGGGTTAGTCAACTTTAGAATTCTTTGTTGTGTGCATTGAAATCATCTAAGTAATGGCTAGAAGTTAGCTAGGGCTTTAGGAATCTGACCAAGAGAATCTCCGAGACTCTGACACCAATGAGGAGCTGGAGGAGATGGACAAGTAGGTCACAAGAGGACTACCAATTCTACCGAGGGCTAAGGATTTGGTGGGATTGAAGTAGTACTCTGCTACTAGCTTGACATCAGGTCATTTGATCAGCTCTTGCATTATTCCTGGCTTCTGGGTGTTTATTGATTTCTGTTGTAGGTTGTTCAAACAATTCTTATGAGGCCTTGCTTGATTTTTGTTGCAGGTTGTTCAAACAATTGCTCCTGATCTTCTTGTTCCAACTGGACTACCTGATGTATGCAGGTTAGTTTCAAGCTAGAATTGGTTAATTGCTTAAGATTTATCTCAGTTTATATATCTTTTGTAGGCTCCCTAAAGTTGCATATCATAGTCTTAGTATGCATTTCTAGTGATAGTTCTCTACTTGATTTCTACCATGGTTATGATGGTTCATATGGATCAGTTGATGTCAAATCACAAACATTAAATAAGAGAAGTAGACTGTCAAAGATTAAGAAACCTCATATGTCAATGTTAAATCATGAGTAGGTGGATGAAACAACAAAAGGGAGCAAACAGAGAGCTAATATCCCATATAGTTGGAAAACTGGTTTTCTTTGCCTTCATTCGACTTGAGGAAATACCTATCATTGACAGACTAAATTGATTAAGTACACGAGCTACACTGAAATTGTAATAGAGGAAGATCGTCAATAATTTGGAATTAGACATTTAGATGTATATCTCACATCACATCCGATGTTCAAACAAAAAATATTAATCAAATTTGGTAATTAATCTAGGATAACAGTATATAAAAGCATCAATCACAACCATATTAGGGTTGTCTACATGCATCCTCCTTCTCCATTCATCTCTGATTTGAGTAATGCTCTCCTTCAAGTGTGAAGGAAAATCTTTGCAAACACCCATCACATCAATTAGTATGAGATTAGCTTTTTACTATGATCTGAAATATACCATGAATAATAGTTCATATAGACTAGTAGATGACTGAATCACAATGGCAGAAACAATAATCTTAAAAAAACAAAGATGAAGAAGCACCAAATATCAATATTGAATAGTAAACAAAAGGCAGGTGAGATAGCATCAAGGAAAGTAAGCCGCCATCAACTCATGATTTCAAATACTTGGATCCCTAAAGTTGCATATATGTAGGATGATCCTTTTAAAGCTAAAGTTTGCAATTTTCTTGTTTAAACATATTTATCAACATATATATTTTGGAGTTTGAGCTTATATGACAAGGAATGCACCCAACTCTACTATCTTTGTTTCTTGTACTTGGTCTCATGTAGATATTGTATGCAAAGTCCTTATCATTGCAAGCTGAAAGAGATTTTTCCTCAGTTAATTGCTCCTTAGTCATGTTACAATATGACTAACATTAATTACATAATGATGTCACAATACATTGAGATGCAACAACACTATGGCCAGGTCACTGAGACTGACTTGGGTTCACTTAATGATCATGGATGTGTAGATGCTTTGGTATGCCCACGCTGCAAAGGACAAGCGTGTCATTGCTTGTATAAGAGATTGGAGCTTTCAGGTTAGCTTCTAAAAATATATATAATCCGCTTGGCAGTCTCTCTTTCAAGATGTGCATGGCATTTTAATCTTCTCTTGGCACATAAAAAGAGTTCATTGTGTGAGAAATTCTAAACTTCTCTTGGCATTTTAAGCTTCTCTTGGTACATACATCTTACTAGTGGAAAATATGAGAACCATGTCTAACTTAAGACATCAAGTGTTATCCCCTGAATTACTTCTTAGATAGTCGGAGGCATCATTTTGCTTCTGAATGTTGCACTCTCTACTAAACAGTAGGTCCAAGTTAAGGTAATTCTTACTAGTCCTTATACCTACAAATGCTACATCTCCATTTCATTCAACCACTAGTTACAATTTTACCTTATATGTTCTTACTAATGTCAACACCATACTTCGTGTCTATTTTGTATAGGATACATGGATAGCAACATCTTCAATACTAATGAGTGTGGTGAGAAAGAGAACTCAGGGGGACAGAAACACTCAACACCAATAGCAATAGCATGGCCATTTGATATATAATTAAGTTCATCATTAGTGTTAGAACACCATGCATTGTTGATATTATAGTGGTCCCTTTGGCAATAAAGTTACATGTTACCATCCTTTACATGGTCCCTTTGAATTCATCTTTCCGTGTGATCTGCTGACGTATTTCATTTTTGGGCATAGTTATTAGATTCCTTTGTTTTCTTTATTGGAAGAAGGCGTGATAAATATATATTTCTATGAAATCCAATCATTATGTCTTTTTTGTTTCCAAGTTTCTTTATTCTCTTTTAGGGTAGCATAGAGTTCAACTTGCATTTCTATGTAGACCATACATGTAGTTTCATCATTGCTTTCAGCCAAGCCATTTTTTGTACCATTTGAATCGAACTCATATGGTCCAGTAGCATGGTGGACCCATATGCTTTTTCCACTTCTATGCTATAGACCTTGGATCATCTTCTAATCTAGTAATATAGTTTATGCTCATCATCTTGCTCGATTGGTATCATTTATCCTATTATTTATGCCTTTGGCCATGTTTCATATTCAAATAAAATTCATTGCATATGTTATCAATAAGCATTGATCTACAAACCACTCTCATCATTTGATCACGTCAATCTTTTTCTAAATGGAAAAGAAGGAAAAATATAATCATATTCATTTCAATATGAGTATGAAGTATCACACTGAAAAAAAAACAAGGGCCAGTTGTACTACGAGACTGATGTGCTAAGTTGGCGCCAAACATACCATGTCTCTTTCTGAAAATAGATATATGATTTCTTATATGATGTTATAGTTCTTTTCAGAACGTAATTCATATGTAATTATATAGAAACTACAAATGTTAACAATTTCCCTCCCAAATTCTGCTATATGAAACTTTTGTATCACTCCTAAGGAATTCTATAATTCAGTATGGAACTTTATACATGATTCTGATTGAGATTTGCTTCCTTCAGTCCATTAGTAGTAGTTCTTTAAGAGCTTACCTATTTTATTTGGTTGTACATGACATGTATACCTGTAGGGGTTTTATTCACATTCAGATTCATCTCTTATCAACTGTGTGATTTTTTTTAATCATTTACATAGCTCATGCATTTCATTACAACATCTCCTAGATGATACATGCTTAGTTGTTGATTGTACGACCAAAGTTAATGGTTTTAAATCCTTACTGTTATTACTCCTATCCTAAGATTAGATAAACTTTCAGATAATGAGAAATTGGTTCTGATTCAATTGCTTAAATATTACAATCTTAAATCCTTACCATCATTGCTCTCATTGCTTCATCATTCTTGCACATATTTTGGGATTATGAAAATCCTTTATTTCTGTAGATCAAGATAAGAAATGGGACAAACCATAAAAAAAGGATAAGAAATGGGAAAATTAATTCTTCTACAGAAGAAGACTACTATTTCATGAGGTACATACCCTTTTAAATCTATAAAGAAGATGATCAATTATATAAAGAAGACAAACATTCTTTTAGGTATTCTACTAGCATGGTCAAGGAGGATGGAATCTGGGATAAGGAGTTCCTACAGGGCCAGAGGCATGGTTCTCCATAGACACATGCACTCATATTCTAATCATTCCTTTAGAAATGTCAGTTTCTTATGGAAAAAAATCGCATATGGGAACTTCATGATGAAATCTACCTATTATCTTATTGTTGAGAAGTAGATAACATAGAAATTAGGAACTAGTAAATTAATATGGAAAGGGGATTTTCCTCTCTGTATATAAACTTCCCTATGGGTTTCAAACCATAGATGGTGTAACCAATAGATGAGTGAGGATGAGTCTTGTTTGAGGTGCAGGGGAGAAGAGGAACGCAATATCCATGTTGTACACAGTTGTGAGATGGCAGCATTATTCTGGAGACTGGAGAGTAATCATCCCATGTAAGTGACAAAATTTTGTAGTCCAATGCAACCAAGAGAATTTGTTACCTATAATATGAAGAAGGGGAGTTTTTTAAGCAAACAGAGGACCTTGTTCATAGTCATGAGCTGGCTTCTCTAGAAGAATATGAATGAGTTCACCTTTTGGGGTGTACAAAATGGAGAGTTGCTTTTACTTTGGGAAAGGAAGACTTTCTAGTTGAATATATGCCATGCCCCCCTGCGACTACACTCCTACCCACTGCATTCTTTTGATCACTAAAGACAAATGTGTCACACGAGTAACTCCCATGAATTTTCTTTATATGAGGAACATAAAAACCAATTGGTTGAATTATTATTTTACTGCCATGTTTAGCTCCTGAAGCTCTTCAGTGCTGGAAATCATGCATCCAAGCCTCTGAATTTAATGTAAGCTTAATGAGCTTTCTTTTGGTTCTATTCATTGCTAGGTAAACATCTGCTACAATGGCTTTGTCTAGTTGTACCAAATCACCACATTCAAGCTTTGTTCTCTACAACGATTTTGGATATTATTCAGTGAACTACCAATGCTATTTCTGTTATGTTTATAGTTGGTGAAAATTCAAGACATAGGAAATGTTTATTTAGGTAGTGTCTCGAAAGGTCTCATGTTAATATTGAAAAGGACAATGGCTTGGTCAGGAATAGGGAATATTAGTTTTACTCCCTACCTTCTATGATTTAATAGATACAACCTCGACATTGCCTATGGTATGCTGTTTGATTGTCTTTTTTTAACCAAGTGCACCGTTTTCTCTGAATCTGAGCAGTCATGCACAATGATATTCTTCCATAGAAGATTCATTATCCAAATATCAGTACTATAAAAGTTAATGATGATTAGATTTCTGTATTGTACCATGTCAAATATCCAAAATGATACCATGATTTGAGGTGACAATATATGATCCTCAAGAGCTCGGTATATGTAGTAAACAATCTGATTGCACTACATAGAATCTCCCTGATACATCCATTCTCATGTTCTATCAAGGGGCATACTGAATACTAAGGCAACTTAAATTTCTTCTTTTTGTATATTTTAGAAGATAAGCAGCCATATTTTGTTCCATGAACCCTAAGATACTGCAAGACATAACCTTAACTGTGTGACAAATCTACTCTGGAGAAGACCTTTGAAGTTTTTCCTATTTTGTAAAACCTTACACACATTTCCATATCATCAATTTTCTTTTATTTATTCAAATATCTCATTTGTTACAGATCCTGGACTGGCGTTGCCAACTATGGAGTTGTTAATTTGTTATATAGCCAACTATTGTTACTAATGACTATTTCTTGCATCTATGGAGTTGTTAATTTGTTATCCTTGTGGTCAAATGCCCCTTCTAGTTATCTATCATCTATCTTTAGCAGTTATCGTTGTCAAGGAATTCCTTCAGAACTAGATTTTCAGATCGTGTGTCCACTTTGTCTTGTACATACTTTTTGATCTTTTTTGAATTAGTTTTTATAATATTGTTCTTCAACCTTTGGCACCTACTAGATTTTATCTGATGTGTCCATTTGATTCTCTCTGATGATAATGACCTGCAACCAGTGGGCATTTTACATTTGTTCATAGACATGACCTACAACTTTTGTCAATTTGGAAGTTCCTTGTGGAACTTCCCACACTTAGGAATGTATATATTGTGTTATTGAACATTGCCTCTATCCCAATGAAAAAATGCTACATTAACTTGTGAGTTCTTCTTATCACAGAAATGGAGCTATCAATTTCTTCATTTAGGTGTATTGCAATGCAGTGAAAAGTGGCATTTGGTGTTCCCAAGCTCGTTAAAGGTTAAGCTAATTATCTATGCTTGATATAATGGTTGTATTTGTAACCAGTGAATCAGGTAAGAACATCATTGCTAATGTTGGAGAGATCCATCTTGAGATATGCCTAAAAGAATAATAAGAATATTATGTGTGAATTAGGAAATGGTTGTGCTGATCATGTTGTCTCATTTTGTGCCTGTCCTTGAGAAGTCTAGACATACCTCCATGATGAATAACTGGATAAGGTGTGTATAACAATGTACATATAAACAAATGTTGGTTCATTTTGTGGAAGTATGTATTTATTAAGTGCACATTATTAAGTACTAACGTGATGAGTGCAGGACAGTAGGAGAGCTAGAAAGCAAATAGGAAAAGTGGCATTCTCTCTTGGACTAGAGTTGAGATCAGTGAGAGTAGAGGGATGTCAGTTGAAGTGTAGAAAATACATACTAAAGAGGTACAAATTCCTGAGAAGATGGGTAAATCAAAATGAGTCCTTCACAATTTGTTTTCTAGTGCATGGGTGGGCATCAAATATTGTTGTTGTAGCTTGTTACTATTACACTAATGATCATTCTATCCACAATAGCACTATTGATTCATAGCATTCACATCTGATCATTGATCAGCTATTGCAACTTACTTCTTTCACATTTCCAACATGTACAAAAACTTCACTACTAACAGTTTATTTGGTAGGTTGCTGATCTAGTTGCCCCTGTGGAAGAATGGATGTTTGGTTGCACAACATGAACATAATTAATGGATGTGAAGATAAGACACGGTATGTACAAAGTGTATAATAGAGTATGATTACGATTGTGATAATAGTCAGGTTTGGAATGTAGTGTGCTATGAGCTAAGATGCAGGAATCATGTCAATTGCTAGTCTTGCTAGTTTTAAGCTAAGAATATGTGTGGTGCCACTGAAAAATGTTGCAACCTATTTAAATCATTTTTCATTCACATTGATACCTACTGATGTTTTCTTATAAGTTCTTCTAGTGTTTACTGCTAAGTGCTTGTTGTATATTGTATGTTTCATTCTTTTGACTCCATGATCTGGTATTATGATTTCAGCGAAGCCTTCTTAAATCTAAGTGCCTAAACTCAACATTTGTTGCTGACATGGATCAGACATGGGCAAATCTTCCTCTCATAGATAACCTCTATTGTAGCTAATGGTATTCATCACATGTTTAGTCCACTTGCTACTTTAAGTCCACAGATGACCCCACCAAGATAGTACAACTACGATTGCATTTTCTTTTTCTTTTCTACTCACACTAATGAATAATGTTGACCCTTCAACATGGCCAACTCCCCATTCTGATGGTATTATTTACACCTCCAAGCTTCCTTCCTAAAATTTTGTGGGGTTTCTTTCCATCACGATTTCATCTTCTACTAGGTTCACAACTGAGTGAAAACTTTTGTAGCTTTATCCTTGTTATAGTGATATATGTATACATCAGCTTCGAAGGAATTGGGCCAATTAATTTAGAATACACAAGGAAATATATCCTAAAATTTCCTTTATGGATCTTTTCTTAATTTGATTTTCTATTTGAGTTTAGAAGAGATGATATAACTATTGATATATATCCTTTACTCTATCTTGGCAGGTTCTCTCTAAATCAATTTTTGTTCTTCCTATTATCTTTTGATTATGGCATACTCTTAGAAAATTGTAGTGTATTAATCAACTTCTTTTTGATAATTTTGGTAGGGTGACTTGTTGATAGAAAAGATGTGCAACAACAACTTTACATTTTCTTCTATGCATGGTGATATGCCTGAGAAGGAACATGATGCTATCATGTCAGAATTCAGGTCTGGTGCTACTCGTGTTCTGATCACCACTAATGATGGGGCTTGTGGTATTGATGTCCAGTAGGCAAGTCTTTATGAAGACAAATCAGTACCTCCACACGAACCATATTGGATTTACTACTATCTCCAATATTATACTTCCTACTTTGAAGGGGCTTGGTCAATGTTTTGATAAGGTTTTTTTCATCATATTTAAAGGAGCTCTGAAGTCGACATGTAGAAAAGTAGAAAGTCATATCAGGGAAGAGATAGATCCAATGATGTAGAAGTTATTGTACTTAATAGAAAAATATTGTATGAAAGTATATCATTGGTTGTATTCAATATAAAGGGGCAAGGTAAAATGTCCTCCCCATGTAATTCTCATTTCATTATAAATAAAAATATTCATACTTTTGGAAAAGTGAGTTTGTCTACAATTAACATTCATGTAGAAATCCTGATCATGAATTGAAAATAGAATGACTAAATCCATGAAAATGTAGTAATATATAACTATTATGTCATTAGTGGGTTTTTTTATATGCCATTAAACTCAATAACAACTTTATCATACAACAACATAATACAAAATAGTGGCATTTGTATAAAATCCAATTGATGGGTAGTGGAATTTTTATAAATGCCAAATGATATTTTAGGGGCATTTATTTGGCATTTATTGGAAGCCACTAAAGACAAACGTTTACTGGCATTTACAAATTATGCCACTATCTTTCTGGTGGCATTGGTACTAGAGGCATTTTTAATGTCAAAAAATGCCACTAAACATGTTTAGTGGCGTTTATTTTTTTCAGTGGCATTTCTAAAAGGCCACTAATGTGAATGTTTGTTGTAGTGATATATGTGAGTACCAATGACTGAAGGGATATCACTTCTGATTCCTTGCAAATTTTCAAAATAGAAGCAAGTTGTGAACCATAATTTGACTGAAGAATGTTAGAAATTGTGTTTTTGGTTCCAAGAAATTGGAGTTATTGGCCTTGAAAAGGTGGTGAGAATGGTGTAGTGCTATGCGAGTGAGGTGTAACGTCCCATGATTTGAGGCCTTGGATAAAATGATCTTATAAGGAATGATTGGAATATCCATAGCACCAAGGTGCACCTCCTTTTCTGAGAGTCCATCACTAAAGAACTCCATAGTTAAGCGTGCTCAGCTTGGAGTAGTACTAGGATGGGTTACCAGTCAAGAAGTTGACCCCAACTTGCGTGTGAGTGGGGAAAAAGTGTGCAGTTAAGGTTAGTGGTGATCTGTGGGGCTAGTCATCATTCCTAAAACTCTACTACAACCTTAGGGAGTGGGCCCATGCATTACAAATGGTATCAAATCCAATTCCCCTCTAGTAGGTGGGGCCCACATGGGAAAGTTGGAAAGGGCTATCCATAGTGATGTAGCCACCCTTGCGCTGGTATTCCATGATCGGGAGCTGGGTGTCCATGAACCATTCTAGGTCTGCACTGAAATGGGGTGATATTATGAGGCCATATAGTTGAGCCTTGACAAGGATGTCAAGAGTCTAAGTGGGGGAGATTGTAATGTCCCAATATTTAATGCATTAGATAAAATGATCTTATAAGGAATGATTGGACTACCCATATCACCAAGGTACACCTCCTTTTCCAAGAGCACATCACTAAAGAACTCCATAGTTAAGCGTGCTTAGCTTGGAGTAGTACTAGGATGGGTGACTAGTCGGGAAGTTAACCTCGGCTTGCGCATGAGTGAGGAAAAAAGTGCATAGTTAAGGCTAGTGGTGGTCTATGGGGCAAGTCATCATTCCTAAAACTCTACTAGAGCCTTAGATAGTGGGTCGGGAATTACATGAGGTGAACAAGATGTTAGTATAGTTGGTGTATGTCTTTGATTTTAGTGTTGCTCGGGACTAGCAACAAATAAGTTTGGGTTATTTTAATGAATGCATATTCATCACCTTTTATCACATTATTTAGGTCATTTATTTAGGGGTTTTCTATATTTTTTCCTTCTTTCTTATGATTTAATTGCAATTTCCTTTATTTTTCTCCTTTAGTTGAATTCTCAATAATTTTGTCTTATTTTGTAGATTTTTATGCAAATTGGTCCAAGTCCGAGACACATAAAGAATAGAAGGGTGTTCATTATCTCACTCAAAGCCCAAAAGGCGAAGACTCAGAGACCTCCAAATCAAAATCTTCCATCTCCCAGTCAATGGTTCCAGCTACACTCTAATTCTTCTCCTGGAACCCCGGTCGAGTGACCTGCTTGCCCCAGTCGCTCAACTAACTAACATTTGAAACCCTGAGAAGATTCACTCCTCCACACACATAGGACACTAGAGCACATGCTCTATACAAGTCAAGCAACTCATGTCCATTAATCTCTCAACTCACGTCCCCGAGCTAGTTAAGAAAGTCAATTAAAGCAGTCAAGAAACTTCAACCTCAAGAAAAAGATTGACTTTAGTCGAACAACTCACTTCCCTCCATTGCTTGACCTGAGCCACTGACTCAAATAGGAAGTAAATTGAGGTGTCCACATAAATACTCCAGTTGAGCGACTCACACCCCTGAGTCGATCAATTCAGATCTCCCAGTAAGCATCCATGGTTGTCATCAATCTTTATCTCAAGGGTTTCCTCCCCCTCCTTTCCCTTATAAAAGGAGGGGGGACTCCAAAGACAAAAGGGATTCAAAAAAATTTCATAATCTAGCCTTTATTCACTTGCATCATGTCTGAGTAGTTTCTCCTTATCATGACATGGCGAGTAGCCCCATGATCTTCATATTTTATCTTGGTTTCTTATGAAACTCCTTTAAAATATAAAAGAGATTCTTATAATTTGTTTGATACCTTAGAACGTGATATGATCATTCATGCTCCATGATACTTGATCATTGGTGAAATAATCATGGGTTTGTGGATGCCAAATGATAACATGTGATCTCAGAAGAGGTTTTAAGAACACATTGGACAATTGAACTAAGACCTACAGATCACCGATGACCACAAGACCATAGAAAGTTTAATCCATTGGATCTGATTCCAAAGTGGAGAGATCTCCATGGTCCTAACCTGTAAACATCTAAAAGGAACCTAAAAGTGGCTATTTTAACTATGGAGTCATGGTGGTGAAACTCGGACTTTTGATAATAAAAAAAATCTAAATTAGTCTTAACTAGTTGATTCTTCCCACTCTTTGCTTATTTTCATTTTACATTTTGCTGTTAACTTAGTTTTAACTCTTGCATTTTACTTTTGTTGCTTTCAATTCCACAATTTTATTCCAAGAAATTTTAATTCAACAAATTTTGAGTAATAATTTTCCATATCTTGTGTTAATATTTATCATTGCTTTCATTCAAAATAACTCTCGACTCATTGTCTATATGTATCAATACTTTTTGAACTACATTATGTGATTTGTTTATAAGTGTATTGGTTAGCCATCAAAGGTTAAACTCTAGACAATTTTCTCTCTGGTGAACTTTGTGTGTTGGTGATGACACATCAATATGCATTTATCAAATAACCACAAACTTAAATGTTGCTCATTCTCAAGTAACATAGAACCAAAACAAGTTTCCAAATAATACTACCAGCCCATCACTCACTATCCATACATCACTTTTGATCCCTAACTTCAATTATGTCCAAGCAACCCCAAATTCCTAAAATCAAGAAACTTTCCTTGTTCCCTGTCTTGATTTTTTTTATCACAATCATGCTTCTCTATCTAAACCTATAATGGGAGAGATGCAATGTAATTGATGCTTCATATCATTCTACATGTTCCTATTAAAATCAACACAAGAACAAAGTTTAGCTATGGAAGGATGCAATTGGGGTGTTTTTGATGCCCCTGAGTGAAAATAAGGAACGAATAGGGGTATGAAAGGAAAATTTTGTGAATCTCTCCTCCATTAAACTCGATATTTGATTTTTTATTATTTTTTGCCAACAACATTTTTTATTGTTGAAATTACATTATTGTATTATTATGTGCACATTGGCATCTTTTCTTTATTGGTGGTGTGCTTCATTACAAGGGGATATGGGAGAACCAGAGAGTGAGAGAAAGGGTTCCACCCTGAACATAGAGCTTGGCACAATTTTAACTTTTTGATTGTTCTTGGTAGATGGAGGGGTAATGTGATGGAAGAAGTATGGAAAAGGATGAACTTGTGTGCCTCATATAATAGAGTTTACTATAGAGGAAAGATCTTAGTAATCCAAAAAAATCACATCTTCCATCTCGCAATATAATAACATTTCCACATAATGTTGGACTAATCATTAAGGGACACATTGCATTTGATCTCATTCAGTACCATATGACTTGCCATCATTTCCATGGAGTAATATAATTTAATGTCCTAGGTGACAAGATAGGTTCTAGCATTGACAAATTTTAGAAGTCTTGCCATACAAGGACTTGCTTTGTTTAATGGGGTAAATGATGAAATGATGATAAATGATGAAATACAACAAGGTGATTCAATCTTGGCTGACTAGGTATTGGCCAACTATCATGTGATTCTATCATCAAAATTTTACAAATTAACATTAAATTGCATGAATCTAACTGGGGAATGTAGGATACAGAAGATGAAAATGAAATGAAAACAAAATAAAGTAAAGATAATGTGGGTAGAATGGAGACATGCCATGCTCCATGATGAACTTAAAAATTTCTCATCCTCGAGCAAACTCTAAATCCAAAATGAAGGGGAGAAAGTGAACTAGAATGGTCACCCTTATGGAGGTGGCCCCTATGGAAGATGTTGCTGAAAAGACTCCCAAGATAGTTGTCTAGACTAATATTGGTCCTTGGATGTCATGCGAAGAGCATCATATCTAGCACCATCTATTTACTGCTTCACTTAATATTGCAAAGTGGGGAGAGGATATGTCTGACTGACACTATGATCCAGATAGTGACTTTGTGTGTGGTTGTAGTTGCCTCAGTCAACATGCCACTACTCATGTATCTTTAGCATCAGATACATGTGGTTGGTCTGGTGGCCCTGCCTCTATTTCTCCCACTCCATGCGTACCTAGTTTTCCACATTATGATTAAGCTATTGTTGCAACTTGAGTAAGCTAAAGGGATGAAAAGAGTTGGTTGTGTCTAGAACCTGCCGCTTGGAGTGATGGTGGTAGGAGAAAAAGAGCTTGTCTCATTGACATTGGCCTCTAAAGATGCAATGCATCACCCTTATGTGCACTATCAAATATCACCATAAACTGGAGGGTGCTCATAGAGGTAGTTGGATGTGAGCCAAGAGATCTGTGAGATTGCAATAGAAATTTTCCACTGAGAGATAAGCATATGTAGGAAGGGCAAGCAAGGTGTGACTATCTTTTCATGTCAAGAAGTAGATCATGTTGGCTAAATTGGACATTATTATAATCCCTTTATTTTGATGATGACAAACATTTCATTCTTGTGGATCTAACGTGCTACTTGAGTATTGCAGAAATTAAGTGGATGACACAACTTTGGAAGATCTAAATGCTCACAATGTTTTAATTTCATGATTGTAATCAAATGTAAAAACTTGTACAAGTATATAATGTACAAGTACTTAGATATCATGTAAATCAAGCGTTTAGATCTTCCCTAGCCACTCACAACACTTAGATAGGTCATCCCCTGTAATAGTGTCACAACTGCACACTTATACACACACTTAGTATTCATCTAGAACCACCAAAATAGAGACATTCTCGGTCAAACTATTTGTCGACCGACACACACTCGGTTGAACATCTTCTCGACCGAGAGTCTCCCGGGTTAATCCTGTTAAAAGGTTCTATAACTGTTAGACCTAGCAGACAAGGTGGTTGGGAGTTGGAATTGAACATTATATACACTTGCTCCAGACCTTCCCTCAGTCGACGAAGTCCTCGACCGATTGACTCTCGATCGACAAACTTCTCGATCGAGAAGAACTCTATCTACGCTTTTTATAATTAATAAACTAGTCGTTGCTAAAGTAATTAGTGGATACCTAATGGCTAGTTGAGCACTAAGAACCCCCTAAAAAGTGTCTAGAATGTCCCTAAGTACTTGTAGGCCATTCCTATAAATAGGACATTCCTTAGGACACCTAAACTTACTTGAGTACACAACTTGCATATACAATTCACTTGAGATCACATTGTAGCAACCCATTAGCTAAGTTTTCACTTGCAAAACATTTCCACAAGCTGTGAATTCATGTCCTATAGGCAGATATCTCCTATCCACTATACATTCACGTCCATCCACTTTGGTTAGGAGATCAAATGCTTGATATAGGAAATCAAGCCTTTTGCTATAATGGTAATTGCAATTTCCATTTTCCCTTCTTGTTCCTTTTTATTACTTGTACTCTCCTTGCTACTCCTAGGGTTGGAGGCTGCGGATTGGAGAGGGTGCTATCTTCTCATGTGGAGAAGGGTCTTCTTGGAGAAGAAGGTGGAATTTGGACTACTTCTAGAAGGTATCAATGGGAAGCTACTTCAAGGAGGAAGGCTACTTGAAGGGGGAGCTTGAAGTTACTTCAAGTGAAGGCTGCTTCAAGTTGGTGAGACATCTTCGGGGTGAAGGATGTCCAAAGGGTTTGGGAAGGTAGTTGTATTTTATGTAACATCCTTGTGAGGTAATAAAATACAGGTGCTTTCAAAATCCCAATTGGAAACAATTGGGTAGTGGACTAACTCTCATTGTATTTTCTAAGGGTAGAACCACTCTAAACCATGTGTCCCCTTGTTTAATCTTTTGTGGTTGATTGTTTGAATTATTATTTTTAATCTTCATAAAAACCCTATTCACCCCCCTCTAATGGTTTTTCAATTGGTATCAGATCAGGCTTCAAGGAGCTCTAATCAAGTCTTGAAGAATGGAGGGTGGTGGTGTCTAAAACCATAAGCAAAGGAGAAGCTTGGACCAATCTTCAACAAGCTGTAATTGGTGCTTAGGAATAAGACACACAACACCTAGCTATCCATGGAGGTTAAAGAAGGAAGAAGTGCATAAAGAATGCCTTATTGCTACAACAAGTGAAGAAGAAGAAGAGGTAAGCCTTTTTTATTTATCTAAAGAAGAGTTAATTGCTAGCCTTCAAGAAACACATGATAAGTATATTGAGTGCAAGAAGAAATTAAAGAAATCTAATAAAGAAAATGATGAGTTACATGCTAAACTTCTTGCTCTCACATCTGAAAATGAAGATCTTAAGGAGACATTAAACTTAACTATTAAAGACCATGATATTAAGTTGAAATCAATAGAGGCAAATTGCAACCTTCTCTCTCTAGAAAAGATAAACTTGCAAGCCCAAATTAATGATCTTCAAAAATAACCAATTTCATGTACTCATCTAGATTATGATGCTATTGTTAAGGAAAGAGATTCTTTATCATCTAATCTAGATCAAGCAAAGTTAGATATCAAAAAGAGAATGGATGATATTTCTAAGTTACAATATGAAGTTAGTAGCTTAAGAAACAATGATGTTCGATAAGATTTTAAATGATTCTCAGTGTCAAATTGGAAGGAGAGGACTAGGTTACAAGCCTAAAAGAAAATCCTATCAAAAACCTAGTAGGGGAAGGACACAAGTGGCAAATACTCAATCTATGTATGTACCTAAAGGCAATTATACATATGTACCTAAGAAAAAACTAGATCCAACTCATAAAAATAGAAATGATATTGATTCTATATGTTGCCATTATTGATTGCGTCTTGTACATTATTCCTTCTCATGTCCTTACAAGAAAAAGGATGCTGAGTTGGTATGGGTTCCAAAACCCCCAAACTAAATAAATTAATTTAAGTTGAGATATGACCAAAGACTCTAAATTGTATATCTTTATGTCTATCTCAACTTAACATAATGAGATAACAAATTGATTCAAGTAATTAAAATTTCTAACTTGAAAATACACATTTTTAAATAAACCTGCAGAGACACATCTTTAATAACTTGTTTTAGTTTGGGTTCCTAAAACCTAGAGATTTGAATATGATTAGTTGAGATTTGACTTAAATGTTACTTTGATATTTAAATGTTTTATCTCAACTAAACTGAGTTTTAAATTGCATAATTGAATTGGAAGTGATATATGTTTTACTTGGAAATAACTACTGAAAGCAGTACAGAAACAATCTCGATCGACAAAATCTTCGACCGAGACAATGTTGGTCGAGAAATTGGTCGACCGATAGTATTTTTGCCTTAAATATCTAATTTTTCTGGAGAAATAGTAACATTCGCGGTCGAGAAAGTTTTCGACTGAGACAATGTCGGTCGAGAACTTTTTCGACCGAGTGAAACTTTGATAGAATGGTTTAATAAAAACAAGACACTTCAATTGCAATCAACTGAAGTATGAACTTTAGATATTCTTGTGCTTCAAATATTTGAATGATCCTAATCAAAAGGAAGAATATATGAGCATTAATTAATACTTTTCATGATTAAATTGTATCTATCAAATATACAAGAGAAAAAGATTGATCTTACTAAAATTGCTGCAAAAATGTTGCTTGCAAAGAAAAATGATGCTGATCTATACTCTTACTGCAAGTAGACATGCTCTATTGCAAAAATAAGTCATATATCTTGGAGACAAATCTCAAATCACATATTGATAATTTGCATCATAATCTATATGATATCTTTATCATGCTATAAATTTACTAATTATATGATCAAAACTATATGAAAATAGAAAGCAAAAATGCTCTCTTAAAATCAACGCACACATTGTAAAGCCCTAAATTGCTACTAAAATGATTAAGAATGTTCATGGCTTGTCTTAAATTTAAAAATTCATGAACCATGTTGGTTTAATCAAGGAAATTATTGTTTTATCATAATCCACATGGTTTGTCCTAAGTATTCCTTGGTCTATCTATATAAAAACCATGTGTCTTGAAATTTACCTTTAAATGATCATGATCATTGTAATTATGGATATGCCTATACTGTTTCACCATGATCATTATCTTTCATCTTTTACTTGGTTTGCCTAAAATAATATTTGATCTATATATACAAACCATGAATGGATATTGTTTTCAAAATGATCATTGTGATTCAGCTCATTACATATAAAGATGATGCCATTTTGCATAATAGTAAAACTTTATGGCACAAATGCATCTTGACATGATAGATAATGATTATCGTGTGCATGGCTTGTATCATTCTGTGTAATAAATGAATGATTTTTGCTAGATGACACTATGGCAAGCTAAATAGTTTGTTTCTTAGAACAAGAATATTAATGTCTTATCTAGTTGTTTCTTCTAAGTAATCAAAAGAAAAATCTTGATTTTAAGAACTTGAGTTATATGAGATATAAAACTTGTTCTTAATTTATACTCAAGGATGACTGATTCTAAAGAGTTAATCTAAAAATAAGTTTAAAATAAGAGACTTATTTAGAATAAAGAGCTATTTCAATGTATAACCAAATCAAGATCAAGGTACTAAATTCATATATTGCTTAAAATTCTACATAGGATTGCTCTTAGGATATAATATTGCATCATGATGGAAACATGACTTATGGAAATTTTTATTGATGCAAATAATCTTGCTTATAAATAAATGATTGAAAGCTACATTCTTGCTATGATTGAACATGTTGTAAATGTAGTTCAATTGCCTTTTTGCAAGAAGAACAATCACTATGGATATCAAATTTTCTTATTTCATGAAGAACATACATTCTGAAAATTTGCTTCATTGTGACGCCTATATTAAGTTTTCAATTGATAAAACTCCTTCAAAATAGGTATCACTCAAAGTGCTTAAAATTTATATACATCTGATCATATTACATAAAGACTTTATGTTTCACATATTTTAATATTAAACTCAATTAGAGTGCTTAAACTGTAAATCTGTAGAAAATTCCTCTCGGTCGAAATAAAGTTCGAGCGAGGGGTGCCAGATCGAAGTCAAGGTCGACCTAAAATAAGCTTAACAAAATGTTTATTGTAAATCATTTCATTGCACTCAATCTTAGTATATTGAAAACTAGATTTTAGTGTATAACTCTCATAAAAGGTTAACTTATTATGATCTAATGCTTGTTGTGACCTTAGAATCCTTAAATTATCTTGATTATAAGATTAAGGGTGAGCTCACAAAAACTATCTTGACAATAAGATTACGAAGGAGTTCACAAAATTTTGTAAACATCATAAAGAAAATTTGAAACTAGTTATGACCTTAGTATCGTTAAAGTAATCTTCCAGCCTACAATATTTATGAATATAATGAAATTCTCTAAACAAATTAGGGCTTAACATCCCTTGCATTTGGTTAGAGATACATTCATTGATTCTACTATAAGCTTAAAAGAATCTCATATCATTTCAGGGCTTAACATCCCTTGTAAATGGTTGAGAAAATACTAAATATACTCATGAGTCTAAAGGATTCTCATGTCATTTTTAGGGCTTAACATCCCTTGTAAAATGGATGAGAAATCAATACACATATGCCATGGATCTAAAAGGATCTCATATCATTTCAAGGCTTAACATCCTTTGCAAATGATTGACAAACTAATTGTGGCTAAATTTGACATAAAAAATAAGCGGTTTGCATTAAATTATGCTAGTTACCCTTGCTTTAAAAAAATTGAGCATCAAATTATCAAATTAAGGGGGTGTAATAAAAGTCATCTTGGCTATCTTTTTGAAATGACAAAGGGGGAGAAATAATATAAAATTAATAACATAAAGTAAAATGAGTTTCATAATCTCTTGGCTAGCACATACTTGGAAATAAGAGAATGGCTACAAAAGGTAAACTTCAGGTATGAAACTCATATGATTTATATTTCCTTATTTTATATTTTGGAAATATTTGTCATCTTCAAAAAGGGGGAGATTGTTGGCTAAATTGGACATTATTATAATCCCTTTGTTTTGATGATGACAAACATTTCATTCTTGTGGATCTAACGTGCTACTTGAGTATTGCAGGAATTAAGTAGATGACACAACTTTGGAAGATCTAAATGCTCACAATGTTTTAATTTCATGATTGTAATCAAATGTAAAAACTTGTACAAGTATATAATGTACAAGTACTTAGATATCATGTAAATCAAGCATTTAGATCTTCCCTAGCCACTCACAACACTTAGATAGGCCATCCCCTATAATAGTGTCACAACTGCACACTCATACACACACTTAGTATTCATCTAGAACCACCAAAGCAGAGTCATTCTCGGTTGAACTATTTTTCGACCGAGACACACTCGGTCGAACATCTTCTCGACCGAGAGTCTCCCGGGTTAATCATTCTAAAAGGTTCTATAGTCGTTAAACCTAGCAGACAAGGTGGTTGGGAGTTGGAATCGAACATTATATACACTTGCTCCAGACCATCCCTTGGTCGACGAAGTCCTCGACTGACTGACTCTCGGTCGACAAACTTCTCGACCAAGAAGAACTATGTCTGCACTTTTCAGAATTAATAAACTAGCTATTGCTAAAGCAATTAGTGGATACCTAACGACTAGTTGAGCACTAAGAACCCCATAGAAAGTGTCTAGAATGTCCCTAAGTACTTGTAGGGCATTCCTATAAATAGGACATACCTTAGGACACCTAAACTTACTTGAGTACACAACTTGCATATACAATTCACTTGAGATCACATTGTAGCAAGCCATTAGCTAATCTTTCACTTGCAAAACATTTCCACAAGCTGTGAATTCATGTCCTATAGGCAGATATCTCCTATCCACTATACATTCACATCCATCCACTTTGGTTAGGAGATCAAACGCTTGATATAGGAAATCAAGCCTTGCGCTACAACGGTAAATGTAATTTCCATTTTTCCCTTCTTGTTCCTTTTTATTACTTGTATTCTCCTTGCTACTCCTAGGGTTGGAGGATGCGGATTGGAGAGGGTGCTATCTAGTCAGGTGGAGAAGGGTCTTCTTGGAGGAGAAGGTGTACTTTGGACTACTTCTAGAAGGTCTCAATGAGAAGCTACTTCAAGGAGGAAGGCTGCTTCAAGGGGGAGCTTGAAGTTACTTCAAGTGAAGGCTGCTTCAAAGTTGGTGAGACGTCTTCGGAGTGAAGGTTGTCCAAAGGGTTTGGGAAGGTAGTTGTATTTTATGTAACATCCTTGTGAGGGAATACAATAAAGGTTCTTTCAAAATCCCAATTGGAAAGAATTGGGTAGTGGACTGATTCCCTTAGTATTTGCTAAGGGTGGAACCACTCTAAACCCCGAGTCCTCTTGTCTAATCCTTTGTGGTTGATTGTTTGAATTATTATTTTTAATCTTCATAAAACCCTATTCACCCCCCTCTAGTGGTTTTTTAGATCCCTTACTCATGCAAAGAGCACAATACCAAAGAAGTTTGAAGGTACTTTAGATCAATCTTACAACCTAATGTCTGGATCATCGTTTGGTAGGGGATGTGAGTGTAGTCCATATATGTAGAGATGGTGGTGACTAGACCTTGGTTGAACTTGGAATATTTTTTAGCATCATCACCAAGTGCATATGCTCAATCACTGTACTTTCCTAATATAAGGGGATGTCATTCAACATACACCATACACCATACACAATACAAGTCATTATATTGCATGAAACCATGCATGCATGCCTTACAAAAGATGGTGCAAGATAGCATCATGTGAAGTTAGAAAAGAATAAAATTGTGAATGAAAGATGTTTTTCTCCATTGGGGAAGGATGGTGGAGGCATATGATCTCTGCTAAGAATTTCCCACCTATGATCTTGTCATTGTCATAGTTGTGATTCTCTATAGTGTACAAGTACAACCAATCGTTATCATCATCTTGAAGAAGGGTAGTGAAATTGGTGTCACGATGGTTTTCTCCTCTCGAAATAGGTGTAAGATGCAACTATACTCATTCGCGATGGAGAAGTTTATCTTGAAAGTAGTGAAGAACTCCCAAGTGAGGTCCTTATAGACCTTCCACACATGACAGGAGAATAGGGAGATATAAGCATGACAAAGAACATAGTCCACCACCTTCTGAATGCCTAGAGCTTGGAGAGTGGAAGTTTATGACCATCAGGGGAAGAAGTAGTCGAAGATTCTCCTAATCCTTCTATCATTTCTTTTGATTTTTTATGGAGGACTTCTTGTATTTTCTAGCTTGTGGGGTGAATAAAGAAAGAAAGGCCAATGAGCATGCTTGAGGAGTATAGTTTTGAGGTGCCATTGAAGTGGGATGAAGAGGTAGGAAAGATGGTCTTCCAATATGAAGAACAATCTCCATATGTTGAACCTCGATCTTGCATATCATCTACTCATAGGTGTAGACATCAACTTCAACAACCTCATTTGAGATAGAGTTGCACTCTTCAAATACGTCTGACATAGATGAGTCATCCTCATCTCTCCTATTATAGATGTGGAGACCCCTTCTAGTTAAGTTGGGAAAACCAATTGTGAGTGGGACAAGGATGGCCCAATCATCATTCTTGTGGCCATGTACATATAATTCCATATATGGTGGAGTTTAGAGAGGAACCCACTTCTACAGCTGCCTAAACCCTAGTTTGAACTTCCACCCATTGTGCAAGGCATGTTGTTGATGATGGAGTGTTGGTTAATTGATCGAGAGGGTAAATTGATTGGATAGGAGTGAGTGGGGGTGTTCAACGAAATTGGGTTGATCAAATGAGAGAATGGGTTAGCTGATTAATAAGAAGGCAAATAGTGTCGTGTTAGGTGCGTCAATTGAACAAGAAGATGGGTCAATTGGTAGAGATGAAGATTATAGATATTAATGGTAATGGGTAAATGACTGGGAATATATGTCATCTTACTTGTTTGTAAATGGAAGGTAGAAGAGAAGTTTCATTTGAGAGACTAGAGGAATCCGATCAGTTGATCATTGGCATGATTTTGGTGGAGCAATGTTCTAAATAGGTGCGTAGATTGAAGTATGTTGAAGCAATGAGGAGCATAGTCGAGCAACTCATCGCTATCAATCAGTAGGCTGGTTTCCATGGAATGGTCAGTGAAGGTGGTAGGGGAAGGGGTGGGTTGCTTGTGTGGCAAGAAGTTGGTCAATCAACTCATGCTACTACAAGGGAGAGTGACAAGTAAAGGAGACAATGTAGTTAAGGGGTGGTGGTAGAGTGATTGACTTACTACAGTCAAACAATAGGTAAGAGTGCCAACGTGTGTCGAGGGAAGCAATGAGTCAGTTGGATCAGAGAATACGATGAAGATTAAGACAAGAGGGTGGGTATTTGTCGCATAAACCCTCTTTGTCTCACCCCTAAGCAGTGAACGATGGCCTGGTGGATAGAACCATGAGAAAGGGTTGATCAATTGGCTCCAACAATTGGCAATTTCACTTGACCCCAGTCATCTGACTCACAAAGTAGGTCAATTTATTGACAACCGGTCAATAAATTCTGAGCTCTAAGGATGCCATTTTGGTCGAAGATCGGCGGGACAAGTCAATTGACTAAGAGATCACCCACCCTTTTCCTATAGGTTCTTCAATTGGCCAATGAAACTAACCAATCGACCGACCTGCATGTTCTTGCGTGATTCCCATCAATCGACTAAATTGTTGAGTTGATCATTTGGTTGGGGTGTGAAGAATTGCAGTAGCTACTGGAACTTTGATCGGTTTTAGGTCAATCAGTTGGTAGGGTTAGTCGATCCAATCACCTGCCTTTGTTTCTTTGATCAAGGAGGCCTCTCTAGTCAGCCAAGCCATAGGTTTAGTTGAGTGATAATAGACCGGTAGTAAACTACAAACACAATAGAAGTAGATTAATTACAACTAGAACACAAAATAACAAGTTGTCTTTATAAAGTTGGACTAGGTCTTGACAAGAGCCTTGTTTGATGTTGATGGATTGATGCCCGTTTCTTAGAATGTATCTCAGATTGAGTCACCTCTCACACTAAAAGATCTTATGTTGTGTAGTAGCACTTCAAACTTTGTCCATTTGCCACGATTTTTCCCTTGATTCTATCCCAAAGGTAGAATGCCCCACATGGACAAACATTATTTACTAAGGAGGGGTCGTGCCACCTAGATTCTATCTTTCTTAGGGATAGTCTCAATCTTGAATTATAGCTCAACACTTTGATTTCCTTCTCATATGTCCTTCGTCCTCAAGTGGCCAACATGCCCCACCTTTTTTCTCTCTATAGATGTGGGCATTCTTGTATCCGGTCATCACGAGTTCTTCTAAATCTTGTAATTGGAGGAAGCTCCTTCCACCTGCCAAAGATAGATCAAAATTTAGCATCTTGGTTGCCCATATTTCTTTATACTCCATTTCTACAAAGATGTGGCATGCCTTACCATAGATTAGGTGGAAGGGTGTGGTTACCAAGGGCATTTTGAATGTAGTTCAATTTGTCCAGAGTGCAGTAATCAACTTCAAGCCCAATCTTTATTGGTTCAGCCCATAGTCTTTTTCAAAATTGCTTTGATTTTCCTATTAGAAACTTTGACTTGGTCATTGGTTTGCGAATGATATGGGGATGCTACTCGGTGATATAGCCGAACTTCTTCAATAAATCTTTGAATTTCTTTTCCAAAAAGTGTGAACCAATGTCAGAAATCAGAGTATGGGGCACCTAAACCAAGGGAAGATGGTGTCTTTAAAGAGATTCATTACAAACATGGTGTCACAAAAGTTGTAGGTATCTCCTCAATCTACTTAGAGACATAATCAAATGCCATAAGTATGTACGAGTAGTCACAAGGAGGAGGAAATGGTCCAATGTAATCTACCCCCATACATCAAAGATGTCTACCTCTTACCATGAGGTCAATGCCATCTCATCTATTTGTGGAAGTGTTCCCAGTTCTCTAGCACTTCTCATAAGATGGAACAAATTAATAATATACTATTCTACCATACTAAACACCACTACTCGTTTCTGTCACCCCAATTCCTTATAGAATATGGACACTTGACTTCCGTAATCTTTTATCTGTCTTATTTAATCTCCTACCCGCCCTTCGTTCCTTAACCTAATTCGGCTTCCACTCAACACCCGCCGCCCCATCCATCAGTTTTCCTATTAATCAACAACTGAAAAAATATTTCTCGCTCTTCTGCCTTTAAGGTTTTAGCGTGACGACTCTCCTTCTGCATTGCTGCTCGGACCTTTCTCCTTGGTACGAGGAATCGAAGATACAGAAAGGGTAGTCATGATCTATTTCTCTGGTGTTACCGTGTTATGGATTTCCTGATTGCATAGCCATTAATGATTGTGGATATATCTATATGTCATCACACACCGAGTAACATGAAAACAGATGAATGTGTCGTCACTTTTAAATGGAGGGAATTGTTCATGTGGGAAATCTGTAGTAACGACTTGGCTTGTCAATCCATCACCCGCCGTGTTAACTGCGGCATGTGATAGACCGGAGACGACAGAAGCTACATATGCAACATATTCCTAATAGGAAAACTTCGTGTGGCGAGAAGAGAAATAAAGGTCATATTTTTCGAGTCAGGTTGCCATATCTGTGATTGAAGAAGAAGTTGTGGCAGTTTAACAAGATCTGCATTGGAGTGGTTTACTTGATAGATAGCATGAATATATATGGGTGCTATGTGTTTTTTAATAGAAATCTACTACGACTCTACCAAACACGAACACTGGTTCCCATCCTCCTCGTTACTTGATAAATGCGGACTCCTACTTTCTCGCTTCTGCACTTCCATATCCGTTTGGTGAAAAGGTTATGGATCCTTGTGATAGCCAACCAAATATGCAATTGATCTAGGGAGATTTTAAACGTCTTACCCACAAGCTTAGTTGGTAACCTAGACGCCTTACTCTATGATGTAGTCCACAACTGCTGGATTCTTGATCGATCTTCCTTAGTCTGACAAGACAGAACTCTAGGATAGGATTCAGGCAAAACATGTCCGGTTCTCTGGAATAAGATTCAGGTGAAACATATACGATCCTCTAAATAGGATTCACGTATATGCTATCAGTCAATGTGGTCGAGGTGCTAAGGCCGGGAATACATAGAGGCCTTCACTGAGTAACTAGCATAAGCATATAATCAGAGAGAGTTCAATGCATGTCGAGAATATGGCTAAAGCTATTATTGATACTAATTTCCTTGTCAAGGAGTGGTTCAGCGACATATCTATCAGTACTATTCTTTCTATTGATAGTTACAATATTGTTGGTGTTAAAAAATGACGCATATCTCAGACATGATGAGTCAAGTTAGTCAAATTTATTTATTGTCTATTTCTAAATATATATTGGTACTGTTTCCAAGGAAGTTGTCAAGTCTTTCACGACCTTACACACTGACTTCTGTATTTTTCTTCAAATTGGGGACGTAAGGGATTCATCCATATGGGAGCATCGAATGCTTTTAGATTTTAGTTGATTATCGTTCCTCCCCATACATTAATCTTATCTGGTTTGGCATAAATGTCATTTCTACTCACTATTGAGAACAAGTTTTACTAATCGTGTATGATGTATTTATTCACATCAATTCTTTCATCTACTATGCAAAATTGAAGTCATACATTCTTAGTATAACTAAGAACAACCATCTAACTAGCTACAACTATTCAAAAGATGAGATATTATATTGTAGAAAATCTACATTGGAGACTATATTTCATTTATGGAAAGTATAAAAACAATCTTATATTTGAGTAGGATATAAGAAGAATTTCTTCTATTGGTTTCATTTTTATCTATGTAATATTATATAGTTTTTATACATTTTTATGTTCAAACAAATATGGTATTAAGAGAGAATGATTCCCCCCTCTCATACATGTGGTTGAGGATGGACGTCTGGAGGGGGTGGTAAATTAAAATTACTTGTTTCTGTGCTTCAAACCAAGTGATAATCAATGTTGGTCTAATAAAGACTACACCTTATATTGTTTTTGTAAGTTAACACCTTTATAATTAGTATGTATCTTAAGGACAAATTCTATCTGATTTTATCATGATTATTTATCACAATGTTTTTTTTACTTATGTTTTATATTAGAATACTCATGAAGAAGAAAACTTCATGGAAAAACTAGGCCATGAAATGGACTTTTTTTATCCTTTTCTTCATTATATGTCTCCCACTGCAATAATCTTAATTGTTTAAATTGAATGTAAGCATTGAGATTTTCTTTGATACTCTTTTTTTTAATGTTTTGGGTAAATATACTCTGATGTATAGAAGTAAGCTATTTTAAAGTGTGTTAAACTATAGAAACCCATCATAGATGATCTTACACAAGACTTGTCCATGAGATTATATTTGAAATGATCCTACAATATAAAATTACTTTGTGATTTGTGTGTATATGCACGCATGTGGGCATCCATGCTTGCATGTTTGTTTGTATTTGTGTATGATATACATATTCTGAAGTTTTAACAATATTTATAAACTTCAAATAAATATTTAGATATGATTTTTGATACTGAACCATCCTAGTTACTGAACCAGTTCCTTCGTATCTTTCTCACTCCATAGAAAGCCATGACAACCATGAGATATTCTAACTATCCTTGCCTTGATGACCTTCCACCTGGTATGCCTTCAACCAAACCATGAAGATGCATATTAGAATTAAAATAGATATCCAATCATAAATCCACCTAATAAGATTATCAACCTTAATATGACATTAGGAGATCAAGACTAGGGTAAGAACAATATGAAAATATCTAATAGGAATGTATACACTTGCTTACTTTAGTTTAACTTGATGTATATAATGTGTTCCTAGGATGAATACTTAACTTTCACGGCCAAGTATATTCATTTATTTGACCTTTAGTGATGAAGATTAGGTATGTGTGCTCCCTAACTTTAGGCATTTAATTGACTTTGATGTACAATTTCCAATAATGAGGCACCTCTTGACATCCTTACCCTCTAATTGAAATCGCATACCCTTTCATTGGAAATTATCCTAATTTACTTTGATGTTCAATTATTCATATTATATTCACTTTATAACCCCACCTTCTATGTTATTTATTCATGATGATAAAATTGAGTCATAAGTCTTATTTTCAAATATTGCATGTGATATTAGAAAAGATAATTGAAGTATTGCTTTGTCATAACCATTAGGGCATGCATTTCTACTTGGGGTATGTCTTTCCACCTCTTATATATAAAGGGGCACATCTTTCTACCCAGGGTGCATCTTTCCTCCCATTTTACTTAGGCTAATGACTTAGTGGGATCTTGGCCCTAACTTTGTTAGTTTTTTTCTAATTTATATAAATGATTTATTTTGTGATATTGTGGATTGTAAATGGCAAGACTATATATATTAATCAAATCTTCATATGCCTCATTCTCTTGAAACTTTGTTCTCTTGTATACATGTTATTGGACTCACCTATTTTTAATAGCCCTCTTTTGAACCAAAACCCCTTTTCACACTCATCAGATCTACAATGTCTAATACATTAATTTCATGCACATACTCAATAGTGATATGATGCATACCTTTTGTTTCCTTCTACTATGTGTCGTTCCCAAAACCACCTAGGTCTAGGAGTGCTAGCTGATAATGACTTAAGAAGGTTGTGAACAGGATGTGGACATGAGGATATCTTGGAATGGACTGGTTGTCTTCTACAAATAGGCTCATGTACTAGTAGTTGTACCCATATCATTTGTAGTGTTTGTTATTTTGATGAGGAATAATTTTATATGTATTATCATGTAAATTTGTAATGATTATATTTCTTCTACTTATCTACTATATGTCTCTTTATATCATACCATTTGAGTGGATCCCCTCTCAGTTCCCACTCTTTACAATATGATATCAGGGTCTAAGCATTAATAACTTGAGTGTTTTATGTTATCCCATATAGTTCCTTAATTATATAGTTGTGTAACCTTACGTACATGGTTTACATGCATGTCCCTAAGTCGTGGAGTACCAACTAGGGTTTCAAACCCCAAATAACTTGGTCATCACCACTCACCTCTCCACTTTAATGGATGAGACTCAATTTTTAGGGACCTTAAATGATCCTACCCTATGTGTGATGGTGGGATACCAAAATAGTTCCTTTAGGGCATGCATATATATATTTATACAATGAGACCAAGTTTTATATGCCTATATAATTCCTCTGGTGTCATAAATCCTAATCTCTTCTTAGGATGGTCAGGTGACCCGAGGACTTCTCGATAACACATGAAGGTTTAGTATTCCATAACGGGATTGAGAACGTTTAAGGTGAAGTGGTAAAAATATGTCAAGTAACAAATAAGGATCTAATTGAAGTTGACAACACATTTATGTAATCTATATCCCTATTACCTACAGTACAAAATAGAAACATTTTAGTATACCCCTATAGACCTTTGGAAGTTAGACTCTCTCAATAGAACGTGTTATGGTGAAAAGTGACTGACTTGGTTCTCGCATTGATTTCGGAACCAATTTTTCAACTTCACCTCACAAGATTTTTCATTGTCAAAAATATGTTCATTATTATACTAATATGTACAAAAAGAAAAAAATTATGGATTTTAGAAAATAATGAATTAAGTTGTCACTACACAAAGTTTAAGTTAGTAAGGAGCCCCTCAGTGAGACAATCTTAACTGTTTAGACCAACCCTAGAAACCCTAGACCTAAGATCAAATAAAGAGTTAGAATTGGGGAAGTACATGATGTTGTTACACTACCCCATTGTACCCCTATAAGTTGTTAATTTTCTAATAGATCAAGACTTTAAGGGGTGGAATCTTGCACCCTTAGTAATAGGAGAGAAATTTGACTTTAGGAATGTCTAAACTTAATGATGAGTGAATCAGGTTGATTTTAGGTAAATTAATCAAAAAAATATCACCAGCTATAATTACCCCTAACTAGGATGATTAATCCATACTAATATGGATAAAATGGACACTAACTGGATAACCTAAAAGTTGTAATCATTAAAGTTTGGTAAGTTTCTAGGTTGAGTATTGCTCTAGGTTATGACTGGGTGGATTTTGGGGATGAAATCCCTTTTTAAGGGGTGGAGTGTTATAACATATTCAAATTTGGGTATTTAGTTCAACCTTTACTTTCCTTGGGACCATTATTAATTAAGGTAATATCATATCCCTTTTCCTAGTGATTGTATTAAATAGGAGCAATGTGAGTCAATAAAGTATAACATTTCAATATATGTAAAACGTTAATTATAAATTAGTGAATTGAGGGTTAATTACACAAATTCATCATATAACTATTTTTGACACAAATTTGAGTCTCTGGAATCATGCTAAGCTTAATTGATGAAAAGAAATATAAAATATGAAATAATGTATATTATTGATTAACAAAGGCATTTAATACACTAATTGAGTGTTTAACTTACAAATAATAAAATGAATGAGTAAAACTTTTCTAAAGGTTAAGTACATGTTAAAATTGGGTTTATCACACCTTAATTAGCATATGAACACATTTTCATATTAACAGGATGCCATTTACACACTCAATTTATGTGGGGAAATAAAGGAATTCATTGTCTTAGTTTTAATTTGTCTAACCTTTTAATGTGGTCAATTGAGTATAGTCTGAGTTTAGTTATTTTTATCCGTGTAATGCCTCATCCCCATACATACCCTCTTCTCCTCCGTCTGCAAAATAGAAGCTAGTTTCTCTGGTGGTTGTCTCTCACTTCCCCTCTCTTCTTCTTTCCTCTTCTATTCTTCTCTTTCTATCACCCTACATATCCCCTCACCATCTTCCTTTCACAACCATTGCTAAACCTAGTTTTCCATACCTTCTCCTTGCACCCACCGTCGATGTGGCATGAAGATTATCTCCATCCTTCTCTATTTTCTCCTTTCTCTTCCTTTCCCTATTCTCTTTTTCCTTCCCCCTACTGCTAAGCACCACCATAGATCCAATATTACTGTCTGGTAAAGGAATGACCAGTGAGACACTTTCCCTCCCTGATTTACACTCTCTTGGTCTTTTAGACTAGTTCACCTCCACCACCATTTATCACCTTGCACCCAACATCCTAACTATGAGAAGCCTCTATTTGCACATTCAGACGTCGACATATGCCACCACACTGACTAAAATAAAAGGAACTTCCTTCTCCATCCTCTTCATCTCCAAGAACTATATCTGCATTCCCTCTTTCCTGTGTCTAATTGTTATAGTGGCAGAAACCCACCACCACCATAATGAGGGCCATCACCAACAATGACCAAATGACTGTCACCACCACTGTGAAGAGACCTAGACGCCTTTTTCTCCCCCAACCCTCTTTTTCATATTTTTCTTCCACTGTTGTCAATATTTCCTCTCTTGTGTCACAAGAAGCATTGACCTGCAACATGGAGTAATTGTTGCCACATCCAAGTTTTATGTAATAGACTTCACAAACTACAAAAACCACTCCTTGTTATCTACTTTGTCTCCTCATTGTTGTCACTTATCTCTACCTTTGTACCTTTATTCTTAATGAGTTCATCATAGTCAATCACCCTGGTGGAAGCAGCAACAACGGTAGCATCTATAACCCTTTTCGCAACCATCCCAATGAATGAACCAATTCCTGCATATCTTTCTCACTACCCTGGAAACCATGACGACCATGAGATATGCTAAGTATCCATGCCTTGATGATCTGCCACCTGGTATGCCTTCAATCAGACCATGACGGCTCAAAGCAGAAGATGAAACAATCCTTACCTCCTGGGATCAACAAGTTCGTCCACCATACTCTGATTATATGAACTGATATGAAGAATGATCAATAAAGATCATTGAGAATAACCACACAGGTCAAACTCTTCTATCCTTTTTATGATTGGATTACTACAAAATCTAACAACACCATAATTAATCTAGAGAAATATACCATTCAATGACTTAAAGGGAAAGGTACATATAATCCCTAGAAAATGCAAGTAACTCCAACATGTTCAGACCTAGTTAACTATGATGGATTAGGAAAAGATATATAGACCTAGAATCTAATTGGAGACTCATGATAAGCTCTCTAGTTGGACTACTTGTAAGGGTATAAAAGATAAACAATATAATATGTAGCTAGTTGGAATGGTAGGTGGCTTGACCATGCAACATGTATGTACATTGGTGTAATTATGTTAGTAATTAATTAATATTTTAGTTAATTATGGTTTATGGAGCATATCATACAAATCTTAATAGTATAAACCCCTAAAACATATACATAGATGATATCTAGAAATATTATATGTATATATGGATCATATGTATATCTAGAATGGTTTAATTTGATATGATAGAGAGAGTATGTAAGTGATGTTTCTAGTGCCGACATGTAGTATGATGGTATGCACATATCAAGTTATCCATGTGTGCAATAAGAGGCATATATGTTTTCATATATGAGTGTTGGAAAGTATTAAACCCTAGACTCCACAATAAGTGCATTTCAATAAAGATACCTAACATGGACTAACATTGGCCACCAGTTCACTAAACTTGAATAATAAGATATATCAAAAGAGAATATGATTACAAGCCTTTATGTAAGGAATGAATATTATCCACAAATACATGTAATCCAGACACAATTATGTTTTTGTTGCTAATGATGCATATTAGAACTAAAATAGACATGTGATCATAAATCCACCTAATAAATTTAAAACCTTAATATCACATTAGGCGATCGAGACTATGGTAAGAACAATATGAAAATGTCTAATAGGAATTTATGCACTTGTTTACTTTAGTTTAATTGAAGTATATAATGTGTTCCTAGGATGAATACTCAACTTTGGGGACCAAGTATATTCATCAAGTTGACCTTTAGCTATGAAGATCAGGTATGTGCAGTCCCTATTTGATAGTTAGGCATTTAATTGACTTTGATGTACAAATGTCCCATAATGGGCACATTTTTACATCCTTACTCTCTAATTTAAATCTCATACCCTTTCATTTGCAATTATCTTGATCGATTTCAATGTTTAGTTATCCATATTATATTAGGTTTATAACCCCTCCTCCCATGTTATGTATTCATGATAATAAAATTGATGGGCATAAGTCTTTCTCTCAATTATTGCATGGGATATTAGACAAAATATCAAAAGTAGATGCTTTGGTGTAACCATTAGGGTACTTCTTCCAGCATGGGGTGCATCTTTCCACCTCTTATTTATATATAGGGGCACATATTTTCACCATGGGTGCATCGTTCCACCCATTTTACTTAGGCCAATGACTTAGTGGGGTCTTGATCCTACCTTAGTTAGTTTTAATCTAATTTATCTACATGGAATGATTTATTTTGTGATATTGTGGATTGTAAAATGGCAAGACTATTTATATATTGATCAAATTTTCATATGCATTATTCTCTTGAAATTTCATTCTCTTGTTTACGTCTTATTGAACTCATATATGTGTTAATAGTGCTTTTTGAACTTAAACCCCTTTTTGCAATCATTAGATCTACAATGCCTAAATATATTTTTATCATGCACATACTTTATAGTGTTCTGACACATACCCTTTTTTCCTTATGTTGGGTGTTGTTCCCAAAACCACCCAGGTCTAGGAGTGCCAACTAACATTGACTTAAGAAGACTGTGTTCAATACGTGACATGAGGATAGCTTGGAATGACTGGGTTGCCCTCTACAGCTGGGCTCATGTACTAGTAGTTGTGCCTAGATCGTTTATAGTATTTCTTATTTTGATGAGGAACAATTGTATATGGTTGTATTTACTCTTCTTTATTAGTATATGGATCTTTTTATCATACCATTTGACTGGATCCCCTCTCAGGTTCCACTCTTTACAGTACACATGAATTAAATCTTGTCTATATCCAACAATAGTGGTCTTTTTGCATGTCAAAGTTTGATTTCGGTGTATAATAGATTTTTGATTTATTTTATGTTCAAGATTTTCAAAATATATGTATAATGGAAAATTAGAACATCACATTATCATAAGTCACTTAGTTCAAATTACTATTATGTGCCAAGAAAAAAGGGTTAAATCGCAACATACAAACAACCACTACCATATGTAAGTTAGGGAGGATATGACTCCATTTATTGCCAAGAAGATCAAAGTGCAAGGAAATGTCCTCAACACAGTCATTGTACTATGGAACGGTTGTGCTGCAAGTGCTAAAATCACAGTGAAATCCAATGAAGTGTAGCTCAAATGAAGCTCAATATCATAGTCATTCTGACCAGCATGATCATGCTAAAAAGAGCTTAGCACGACAATGACATCCAAAATGATCATGCTACTAAGCTTCCAACAGACATGTGTCAAGGTGAATGACCCACACTCAAACCCCCACCACATTTGTGCTACCCAGAATGGTCCTTCTATGTCGTTGCCACCACAACTCTGTTGCCCAGCACAACCATACTACTAGCCCTCAACATTCTATGTTCCACTGGCATTTCCCCACTTCCACCATGGTCGTTCCTCCTCATCATGTTTGTTCCACCTTCCATCACCATGGTCATTATCTCTAGAATGGTTTTCGTGCCACATAAACCATACTTCCTCCTAGATATCATTTTACCAAAATAACCCCGCTCAAACTTGTGCTTCCCAAGCCACTATATAACCATTTGTGGTGGTTGGGATATGGAGGTTAGCAGATCCAAGCATTTAAG
Organism: Alisma plantago-aquatica; assembly: GCA_963693085.1. NCBI lineage: Eukaryota > Viridiplantae > Streptophyta > Magnoliopsida > Alismatales > Alismataceae > Alisma > Alisma plantago-aquatica. The sequence goes on along the minus strand of OY856413.1, from coordinate 681,412,435 downwards.
GTGCCACCTACTTCTCCCCTACACATTTCCACCTATCTACACTCCATTTTCGCCTTGTTCAATCTTAAAACTCTAGTTTTCTAGGATTTTAGCCACTCCCATCGACCATCCCAAACTTACCATCCACCAAGGAGCAAGGAGGTCATCCATCTACAAGTAGAGTTCAAGGAGGAGTCTTCATCAAGCATCTATGGAATTCTACTCCTCTACTTCTTCTTTCTCCCAATTTCTCATTATGAGTAGCTAAGTCCCCTAGGTGTGCGGTTTGGGATCGACAATGTGACTTTGATACCATATTGGGTGAATATGATATGTAAACACTATAATTTTGTTTACTAATGAATATATTCTACTTCTATATCATTTCCTACATATTGTTTTGTGGTTTGTGTTTGAAAAGACCTAAGTTCTAGGGAAAACTACTTATATGTAGCCATTTTAGGATTTTGCTCCTAGGTCCAACTAGTGGATCCCTAATTAGCTACCCATCTTCCTAGATACCAATCCAATCCTACTAAGTGTGAGATCTAAGTATCCAGTTTGGTGACACTTAGTGCCATTGGAAATTAGCTACTTAAAGGCTATATGGGAGGTGGAATTAGATGTAAAACCCTCATCTACACCCTACATTACTAATCTTGGACCCAATTGTCCTAAGTGTTTCCATCCTAGAAACTTATACTTGTTAGATATTAGTTGAATTCTACCTAAAACCTATTTAAATGAGCATCACATGGTTGGATAGGGTGATAGGGACTAGTTCTCCTATACACATCCTATTCCATTCATGGACAATCAGTAGTTTGGGAAATTTTCTATCATCTAACTTGACTGTTTGATTTGATAATATAAATAGATGAATGGTTCTTTGCATGTTATGAACCCCAACCTAGGTGATAGTAACATTACCCCAAATGCCCCACACCTCCATTATTTGCTTAAAGCCCTAACTTGCTTGCTTGTTTAGATAGTGTTAGTGGAATTGGCTTATTTTCTTACTTTCTTAGTCAATTTCCTTATTCATGCTAGTTCAACTTGTTAGGATAGTTAGTTCTAGTCTTTAGATAGTGTTAGTGGAATTATCTTATTTTCTTGCTTTCTTAGTCAATTGCCTTATTCATACTAGTTCAACTTTTTAGGATAGTTAGCTCTAGTCTTTAGTTCCTTATACTTGCTTTAGCTAGTCGATTGCTAGTCTAGTCCTTTCCTTGATCTTTTTCTTAAAAGGCTATTGTAGTGTCTCTTTTTCTTAGTTAAGTTGATTGCCATCTCTACTTTAATAGTTAGGATTTCTTTGTTAGTTTAGTCTCTAGAGTTAGCTCTTTCTTGCTTTCCTTAGCATAATTGCTCCTTTCTTAGCATAATTGCTCCTTTCTTACTTTGTTAGTTAGACCTAAATTGTCTAGGGTTAAAGTAGGTTTGCTTCTTTCCCTTTTTAACCACTTTCCCACACTAGTATAACTCTCACAACCAAAATTAAATCCTTGAACCCTATATTCCACATTGGGAACTCAACTTGAACATACTAAGATCTAGTGCTCCTCTCTCCTTGGGTTTGACCTCGAATTGCCATTCTCTATACTATTCCCAAGCATGCACACTTGCTGATTTGTTTAAAAGTGTGTCCAAACTAGATTATAAATATTTAAAGACTCATATGTGTTCCTAGGCACGTATAGACACTCTAATTGTCTAGGGGTACCCATGGACGCATTAGAAGGACAAAATGACATCAACATAACACATCTTGTAATTTAAAAACTAGTGTGTGATACAACATATTTGATATTCCTTTTATGTATCTACTATATTGATGTTTAATGACTACAATATATTTGTTTATTTAGTTTTTATTTGGAAAATATTATTTTATTCTGATTACCTCCATCAACTTATACAATGAAGACCTACATGTGTCAAAAATCCCAAAATATTACAATAACAACCCTCTACCACAAACCCTCATTACAAAGCTTCTCAATCAACATTTGAGCATACATACAAAAATCACTCGCATATGAAAATAAACCTTGAAATGATCTCATACAAAAACCTTTGAGTGGGGTCTATCAACACATTTGAAATCTTATGGTGCAGAATGGGAACCTAAACGATGTACACTCATGCATTATCTGACGAATTTCAATATTCATAATGAAGACCCTATCAAATCAGATGTAAAACCTAATGCATCATTCTAATCTCTATAAATAGGTCCTTAAAATTCAATGAGAGTTTTGAACCCCTAGTTAATTACCTTTCCTTTTGAAGAATAAAACTATAATTCTTAAAAAAAAATTCCGCTCACATGTAACACTTGTAATCAAAATGAATTAATAGTTTTCAATTGCATATCTATGGTTTCTCTTCTATTTTTCTTCAAGAAAAGATAGGAGACTTCTTCCTTTGACTTCATAATACAAATAAAGGTATATTTATGATCAATATGTATCCGTAAGAGTCTCTTTTATCTTTTTTTATTGATCTCAGACATGGTGTGATGATACAAACATTTGTGATCAATGTTCTCCTTCTATCTAACATTTTTTTGTAAAACATGACCCACCTTGTAGTAAGATGAGATTTTTGGCTTGTTGGTTGATTCTATTGCCATTAGGAATAAGATAACTCAAGAGTTCTCAAATATCATCATCCTCACCTTTTTCTGATAACCATCATGACCTAGAAAGTGTTACGTTGCAAATTTGAGATTCCACTCATATTTTTCTTCAATAAATATTACTGGAGACATCCTACTTTGGATTCTAAAATACAAAATATTGTAGGTCCATAATCAATATGTATTCTTTATCTTATCTTTCATAGTTCCCTGTTGACCTCAACAATGGTGTGATGATACAAGCATCAAAGATAAATGTTTCCTACCTTTTTCATGAATCATAAATGTAATTGTCATGTTTGAATACAAAGTGTTTTATGAGAAATTATTATTTCTTTACCAATCTTTTTTCTCAATTTTGTCCAAAGATACACAATATTGTTTTAGATAACAACACCAAGGAACCTCAAACCTTCCTCATGCATAATGATTGTTCCTTGTGGTGATCCTAATATATATTAGCATTATTCATTGATTTTATTTAAATGGATTTTTCTATCTTTTAATGTAGGTTGTGGTGGCAATTCAACCTTTTCTTTTGTACTCCTCTCATTTTATACCAAAATGAGGTTTCACTCTTTTTTGGCATCTCACACCAGCATAGACCTCTATAAAATGAGGTTTCACTCTTTTTTAGCATCTCACACCAGCATAGACCTCTATAAAATGAGGATTCACTTTTTATAGGCACCAATAGAGACCTCTATAAAATGAGGTTCCACTCTTTTTTAGCATATCACACCGGCATAGAACTTTGTAAAATGAGGTTTCACATTTTTCTTTATCCACACCAGTGTATCTCGAAATAAATAAATAGGTGGTAACTCCAAGTCTCTTTTTGTATTCCTTTCATTTTATAAAAAAAAATTAGGTTTCACTCTATTATAGTATCTCACATTAGTGTAGATCTTTGTGAAGGATTTTATGGTACTTACTATTTAGCAATCTTTTATTATCCTTAGTGATCTATAGTTGGACTATTTCCAATGTAAATACCAACACAAAATTAACTCAAATACAAACTAAAGTAATTTCGATTTCTTCATTTTATTCAAATCTATAAACAAACTATATATTTTTCTCATTCAATTTTTTCTTTTTTATCATTCATGGGATTTTTTTTAGTTACATGTAAAACAAGAAATTCCTCTTTTCTTTTGCTATGAAATTTGTATTTTTTTTCTTTCTTACTTATTTAAGAAATAAACACCAAATAACATCATGTTTCCTTCTCATACTAAAGTAAATGTGAATAGCATCATTCAACTTGAATATATTGAAAACACACAAGTAAACATGTTGATTTAGTTTGAAATTAAGATTTTATATCAATTATAAAGTTGAATCTCAAACACAAATTTCATTAGTGTTTTTTATGTTGTTCACTATTAATTGTAAGAAAATGAAATAAGAGCTTACAAATATTAAAGCTAACTTTTCCATTAAGTTCTAAAGAAGTTAAACTAGAAAATTTGATTCTTATTCACCAATTCATTTTTCTCATAATGTTATTTGGTGAATTTTGTTTCTTCTCTAATATCCAAAAATCTTGTTAAACATTGGATTTCAACTAAGACATTGCATGCCCTCTCAAATTTGTATATATAACTAATAATCTAAAATATGTGTTGTAAATATTGAATACAATTTATCTCTTCCTATAATCCATGTAGTTTTATTAGGATTTGTATTCAATTCTTACTTTATTCATTATTCTCTATGACCTTCTTTATTTTTAATAATCATTACTTATATAAACTACAATTTTTATAAAATGTACAATGTTTGAGAGAAGTATATATGATATTATCTATTATATTAATTCCCAAAATAAAAGGTTCAATCCCATTATATTTTTAACATAATAAAATCCAAATAAAAAGAACCATGAATGGAGTTGATCTTCAATTTCTAATATCATATTTTGACTATCATTTATTTTTGGTAGGTAAAATAGCACCCACAATTGATTCATGCAAATCATCTTTCAAATTTTGAAAATTGTATGAGATCTTCAAAATCAAGGAAATCTTGAATTTAAATGCCTATGCATCACAATATCTTAATTGGTATGGCTGAGAGAATATAACTAAAAACACCATCACATAATTTAAATCATAGTATATGGGGTGATTGAGAAATTAATAGTCATTGATTGAAAATAATAAATTAATATAGGACAATGATATTTACTACATGGAATTTGCAAAACTATGTAAAGAACAAAATCACCAACTAAGAATCACATACACTTCTTGGAGGTTGTCATGTTCATGTCTAACATGTGTCCCACATGGACACACCTTGGGCATTCCTGGACACATGCCTCCAACATGTCTACTTAAAAAAAATTATTGCAGCATTGAACGCACCTTTGACCCATTCAAAACACGCCATCCCAACCCACTTAAGGCTAGACGTATTGAAAAACCCTAGGCCTTCTACAAATCATTGACTCGTGTCCTCTACTACCCCTTTCTCGACTAACATCAAATGGTTAAGCTTTAGCTACTACAGGTAAGTCACCAACACTATTTTTAGCAACTATAGTAGCCATAATTAGCAGTATCTTCTCCATAATTGCTAAAGTATTTATGGACTTCTACATTAACCATGAGGATGAAATTAGTTAGATTCATTGCCTTCTCTTCCAGTTCCATGTAACTCTTCCTCCTTTGCTTCCCCCTATCTCCTATTCTTACTTCTTTTTGTCCCCCTCTTCTTTTTCCTACTCTAAATCTACATTAGCTGCAAAAGTGTTCCTTCATCTCTTCTTTTTCCTGCTACACTACGTCAGTTTCTCCCTTATGTACTTTACTTCTCCCCCTCTTGTTAATCCACTCATTACTACCCTTTCTCTTTTTCCTATTTGAATGTGGCAACAGTCGCAGTATTGATCCTCATGCCCATTCTCTTATTTCATATTGGTTCTTTATTCTCCTACTACCTGCTCTTACCACTCCTATCCCTACTCTTCTTCTTACTCTGCCTCTGGAAAAAAATAATCGAGTTTTGGCCTCCCTACACCTACTATTTTTCTTATTTCTCTACATCTTCATCTCCCCTCCTATTCTCTTATCCATCCATCTTAAGTATCCCTTCAATGCATTCCCTTCCTTTTGTTTTCTCTCAACCTCCTAAGAACCCTTCATTTTATATCTCCTCCACCATCACCAACAACATATTTTCTCATCCCCTCTCATTCTTCCTCTTGATAGTACATGTGGTTCACAATTATTTCCACCAAAAATAAAACAGCTAATACCCTCAAAGTTCTAATCCTCCTTATATTTCTACTACAACAATTATATAATCAACACTACTACAAAATGGGGATATGGCATCAGTTATTTTGGGTATACAACATTAGTTATAAATTGATGACCAAGTGGGTGACTCTAAAACTCAACTCATTCTTCATCGGTTCACAAAATTGACAACAATAATTTTTTGTCATTACGTCCACATTACAACAAAATAGATGATGTAACATGTAGTGGGAGATATATTTGTGGTTTGTTTTGACCTTGACTAGCTGGTTGCAAGAACAACTGACGCCTTTAACATTACCTCATCGGCTGTGTAATGGTAAATCATTGATGCAGAACATCATGATGTCGTTTTTATAAGTGATTTAATAGTGAAAATTCTATATATATCTCCTTGGTTTTTTGTAAATAACCGACATAGAATGGATATGTAGTCGATCATTTACAAATAACTTGTTTTTCGGCTGCTAGCCTATCTACTACATGTATGTGACACACCGATCACAAAAACATGATTTACTTAAGCGGAAGCATTCACTAAGCAGCGGATTACTGAAAATCACTAAAAATTAAAACCATTTTACATAGAGGTCCACACATAGGAAAACTCTTTCACAAAGAACTGATGTAATTTAATTACATACTAGTTTACAAGTACATGTCCTGTATCATCTTTTTTTTATAATTACAAGCATCAACTGCCATGTTAAACTAAACACATGCAATATAAAATCTTGAGGCACTGAGCTAAAATCTCGAAAGCACTAACTACTACTATGAGGACCTGAGAGTACAGAGACAACACATAGAACTCTATGTACATCTATACAAGGCATATTAGCCAGTGTCTCCACCTGAGAATTCACTGTTGTCCCTACTGCTGTTGTTGTTGTCCTTCACCTACTGAAGGATTCCTGCCTCCTTGTCAGCGTCCACCTAAAAAATGTGGTTTCCACAGGGGTGAGACAATTGTAAAATTGCCCCAGCGAGAGATATAACTCTCCTCTAGAAACATTATTATTGCAGTTTAATATGATAAATCTAAACAGAGGAATCATAATTGTTTAATAACATTTAATTCTTTATTTAACAGATTAGAACATTACTCTTATCAAAAGTATTGCAGCTATAAACTTATAGATCAACATGTTACTTATCCAATAAGGAATATGAAGAACATGTATAACATTTATCTGCTATACTAAGCAGGATAATATCAACCACTATTTCTCGTATTTCAACTTTATGCAAATACACTACACGGCTGATTATGTTTTACACATCATGTGTCAAACTGTATTTAGCTTACCAGGGTATATTGACATCCTCACTATAGAGTTATAGCTGCATCATATACTCTTTTCAGGCTTAGATCACACAGCTAATGTCTGGCATCATTTTGTAGAGTCATGGCTTGTAGCCATACTCTTTTAACAAATTATTGGGATCTTAATCCCTCATCTCATCAAATACATTTCCATTTCTTAACAAGTTCATCATCATGATTATAGAATATGGATATTCAAACCCTTAGTTCATCCTAGAATACTTGTTACCACTTAACAGGTAACTTAATACCTTCAGGTCCTCTGACCAAGGTAATCATGATTCTTACTACACTAGCATTCCACATAGTTGACAAACCTCATATAACCTCTTGTTATCCTTTAATAGGCAACAAGGCATATTATGTCTTATGAAGCCCATAAACAATTTCAATAGTTAAAACATCATATGGCACACATGGCTCATTAATTTTAGGTTACCTCTCGCTAAGCAACAAAGCATATGAAGGCTTAAAAGGCCTATAGAACATTTTCAATATACAGGGCATCATAGCCCATACCTGGCTATGCTCATCAGCTCAACATACCTACATGATTAGTACTCATGATAACAATTATAATTCTTTTATATGAACATCATGCAACATAAAGCAATACCACTATTCCCTTTTTAGGGTTAGGATTCCTCTTACATATCATCACCCTCCATTAGGGTTTTCCACAATAGACATTTAGGTTCTTAAGATCATGTTATTAATGATCAAACCTTAATTCATTGCTCCACACAGCTAGGAGCCAACATTGATAACATAAGCATTTAATCATGCTTATTTATTCTCATCATTTATCATTAAATGAATTATCACATAGAATATGAGTTCCTCTCTCAACTTTACCAGAATATGACTACATCATACTCTATTAACTTGGCTTAACCTTTTATTAAGGTATGTTAGCTTACACTTATCAAAGTGCATTACATCTCAATGTCACAATTGACATGACACACTTCATGTGTCACTCATCCAAATATATTGGATTTAAAACACATCAAGGTATATCAGTCTTGAGGTGTTGGATGTGATATCTATCATATCTTGATGTATCACCTCCCTCATCACCTTTATTCTTACTTGAGTTCATCCACTCAGCTTGTATTAGGGTATTTAGTTCTATGTACATAAGAGTACAGAGACAACACATAGAAACATTATTGTAAATGCATGCCCTAATGGTTATGACAAAGCAATACTTTAGTTATCTTTTCTAATATCACATGCAATATTTGAAAATAAGACTTATGCCTCAATTTTATCATCATGAATAAATAACATAGAAGGTGGGGTTATAAAGCGAATATAATATGAATAATTGAACATCAAAGTAAATTAGGATAATTTCCAATGAAAGGGTATGTGATTTCAATTAGAGGGTAAGGATGTCAAGAGGTGCCTCGTTATTGGAAATTGTACATCAAAGTCAATTAAATGCCTAAAGTTAGGGAGCACACATACCTAATCTTCATCACTAAAGGTCAAATAAATGAATATACTTGGCCGTGAAAGTTAAGTATTCATCCTAGGAACACATTATATACATCAAGTTAAACTAAAGTAAGCAAGTGTATACATTCCTATTAGATATTTTCATATTGTTCTTACCCTAGTCTTAATCTCCTAATGACAACCATGAGAGTACAGAGACAACACATAGAACTCTATGTACATCTATACAAGGCATATTAGCCAGTGTCTCCACCGGAGAATTCACTGTTATCCCTGTTGCTGTTGTTGTTGTCCTTCACTTACTGAAGGATTCCTGCCTCCTTGTCAGCGTCCACCTAAAAAATGTGGTTTCCACAGGTGGAGACATATCTATCAGTACTATTCTTTCTATTGATAGTTACAATATTGTTGGTGTTAAAAAATGACGCATATCTCAGACATGATGAGTCAAGTTAGTCAAATTTATTTATTGTCTATTTCTAAATATATATTGGTACTGTTTCCAAGGAAGTTGTCAAGTCTTTCACGACCTTACACACTGACTTCTGTATTTTTCTTCAAATTGGGGACGTAAGGGATTCATCCATATGGGAGCATCGAATGCTTTTAGATTTTATTTGATTATCGTTCCTCCCCATACATTAATCTTATCTGGTTTGGCATAAATGTCATTTCTACTACCTATTGAGAACAAGTTTTACTAATCGTGTATGATGTATTTATTCACATCAATTCTTTCATCTACTATGAAAAATTGAAGTCATACATTCTTAGTATAACTAAGAACAACCATCTAACTAGCTACAACTATTCAAAAGATGAGATATTATATTGTAGAAAATCTACATTGGAGACTATATTTCATTTATGGAAAGTATAAAAACAATCTTATATTTGAGTAGGATATAAGAAGAATTTCTTCTATTGGTTTCATTTTTATCTATGTAATATTATATAGCTTTTATGCATTTTTATGTTCAAACAAATATGGTATTAAGAGAGAATGATTCCCCCCCTCTCATACATGTGGTTGAGGATGGACGTCTGGAGGGGGTGGTAAATTAAAATTACTTGTTTCTGTGCTTCAAACCAAGTGATAATCAATGTTGGTCTAATAAAGACTACACCTTATATTGTTTTTGTAAGTTAACACCTTTATAATTAGTATGTATCTTAAGGACAAATTCTATCTGATTTTATCATGATTATTTATCACAATGTTTTTTTACTTATGTTTTATATTAGAATACTCGTGAAGAAGAAAACTTCATGGAAAAACTAGGCCATGAAATGGACTTTTTTTATCCTTTTCTTCATTATATGTCTCCCACTGCAATAATCTTAATTGTTTAAATTGAATGTAAGCATTGAGATTTTCTTTGATACTCTTTTTTTTAATGTTTTGGGTAAATATACTCTGATGTATAGAAGTAAGCTATTTTAAAGTGTGTTAAACTATAGAAACCCATCATATATGATCTTACACAAGACTTGTCCATGAGATTATATTTGAAATGATCCTACAATATAAAATTACTTTGTGATTTGTGTGTATATGCACGCATGTGGGCATCCATGCTTGCATGTTTGTTTGTATTTGTGTATGATATACATATTCTGAAGTTTTAATAATATTTATAAACTTCAAATAATTATTTAGATATGATATTTGATACTTATTAGCTGATTTACTTGGAGTATAACATGCATTTTGTTGAGGTATTCGTGAATATAAAGCGTGCATCAACATTTGTGATTGATGTTATATATCATTATTGTAATTGATGAGTATTGGGAAAAAATATACATGGCTGGTTATCGTAGAACCATATATTATTTATAAGTTTGTTAGAAAAAAAATTATATTTAGTCATACATAAAAATACACGTAGATTTCACTAAACTTAGACAACTACAACTCCTAATCGAACTACGATAAAGATAATACTTTTCAACTTCAAAGCACAAAATTGTGAAATTATATTAGATATATATTGACATGGAAAGGTAAATTTCTTTGTTCATCTTGATATATTTTCAAATGTATAAAGGAAATATCTTTGGTTAAACCAAAGTGACAATTTTTAAGAATAATATATCTAGAACTTTCTTTTACAATTATGTTTGTATTATATCTAGAATCTACTCTAAGATATAAAAATAATTCTTGTACCTATACAATACAAGTGATAAATTCATTTTTACTATGGATAAACTAAAAATAAAGTTACATGATCTACAAAGGAATACATAAATTAATAAAAAAATGTGTGGAAAAAGTAGTTTGAAATTTAATGTAAAATAACTCAGTTTAGATAAATACATAAATCATATTTTGTATTAAAATTGAAGTTTTATTAGTGGAATATTAATATTTGTACTAATGTTGAATAAACACATATGTATAATATATACTAATTTATATATAATATTTATAGTTTTTGTTTAAAAAAGTCATTCATATTGTATTGTTCTTTAAGTTACATTATTTTACTTAGTGTCCACCAATTTAAGATTGTTTTGAAATATGAAGTATGAATTTATTACAATAAAAATTTGGTTTGTTTAATCCATGTATTAGTCTTGATTTGTTTAGTTTTAATTAATGACCTATATCAATATTTAAATTTTATCAATGAAAATAAACATAATATTTTTTGTTCCATTGTCTATTCATTATCTTTGGCATTAAATAATAATGAAACAACACAATAATAATATAATCAATATTCCTATTTAGTAAACCAAGCTTGTGAGTATTCAAATGAAGAATGAAATTTTACCAAGATATGTATTTTATATTTATATCCTTTACACAAATTTAAATACAAAATTGTACTTTAAGTCATTCAATGAAAGTAATTGAATTAGTTATATTTTATGCAAATCAAAAATAGTTTCCAAGTCCATATAGTTATAGTAGTACGAATTAAAGAGAAATATAGAATATATTTTTAAATGAAATATGAGAAAAATTATTTTACAATGATGAAAAATCCAATTGTAATGCTTTTTATATAACAATTTAACAAAAAAATCATGTCCATATGATATATTTTTATTAATATGGTATGCATGTCGATTTCAAGGAAAACCAACAAGACTATATACAATTATGATGATAATTTGTCTTGATGAATATTATTATACTTTTTTGACATATACTCATTGCATAGTTATAGTTTTCATAAATGATTCGCAAGTCATCTTTACTTGGGAATAAAAAATTTCACCATAAGTTTAACATGCAATGACTGATGTTGTATGTTCAACATTTGAACAACAAAAATATCTATTGTATTGTTGTTCATTAACTTGAAAAATACAAACATCATAGATATTAACTATCTAATTTTTTTGTTGTTCTTATAATTTGGTTAGGTACACTTGGCATTTCTCAAGTTATCAAATATATGAGACACATTGTCTAATGTAAATTGTGACATTCAGTTTTTAGATATTATTTTATAGAATCATCTACTAAATATACAGCAGACATAAGTAGATAATATCAAATAGTAATTTTCCCCTATTATATTCCTCATTTTTTCTATATGTTCATGATAGAAATACAAACATACATAAAATTTATTGCTAATACATATTGTTTTGAATTTAAAATTCTTGTAAATATTATTAGATAGATGACTTATACATGGTTCATAGGTTGCATTATTATAAGTATTATAAAACCACTTTTATTGGTATTCTCATCAATATACACCAATTTCTTTTCCTTATGCTAACATGATGAAAGATGGACTAGGATAATATGATATATGGTGATAACTATTTTCAGACATCATATGAGAATCTAGATTTCTGCATTGACCATGTACTAATGGTTTAGGCTTGTCATTCTCTTAGCAAAAACATTCCTCACCCATGAGGTCTGAAGAAAAGGTAGACTGCACTAACAAGTCAAGAGCACATGCTTTTGTGATATAGTTTAGTTTGAAGTAGACAAGAAGTTTGTATACATTAATGGAATCATTCTATGTTTTTAATAGCAAGGATACCTCAAGATTTTTGTATATATTCATGTACAATTTATCCAATAATGAGGATTATATATTTAGGTGTTTACATAAAATAATTTTCTCTATCTAAATATGATTTGAGTTGATATGAGACACATTTCACAATTAAACTATGACCATGAGATATATTTTTCTCCTTTTAGTTGAAAATTGAAATAGAAGAAAATCCAATTTAAGAGTGATTTTAAATTGAAACATGTTATAAAAATAATATTTACTAACAAACAAATAATAACTATAAAATACCCCAAATATAAATAAGAAAAATAAAAATATTTTACATAAATGTCACCTTCAAAATAAAAAATACCAAACACAAATCATTATTAAGTTTTGATATGTAACTATATTAGTTATTATATTATTTTCCATGAAGAATGTATCCATTACATATGATTTCATTTATGATGCAAAATAAACCCACTAAAATCATTAACTTAGTCACTTTGCCCAAATAAAACTATGAGGCAATAGTCACTTCACTCAACTAAAATTATGATGCAACCATAACTACATTTTTTATTATGTCATCCCATACGCACCATCTCTTTATTGTTACTATGTTGGAACTATGATGTCCATTCAATTAACAAAAACCTATAATAGACTAATAACACTCATAGAAAATGAGGAAATGGTTAGATAGCCTTTGACCTCATCAATCATATATCATTTATCAAATCTATAATCTAACCATTATCATTGATGATGTGGATATTGATCATCATTAACAAAAATGGATGTACAAAAAAATTTATTTGCAATATACACTACATTGAAGTACCAATCTTTGGTCTTTCATCATGGTGCTAGCTTAAAGGTTTTATTTTAAATTGTTTAACAACATATCATGAGAATCACACATCTCTTAGTTCACATGAATATTAATTCATAAATGAAAATTATTCACTAATAAATTTCATTATATATCTGAATATAAGGAAAGACTAAAATTCTAAAATGTAAGAACCTAACTAATGCTCAACTAAATAGTAGCACAATAATAAAATACTTCTTTTTTCATTTGACCATATCAATGGAAGCAGCAAGTTGCAAAAAAGAAGCATCGTCATGTTTTGGTCTAAAATATGTCAATTACAACAAGTACAAAATGCATTTTCATTTTACACTGGAAGTCTATCATTCATTTAGTAGTTTATGTTAAATACTTTTTTACCATGTTAAGTGTAATTTGTCAAACAAAAGAAACCAATAGTTGTGTGTTTATCTTTAAGACATACATGTGTGTATGTTTCTATATTTATACGAAGCTGACTAATATCAAATTTATTGGATTAATTAAGAATAATTGGGTACGTACCACAAGAGGATATCAAGACTAATGTATAGTTTCTTTGAGAAGAAGAAATTATATGTAATGTTCATTATAACCTACAACACATATAAACAAGCTCTAGAAAAAACTCCATATATCAATAATCCATAAATGATGTTGTACAAGTTAATTTATAAAGTATTTCCGCATGTCTTTTACTAAAAATGCTAATAAAATCTTATCCAAATATGTATTGGCCTTAGTGACGAAGTATATATATATATTTAGTTAGTAGTAAATTCAAGTTTTTATGTAGGTAATATTTTTATTGGTATGCATATAGGATCACATTATATCATGGTAAATAAAATAAAGTAGAAATTTTGTGAGGAAGTATAAAACATAATAAATATTTTTTTGAATTTGATCACGTGCAGACACGTGCACTTACTAGTTATCCTTAAACATCAAGGGTCAAGAAAACCAAATTGAAGGACTCTTTTTTGATGTCTTAGTTGCACTCATGTGAGAACCTATTGGGCCCAAATGACTTTGCTCCATAATGAAGTGGACTTCTTCTATGATGCATATTCTATAGAGACTATTGGCACCAAGCCATAAAAGGTACGGTTCACCCCAATAGTGAATCCATACATCATGCAAGAACTTCTTCTTGGAATGTCCCCTGTATTCGGGATGTAATACTTTTGCAGCCAAAAAATTCATAAAATTTGTATGCCATAGAATATTTGAAGAAATTTTCATCAAGTGATTATCATATGATGAATCAATGATCAGAATAATGTCATTGTCAATGTAGTGGATTCGTCATAAGTGATAAAAATGATACTCTTACTGTCCCTTTTTGTCCCAAATTTCTAGGTCAAATTCTGGGAGAAGAAAAATCAACCAAATCAATCCCAATTTGTCATTATTCTTTGTCAACAAGTAAGTGATGGTTGCATGTTTAGTGTAAAAAACATTTACCACTAAAAAAAAGATCTGAATATATACAAATCATAGAAGATAACAAGAAGCTCTTTATCTATAGTACCATAGTCGCAATGTGCTTCATCCAATGTCTTAAAGGCATAAGAAATCACATGGTGCCTCTTATCAATTTGTTGCCCTAATACCACCTCAAATGCAAAGCCACTTGGATCACACATGATCTCAAAAGGTTGAGACCAATCCAGTGCCCAAATTATAGGAATCCAAATAGAAGTGAGAGTAGCCTTTAGGTCTCCATTCATGTTGAATCAAAGGTTAAAGTAGCATCTTCCAGTAGAAAATATATCAAGATGGCAATCTTTAAGGAATCCATTATGAATCTTCTATAGAAACCAACATGACCTAGGACAGCACAAAATCCTTCATTTTTAGAGGGTGGTGCCAATTTTTCAATGACTTCAACCTTGGTCTTATCCACTTCAATTCCTATGTTGCTCATTTTGTCACCTAGAACTATGCCATATCTAACCAAAAAGTGGTATTTTCCCCAATTTAGAACAAGGTGTGCTTCTTTGCATCCAACCAATATGAGTGAGAGATGGTGAAAGAAAGAATCAATTGAATATCCATAGATAGAGAAGTCATTCATGAATACTACCATAATATATTCGGTCAACTCCACAATGATGGGTTCCAATAGTACTGGAAAATAGCAGGGGTGTTACATAGCCAGTACAACATCATTCTGAAAGAATAAGTGCCAAAAGAGCATATGCAAGTATTCTTTGTTTGATCGTCTAGGTGAATAAGAACTTGATAGAACCTGGAAATCCATCAAGATAGTTGAAAAACACATGATGTCTTAACCTCTATAAAAAATATTAGTGGAACGGAAGAGGGAAGTGGTCTTTCCTTGTGTCTTTATCCAATTTGTGATAATCTATGCACAACCTCCAACCCGTGACAATGTGTGTGGGGAAGAGTTCATTCTTATCATTCAGTACAATGGTGGTGCCTCCTTTTTTAGGAACCACTGGCATGAGACTCCAAACAAATAGCTTTATCACCTCCAACCGAATGAATCCCTTCATGTTGAGATACAATATGCATTGTGGGTCTCTAGAGGGATAGTAATATTCAACCATGGGAATCTTGTGTATATGTATGACCTTACTGACACTCATCAAGTCTACCATTTTATACCCCAAAAGGCTGATTTCCACTTATTGAACTATATCAATAGCATGTCCTATTAACCTGGAGTAAGATTGGACTTTATAAGTATTGGGTAAACTTGTAATTTATCCAGAAAAACATACTAGAGTCCTTCAAGAAAGGGCTTGATATTTGGAGGTTTTTTGGTTGGTGTTTCTTCTTCCACAAAAGTGATGCCTTTTAGGTCTTCAAATTCAGCCTAAGGTTCCTATTCATAGGAATGAAGATGCACCCTATATTGTTCAACTTGTGGATCACTAAAGTCTTATTTTTTTGGGGAAGTCAAGGCTACCTGCAAGGTATTTAGAATATTCACCCTCTTTCTTGAGATAAGATAAATTATCGATGCACTAGAGAATAAAACCTTCCTCATGGGTGTTGGACCTTTTAAACTATTTCAAACACAAAACTCTAAAGTCTCCTTTCCTAATCTCAAGATGAGTACCTGACTCTACATCTATAAATGTGTAGGTTGTGGGTAGGAATGCACAGAAAAAATGGAAGAATATTTGAGATATTCCTTGATGTTCATGACTACAAAGTCACAAGGTACATATAAATCCTTTCCAACTTTTACTGGCACATCTTCAATATTACCCATCAACTTTCTCATAGAAGAATCTGGAATTCGGATAGTCATAACTATGGGCAACAATTCCATGAATCCCAACCTCTCAAAAAGAACTATATGGCATACTAAAATTACTAGCACCAAGATTTCTTAGTCCTTTCCTGCAAGTGTTTTTACCAATGAAACAACTATTTCAAAAGAGTCGGGAACCTTATACTTCCTAAGCATCTTATTTAAGACAATGTTTGAGGCTGTCCTAACAAGTTTACAATCTATGATTCTTCAATGGTATACTTCCCAGTCAGAAGAGCCTTTAAATATTTATTCTAGGATGGGATCTCAGAAAGGGAATCCAAATATAGATGTCCACATAAAGCTTTTTCATAACATTCGTACACTTCTAGAATCTAGTATCAAGTCTTGTCTGCTTCATGTGAGTTTGATAAGGAGGTCTTGGTTTGTAAAATATAATTTCTGATTTGGTTGCTTAAACTATAATCTTCTCTCTATCAACCATCTTCAGTGAAGTCATAGAGTCATCAAAGGGTTTTTATTCCTCTTCTTCTTCAACAACGACAATGTTGGTATCATCATCATGCATCTTAAAAATAAATGGTACTATTTGTGGTACAAAGGGTGCTGAGTACACATTTCCTGAACATGTAGCAATAGAATTCAACTGCTCATCATGCTTGGTTTCATTTTCTAGTTATCCTACAAAGGCACCTTCCAGAGGACATATAGAAGTAGGAAACTAAGCCAATTCTGAGTCAAATGAATTTTGTCATGTCTGCTGGTTGGAGAGAAACATCTACTGACTAGAGTTCATAGATAGATGTGATGAAAGGATTTTCTCTACAATAGAAACCTTATCGTAATGGAGAGAAGAACACTAGGTTGTTTCAACTATGGGATTTGATTTGGATTTTGAAATTACTACCCTTGATTATAGCATGATTTTTGAAGTTGCCTTAATAATTTTATTGGTTCCTAAATTTGGTCTATTTATTTGGGAACCCAGGAGGACCTAAAATAAGTTTGTTCATTTGATCCCCGTCTATGGGGCATTTTTTGCCCCCTTTGGGTTGTCATATTAAATCTTGGGTGATTCATAGTATATGTGGTTATTATAGCCTTGGCCCTTGATGCTTTGGATAGTATTCAGATCTTCCATCTTCCCCTCTACATCATGAACTTGAAAAATATTCACCACAACATTACAGAGGAGTTGGAAGGTTGGAGTGGAATGGTTGTGGCCTTTGCATGCTTCACAAATAAGATATGTGGATATAAATTCATGCTTAGACTATCTCCTTCTCTCATAGGCATTAAATGAGGATTTCTAGCTCTCTTGTTCAAATCCAACTTTTTCAAGGACTTGAGCTATACATCTGAGTTCATAACTATCTTCTGCCTTGGATACGTTAGAATTCCACCTTATCCTTTTCTCAAACAAGATTGGTTTTCAGAGCCTCTCTTGATAACTTCCCAAACATCGTCAAATTTTTAGAGCACAAGATTTCCTCTAAATGATAAATCCAAGAACTACTTGGTGTCATTATCAACACCTCTGTAGAAAGCTTCTATCAAGTAGACTTGTAGGATGCCATGATGTGGGCATCAACATAAAATTTTCTTAAATATTTCCCATGACTCGGCAAGGAACTTCTTGGGACCATAGAGAACTATGTGATATAGCCCCAAGTTTGATAACTAAGAGATGGAGGGTAATACTTCACCAGAAACTTGGTCTGAAGACCCCCTAGTTGAGATATGATTGCATTCCATAGCATTGTTCCAACTCCTTGACTTATCCATCAATGATTACATGAACGTCCAAAGTATAGTAGTATCAAAGACACTATAGGTTTCTTTTTTAATGCACAAAGGTCCAATAACCATTGTAGGTAGTCTTGACAATCATCTTCCTTATTACTGGAAACAATATTACATTGCATCATCAAGACTTACTTCAAATGGTTCTCAGACTATAGGACTATGAATGCTAGAGGACCGTAGAATTATGTCCATATGTGGCTGTAGGGATAGAAAAATCCCTAATCTTCTTATAGATTTTATGTTCAAGAACAACATCTTCTCTAGCCTAGTTTTCTTCTGTAATGATGAGTCTTGTTTCTTCCATAAGGGACTCTCTGTGATGGACTAAACTTTTGAGACCTTAATGTCTAATGGCATACTTGAGTCCATATGGTTGAGTTATATTAAGATTCCAAATGTATCAAGGATTAATAAACCTAGATATAGGATATGTCTAGCCTAAAATGTTGATCAACAGACATGTCACATGGGCAAAGCTATGTTTGAATCTTCCTAATAGGATAATGTCCACAGATTGACTATGTGTCACCATCCCAACTTTTAGATTATTAAACTGGATGACGGTAGATGCTTCTCCCATATTTCGTTAGAATGAAGGATGTGGGGAGAAGACATGTCAACAAATTTTCCCCCACCTCTTCACAATGTAGTCGTGCGTTGAGGAGTATCACTGAGTGATCAGCTGCTTTCAGGAGGCTAAAATGTACCATATGCTCTTGTGAGTTATTTGGCCTCTCGAGTACCCAGGACAACCAACCCCCCTTTCCCCCACTCGTCCATTGTGTCTTTTAAGACAATGCCTCTCTTGGGGCAAATGGTGTATAGAACAGGAAGCTTCAACCTCCCGTCACAACTCCTCAACCGAGTAGTGTAGTGGGGATGATGCCGAAAGAATAGAGATAGGAGGCGCAAGAAGCCTGGAGTAGCGATGTTGATAGTGCGGAACATGAGAGAGAGATGGATCAGATGAGATCCTCACTGGAGGAGAACCTGACAGAGGTGGCCCTCACAAATAGAGTTCCGTTGTGACTCTAGATGACGAGAAGAATGACGCGGAGCCGATCTCTCACAAGACCCAATGGTGGCAGCACCAACTACTGGAGCAGACCAGGAGGTGAGGAGGAAGACCTGTGATGTTGAGGTGGACGCACAACCTGGTTTTATCCTTTGAAGATTGTTGAAGGTGATCAGAAGGAAAGAAGAGTAGGTGATCACTCACCGGAGTCTCCCCCCCTGCGGAGGCGGCCTGTGTAGGGGGAGAGACGATGAGGGCCATGGCCTTGAGCTCAAGAGCTTGAGAGGAGGGTCGGTGGTGTAGATGATGCCTGGTGAATCTGTGAATGTCTGAGGAGTAGAAGAGGTTGTCAATGTGGCTCCAATCAAGGGTTTGATCACCGACAATACATGCCTCAACACCTCCACAAGAAGAGACCTAGGTAGGCTCGTGTTCACGAGAACGGAGAGACATCATGTTGATCATGAGAAAGAAAGGGGTGAGTAGGGTGAGCCCTGAACCAGCCAAATCACACATGAATCAGGTTCAAGCGTCGAGAATCGGTCGGCTCAACCAAGGTGCAAGGCGCTCCTTAATGGCCATGTGGCGCCATCCAGTTGGTCTAAAGGTAAATGCCCCAAATATATGCCTGGATCTTGTATAATTTGTAGAAATTATCTCATTTTTCTGAAAATACAAATAAGACACAAAAATGTTTTAAAAAATGAGTAGAATAAGATGGAACCATAATATTAGCATTTTATGTTTAAATGACAATGATATAATATAAGAAGTGTTACACTTTTTTATGAGTAATAAATATCAAATAACCATAAAAAATTACAAGAATGCATCAATAACTCTTGAATGTGTTTTAGAATCTGCGTGGCATCAGATATGATCATGTTATGACACAACCATGTATTTTTTTAGAATGTCTATCTAGGGCTAATAACTATAAATAAAATACAATAAATACATACATGCTCAACAAATGATGAAATTCACAAAACACCCTCATATCAGTAACTGGAAGATAATATGTAAATCTGAGATCAGTTTTATACACAAAATCCATGTTATATGAAGTTGACCCTTAATACATGGTTTAAAACCCTAATTTAGGTTAATGCATGTAACCTATGGTTAATATGTTCATGTAATATTGTGAAACAAAATTATCAGTAAATGAACTATAATACAGAATATGACATCAGTAAGATGACTCCAAGATAAGAATACAAGTAATTATGAGAATATCCTATTGACAAAGCTAAACCTTAAAATAGTCATAACTAGGGTTAATGATGATGGGAATCTGATGATAGTAATGGTTTTATCTTGATCAGGGATGACAAGGATATAGTTGACATCAGGAATGTGGTTTAGATTATCTGTGTGATCAAGGTACATCATTACCTCTTACTTGGCTTATTATACAATATGCTTGCATATATGTGTAGTAAAATACTTGGCATATGATATTGGATGATATGATTGTTCTTGTATTATATCTGGATTGATTTCCATACTTATATGGATATAAACACGTGAAACATAATATATCTGATCCATTATATGATAACACTAAATCTCTTTGGTAGAATAGTACATTGATGAAAGTACTAAATCTCTTTGGCAGAATAGTACATGTGAGCACTAAATCTATTTGGTAGAGTAGTGGATTTATGAAAGTACTAAATCCCTTTGACAAAATAGTACATGTGAGCACTAAATCTCTTTGGTAGAATAGTGCATGTGGTTGATCAACTTTGCATATAATGAAAAGTCATGGTAAAACATGTGTTCTCTTTTGCTTATGAACATCTTTTGTGCAAGTATATGCTTTTTCTTATATTTCTTTGTTTAATACTTCCAAGTTCTAGTTTTATCTTAATGCCAGTCTTATTAGTGAGAGTATATAAAAGACACATAGGCGTACTCAGTACAATATTCTTGAATATTGTGTTGACGTGTACCACATGTAATCTTTTGTTTAGGTTGTGGACATGTGATCTTAGAGACCAGGATAGTTGAGAGTTGTGTGACGAGCTGATGTACAGGTGGACATGTTGTCTTAAGATCCTATTGTTTAGTGGTAGTACATGTATATGCAGAATTTGTTGTTCAACGTGTAATATCAAATGTTGTAACAATTCATGTTGTAATTATATGTTGAATGGTGAACATGTGTTGTATGATTTTATTATTGTTCATGTGCATGTGCTACTCATTGTTTCCTTCTGACTCCCTTGATTTTCTTCTTCTTAGCCTACTATGGGGTGTTTAAATTGGGATTCTCTCTGAGGTAAGGTTTCAATTTAGATGTTACACATTAGATTATATTTTACAAAATCCGGGGACGTCACAGGTGGTATCAGAGCATGAATAATAGCAAAACCTGACATTTTCTCATTATGCAACTTGAAACTAGAGAAACCTTGAACTTAATAATCTTTTAGGGTTAGATTAGTTGTCTTTTAGAGACTAGATCTGGCCTAGCCTCTAGGTTGGCACCTAGATGTCTAAGAACTAGGTTTAGACTGGTGCTTATCATATATAAATTCCTTAGGTGTCATTCTTTCCTTATAGTGTAGCGGTATGGGACGTTGCATTATTTGGAAATGACGTGCATCAAGGGAAGAGAAACTTTAGACATATGACACTCATTGTCTAGAGTAGCTACACTAGTCTACACCATGCTCTCACCCTTTTCATTAGTTTTCATGCCACTACACTCTCTACTATGTGTGGGGCACTCATTTTCTGGATTTGGTTTTGGATTCCAATTGGATCGAACCTCAATAGTTTTCTCTGACGCATGTTTAATCAGAGAAAAACTTGTCTCTCCCTTGTTGTCGTGCACTTTCACAAGTAGGACTAGCTCAGGATCTCTTTATTACTACAACTAAAGAGGAAAAAAATTATTAGAGCTTATTGTTGCATCTCTAAAAGCCTAGATTGCCCCCTTTATATAGGATGGACATGGTCAGGTTTTCCATTTTATCTGTGAGTCGAAGAGACATAATTTTATGATTTTTTTGGAAGCTACGAATAGTGAATCGGTCGGTTCACTATTGAACTGGTTGGTTTACATGTAATCAATTAGTTAATCCTATAACTGGTTGGCTCATGCTTTCCTATTTCAAACACACTGGCATTCAATATTTGATTAATGCACGACATGACATAAACATTAATCCTTGATCCAATTGAATTGATTATTGAATCGGGCAATCCATATGATGAATCAGTCCATTTCATTTTTGGAATGGTCATTTCATATCATGAAACAATCATTTCACTTTTAAAATGGTCGTTTCATATCATCAAATGGTAGTTTAACTTGTGAAATGGTTGTATCATTTTCCATCTCAAGAAGTATTCATCCAATGTTGATTGAATTGACCTGACACTTGAATCGATCGGTTTAACACTTCAACCAGTCAGTTCACAGTCCACTCAGTCAATTTTTCAACCATAGTTTCTTAAATTGAATACCTAAACACTTTAGTAATCAAGTTAAAAATAATTCATGAATAATATCCTATTTTAGGTGCATCCTATGCATGCGACTCTATAGGTCCCACTTTACACTTGCAATGAATGTCCATAACTAAGTTATGACTTCAAAAGCAATGAGCGGTATCTAGAAACACATCATTACTACCCATGTAATTGGAAATTTGGATAATAACTTCAACCTACAATCCATGATTAGTGTTATAGTGATTGTATACTTCCTTTGTCTCTGATATCTAGATTAAACTTGAGACATGGAATCATCATCCTCTTCAACATCCAATCCATGTTCCTTGAACTAGAGCAGAGTGTCTGAGATGCATGTGAGCTCACATATCATACATTTATTCACGTGGGTATGGCCATACATTTCTCAGTCTCACTTATCAAGTGGCTTGGATATCAACTCTAGTGGGAGGGACAAATCCCATCTACATCACTCACAGTCAATCCTCATGTGTTACATTATACCGGAGCAACACCTTTATGAAAACCCTTATTCAAGGTCTCTTCAACGCCCCAATTTTGAGGCTGTGGATAACATGATCTCAAAAGGAATGATTAGACTACCCATATCACCAAGGTGCGTGTAAAGAGGCAAGATAACCTCCTTACTAAAATTTAAAGGAATTACAAAACATCCATTTTTTTAGAAATACAAAAGATATTGTGAGATGCATGTATAATATTCCAAGTCAATAAGTATGCACCCGATACATATAGAATGTCAATAGCAGTGGAAAAACAACAAAATAAAGTTATTACATGTCTTTCATCATAATCTACTACATAAGTTTTTCAAAAGAAAAAGATAAGAAAATTAGGGATCTAGCTTTAACAACCTAGACATTCTTCAGAAGAAAACTTGAGATCTACTCCTGGTGTCGATTTCCTTGGACTTGGTCTTCAACTTGCTCAGCACCTGGGTGGTTGGGAAAAACACCCAGCAAAAGGGAAAGGAAAACAAAGTATGTGTCAACAAATAGGAATAGGATATCATGGTAAAGAAAACATGTAACTAAAGGCTAGTATTCATCTTAAGATGAAGATTTCAAGAGTATGAGGCTATTTTTAAATAGATGCTTGCCATGACAAAATATAATAAAAGGGTTACATGCATGATAATTATGACTACCTTAAGTAAGTAGGGTTGAGGCTCCTACCAGACCTCAACCTATAGGTGAGGGGAGAATTAATTCATTCCCAGTCACCTACACATATTTTTATGGAGGAGAATAAGACATTCCCCAGAGGGGGGTTAATACATGCCCTATCTATGGGTGGTTGTACATAAGTGACACTACTATAGTGAAATCATCCATAAAATCAACATGCTAAAAAATAATTCATGGCAAGTAAAAGTATCATATCAATTAGAACATGGCAGTGGGGTACAAGACCCAAAAAAAAGAATATCATTATTGATTTTGAGACAATTTAACAAAAGAATCATGAAACGAGGGAATAGGGTTCATATAGTGCCTCATTAGGGAATATAGGGTTTGGTTTTCAAATATCCCAACTTAGGGTGTAAGAATGCACATACCTCTCTTATTGATATCAATTACTAACTTTCACCACTTAAATTGAGTCTAAGTTCCATTTTGCTTATTTTCAACGTATTAACATGTATTAGAGTACATAGTGGCTAATTAACGTATAGAAATCCTAATTTCAGAACTTTTTAGAAAAACTCATATTTAGATTTTGAAAATATCACCAATGAACTTATTAGGTTCTCCTAATCAAGAAAAGATATTTTTATGTTAATTTTGAGTTATGATGATTAAGATGTACTTTTTATGGTTTTTATGCATTAAATTCATTTTACAAAAACCACCCTTCTTCAAACCATAAAATCAGATCTTGAAAATATTTTAATTAGATAGATATTAATTTTCCAATTCCAAAACATATTTATTTGTCAAATTTGGATAAGCAGATTAGAAGATATGAATTTTTTAATACTGACCAATAGGACATTTCCACATCATCAAACTGATCGTGATAATTGAAGAGAGACGGAGAGGGAGAAAACACCATTTGACCCAAGATCAGGATGGAATTGCATAGGTAACCAAACTAGAGCTTCTAGAGAAGGTAAAATAGCAAGAAAATAAAACTCTAGAAAAACATGGTAAATAGAGATGGAGATCATCAATTTTAAACATAGAAGCATGAGTTTTATGCATGTAGTAAGCAATATATGAGAAGGGGGTTAAAAAAACTCACCTCTAGGGAAGGTGAACAAGTTCAAACAGAAAGATTCCTAAGCTTTAGAGGCTGGTTTCTCCAACAAAGCTCCTATCTCAAGTAAGAAGTACCTTCTCCGCTTTAGAGGTGAAAACCCCTAGCAAAAGAACATGGAGATGAGGTATTTAAGGCTCTAGGTAGGGTTTCACCATGGAAGGCCATTGTTCCGACCTGTAATAAGGTGGGAGGAAGACTAACAACATGAAAACAGGGAAGAAGGGAAGAAACTTACTATTTTTGGTCGAAATCACCAAGAAGGAGCTTTAGAAACCCTAAATAGAGCAAATTTGGAACCCTAGGAGCCTTCTTCACCAAGGTAAGCACTTTCTTTTACCTTGGGATAACACCTTCATGAACAAATAGAGTAGGAACAATGCTCTAATCTGGGGGGAAAGAGAATGAGAGAATTTCTTCTTGGATTGGGAGGTGGGAAAGGGTAGGCATGGCTTTATAAAGAAGGGGGCAAGTATGGGGTGTCTATGTGACTTTCCATGTGTCCTTAGGCTAGGGCTTCATGGCCATCCAAGAGGACAGCTCATAGAGACTTCTTGTATATCAAATGTCGGTCCTAAAATCCCATGGAGACTTCTAGGTCATCTCCACCATCCTCCAAACAAAGAAATAACCCCATTGGTTGATAGCTTTTAAAGATCAACTCATTTATAAAGAGGGTAATCCCTATAATGCCCTTAGAGAGAAACACCTTCAAACCAAGGTTCAACCAGGTGACCCATGGTTCAAAAGCTCGATAATGGTAAGGGAAAATCTAAGTACTATAATGCACGTGATAATTTGCAAAGAAAACCTACCAATTTGGTAAATTGCATAAAATTCCAGAATGTTCCTAAAATTGCATAACTTGCACAAACAACATCCAAATTGAACCAAATTTGAAACTTAGGCTCATTTTATGATTTCAAAACAGAAAAAAAAGTTATATTAATGTTTAAAACCCTAAGAAAGTCCTTAAATAGACTTTCACTGAGGTATTTGTGCATAAACCCTTTTATTGGTGCAAATAGTGAATAAATGTTCACCAAACCACTATAAATTCCACTAATTAAACATGAATGACATAAAGGACAGAAATTAAAGGGAAACTTGGGAAAAAGGTTACATAGATATTACATCTTAGATTCAATATGTTATAGTGCACCTCCTTTTCAGGGAGCCCATCACTAAAGAACTCCATAGTTAAGCATGCTTAGCTTGGAGTAGCACCAGGATGGGTGACCAGTCGAAAAGTTTATCCTGGCTTGCGCATGAGTGAGGACAAAGCACATAGTTAAGGATAGTTGTGATATGTGGGGTTAGTTTTCAATCCTAAAACTCTACTAGAGCCTTGGTCAGTGGGCTCGATCATTACAAATGGTATCAGAGTCAAGTTTCCCTCCAGTAGGTGGGGCCCACATAGGCCTGTGGCATGCCAGTTTTTTAGTTGTGTGGACCATGCATGTTGGAAAGGGCTATTTGAGCTTATGGAGCCACCCATGAGTTGGTAGTGTCTAGGCATGTTGGAAAGGGCTATCCGAGTTGATGGAGCCACCCTTGCACTGGTAGTCGTGGTCGGGAGCTAAGTGTACATGGGTCATTTTGGTCTACATTGAAATGGGGAAAAAGATTATGAGGCCATATTGTTGAGCCTTGATGAGGATGTCAAGAGTCTAAGTGGGGGAGATTGTAACATCCTAGGATTTGAGGCCTTGGATAACATGATCTGAAAAGGAATGACTGGACTACCCATATCACCAAGGTGCACCTCCTTTTCAGGGAGCCCATCACTAAAGAACTCCATAGTTAAGCATGCTTAGCTTGGGGTAGTACTAGGATGGGTGATCAATGGGGAATTTGATCCTGGCTTACGCATGAGTGAGGACAAAGCAAGCAGTTAAGGTTAGTGGTGATCTGTGGGACTAGGTGTCAATCCTAAAACTATACTAGATATGCATGGACTTGTGGCATGCTGGTCTTTGAGTCGTGAAGTCCACACATCTTGGAAAGGGATATCTAAGTTGATGGAGCCACCCATGTGCTGGTAGTGTCCAGACATGTTGGAAAGGGCTATCTGACATGATGGAGCCACCCTTGTGCTGGTAGTCATGGTCAGGAGTTGGGTGTACATGGGTCATTTGGGTCTACACTGAAATGGGGAAAAATATTATGAGGCCATATAGTTGAGCCTTGACGAGGATGTCAAAGTCAAAGTGGGGGAGATTGTAACGTCCCAGGATTTGAGGCCTTGTATAACATGAACTCAAAAGGAATGATTACATTACCCATATCACCAAAGGTGCATCTCCTTTTCAGGGAGCCCATCACTAAAGAACTTCACAGTTAATCGTGCTCAGCTTGGAGTAGTACTAAGATGGGTGACCAGTCAGGAAATCTATCATGGCTAGCATGTGAGTGAGGACAAAGCATGCAGTTAAGGCTAGTGGTGGTCTATGGGGCCAGTTGTCAATCTTGAAACTCTACTAGATCCTTGGTAAGTGAGCCCAATCGTTACAATCATGTTGGACGACGTCAAAGTACAAAGAATGACATGTGATGAGTGTTGTGATTTTAGGTCCAAGAACCACAATCACCACTATCACTATGAGAGATGATTCTAACTATCGTTTAATGGTTTCCATGCATCAATCTCATGGTGGGTCTATCTGATACACTATTCTGTAACAAGTATCTATGTTCTTGGTTTGATATCATATGTCATGACTAATGAGATTCTATCATCAACCAAGACACGCTCTAGTATTAGTCATATTGTTGTCTATTTAGCTTCTACGACAATATCTAACTAGGGACATAACAATAATGTATGTAATGTTATCATACAAATGATCTCACTGTTTAGGTCCTCAATCTGAAGACATATGTTATCGAGTAACATCATTCATTAGACATCTACTATGTATATGTCATCGTCTCATGATTGAGACAAACATAATAGACAAAATTATGTTTATCATTATCAAATCAGGTATCTAATGCCCCATTACAATCACCATGTGATTGGCTCTACGAGCATACATACCAATAGACTCCCACTTGTGCTTGGAGCCAATCACTTACAAATCTTATTCCAAGTGATCTTAACATGTCTGTCACATTCTTTTGCACAAGTGATTTTATAGTGGGTTAACAACATTTTCTTCGAGTCAGTATTTTACAAGTTTTCACATCTCCTCATTGTACAAACTCTTGTATGAGATGGTGTCATAGTATGCTATGTAAGATTCCTTGCCCATCTTGTAGCTCCACTATTGTCACAATATTTCTATTGTGTCATCAATGGTTGGAACCACCCATAATTTCATCTAAATAAACTTCTTGATCCCTACAATATCCTATGCTATTTACAAAACAATAAGGTTATCGACTTCTATTGTAAAATTAAACAACTGTCTCTTTCTCAAATGTTTTCCAACTTACAGTTCTAGTTTTAAGGTCAAACATAAATTTAGATTGCGATCATTACTTATATTTGTCATTTTGGAAGCTTGCATTGATGTAACCATTTACACACAACTCTTCCTTATTACCACAATTAAGAAACTAATCCTTTTAGTGATTCTCAAGTACTTAAGGATGCTCTTTACGATAGTCCAATGAACTTCTTTGGAATCTGACATATATCCTCTTGTCATGTCTAATACATACATGATAAAAAAATGAGTATATATCCTCTCGTTAGGTCCAATACATACGAGATAATGGGATGAGTACATAATATTGTGAATGCAATTGACACCGTACTCATGTATTCATGTTCTTCACAAGAACTGGGATACTAGGTTCTTGATAAATTGATTCCATGGAACATGGAAAAATCTTCTCACATTGAGCCTTGTATGTTGAACCCCTTCAACATCTTGCCAATGTATGTTCTCTTCCTTAGGCCAGGAAGCTTCTATCTCTCTCTCTCTATAGATCTTGATTCATATCACATAAGATTCTTGGTCTAAACTCTTCATATAGAAGGTACTTCTGAGTCAAGTTTTAACATTTATAGTATAAGGATGATATTCCCCATCATCATGTGGAATATAAATTTTCTCCCACTAAATCTTTTGTAATAACATATTTCATCTTCATTTTGATAGAAGTCAAACTCTTTGACTAACCTGTAAAAATGAAGATTCTAGTTCTGAGATGCTTTCTTCAATCCATAGATTCACCTTTGTAGCTTACAAACTTTATTTGCATTATTGGATTTATAAAACCTTTAGGTTGTGTCACATATACATCCTCATTATTGTTCCTATTAAGGTATGCAACTTTAACATCCATATGACAAATATCATAGTCATAACAAGTTGCAATGGCAAGCATGATGATGGATTTAACCATGACAACTGGTGATAAGATTTCATCATGTTCAACACTTTGAACTTGTTGAAACCTTTTACAACCAATCTACCCTTTTAGGTTTGTACATTTCTATCCATGTTGATCTTCTTCCTAAAGACCCACTTGCACCCTATGGGTTTTACCCCTTCAAGTGGATCCTCTAAGGTCATACCTTGTTAGTGTACATGGAGTCCATCTTGGAAAAAATGTCTCAGTCCATTTCTCATACTCTGGTCCCTCAATAACATCTATGTAGATTTGTTGATTCATCATCAATGACCAACTTGCCACCTTCATGAGCCATAAGATGTCATAATCTTTCAAGCTAAATGTCTTTTCTACTAGATCTATGAGTTGTGTGTGTTACATAAGGAACTTGAGATTCCAAAACATCTTATGATTCTTCATGTTACTATTGTACCTCTTTAGGTTCAATGTTTTCTTGTTGGCCCCGAATACTTTAAATTCTACTTTTCTCCCACTAATTCCTTTGCAATTTGATTGCCTTTAGGAATTCAGCCATGCTGGCAACAAAACAATTTTGTTATCAGATTGGAATATAAAAGTAGTATTCAAAAAATAACAATTATGTTATTTGTGCACAAAGTTTTGCAGGAAACTATATTTTTGTATGATATTTCCCTAATATTTATAAAAGACATATCCGGACACTTCCCATGCCATATCTCACATGGTGTCTTTTGAACCATTTTATACAGTACATTGTTTAGTGTAAAACATGTGCCCAAAAGGAAATTGGAAGATTAGATAGATTCATGGTAATCATACCATGACAAACAAGATGTGATTCCTTCTTTCTGATACACTATCATTATGTTTCAGGTGGATTTCATTATGATACACTATCCTAGTCTCTCGAGAGGTTCTCAAACTCTTGGCTCAAAGTATTTTTTATATCAGTCATATCAAAATGTTTTAATACTTTTACCAAGCTAGTTATGTACTTCACACATGATCTCCTTGAACACTTCAAGAGACTAGACTTGTATTTTATTAAATACAAACTATTATATATACTAAGATCATCAGTAAATATAATGACGCAGTAATGACCACCTTTAGCATTTATTCTAAAAGGTCTACATACATCAATATGTATGAGTCCTAATAGAATAGTCATTATTCCACTACATCTAGTGAAGATGCCTTTGTCATATTTCCCAATAAATAAGATGCATATGTCTCAATTGGTTCAATAACCAAAAGAATCTATATAATGATCATTATGGGTTCTAGAAATGTATTTCTTATTTATGTGCTATAGATGACAATGCTATAGGTATTTATTATTTGAGTTTATCGAGTCTTTCAGTATATATCTCATACACATTTGTATCTACAACTACCCAGTATAGATTATGAAACATAGGGCACTGCCAAATAAGATCTTATCTTTTAAATGAAACATCAATTTATTCATAATATTCTTGTCCATAGAAGATATGTGATGTTTTCATTAATGACGTGTACATAATAGAAATTCTCTGATTCTATTACATGCCCATTATGTTGAATGATAGATTCCAATTGTAATGGTAGCAACTCTTGCTCCGCATAGTTCTAGCTTACTTCTTCTCAGGTATTAAAGTGGAGATCTCTGTCTCTTTCTTCCTCTTGAGTTTCTTCAAGTGAAAATGACATATTCCTTTTTCACTTACCTTTTCCCCCATCTTGAGTGGAAATATTTGGATTTAAGCTTAGCTTAAGAGCTCTTCTTGGCCTTTCCTTTGTCCTTGGACTCTACTCCATTGATTACCATCACAAATTTGTCCTTCTTCATTTTTGCTTCGACATTTATCCATGTTGAGTAACTCTTATAGTGGTTTAGACAAGTTAGTCAAGTAGTACACTCGATAAATTGGCTACATGATTTAGGAAGTTATTATAGAATCATAACCATGGACAACTCCTGGCTCAAAGGGAATTCTAGTCTCTCTATATGTTCAACATGTCTAATCATATTGAGCACATGGGGATCTACTAGATCTCCTTCTGTCATGTTGTACTCAAAGGATCCTTTGAGACATTGTAACTTTCTTGCATTGCATGATTCTAGTCCAAATTCTGAAGATGTGTGACCGTCTCAAGAATCCCCAAGTATTCATGCTACTCATGAAAATCATAGTTCATATAGCTTAACATATGGCACTCAATGTCTAAGGCATCGTTGACATGCTTCCAATAAGCATCCACCTCAGCCCTAGGCGCATTAGGACCAGGTACCTCTGGTACTGGTGTTTTCAGGATATAGATATTACACTCATCATTGAGAATCCTTCTCAAAGTCCAAAACCAATCATGGAAGTTTGTCCCATTTAGTTTGTTCTTATTAAGAAGTGATTATACTGATGAATTGTTTTCCATTAGATTCTACAAAAGAAATATGCAACTTTTATCAAAACACTTTTGATTGATTTGATCAGTTTGATGATATTAATTAGGCCTTTAATTAATTATTTCTCCCAGTGTTTTGTTCAAATTGATGACCCTCACTTATCAATTTGGAAGATTGTAGCATAGAATCACCTAGTGAGCCAAGACCCAAAACAATTGAGTAATTACCTAGCCAAGGCCAGCATCCATAACTAATTATTAAGGTAGGTAATTTTGCCAATTGCATCGCGTGCAATTCTTAGATAGATGGTATGTGCAACTCCTTTTCATAGTCATCTACATGCTTCTAGGTACTTAATCTCATTCATATAACCTTGTTAAGTTTGACCCAAAAGCCAACACGATAATAATGCACCATGCTTGGCAGGCCCACATAACTACCACCACACTTCCTGAGATGGATAACACACCACACTTGGCATGTCGACACTTAGTCGATCAAGAATTTCATGTGTGATTCTTATGGAAAGCATCTTAGACTAAATATTTGATTGAGGGATTTTATATTTATGTAAATACATATACATATCCAATCACCACATACTTATAGTACATATCATATACATGATATATCCACAAATGAAAAAACATGCAATCAGAAATATATAAGCAATAGTTATAGCCACACTATTTTAATTACTTAGAGCCATAAGGAATTACTACCACCTAAGATACACATTATATGTACAACCTATTTTTGTAGAAACATGTGTTGCAACCAGTCTAGGTTGATCAGTTCAACCATTGAGTCGATCGGTTGGCCTCCTGATCGGTCGGTTGGTTTCTTGAAATGGTCATCTGGTCTCTGGTTCAATCAATGTCTAGACTCCTCCAGTCAATCAGTTTTCTGGACTCCTAGGTCCTCCAGTCGATTGGTTTGACATCTAAACCAGTCAGTTCATCTGGTATAGAGTGCCTTCTCTCAACAAAACATAAATCTGAACTATCCTATTTCATATTACATTGTGAAAAGAGAAAATCTTTAGTTATGCTTGAGAGAAATATAGGAAGAGGAGAATTAATTTACATTTGGAAAGGAGGATAGCGGCTCGATATGTAAATTGAGTAACAACATGAAATAAACCAAACAACCATGCACACAAATCTAGGGGTAAAGTACATAACCATGATTCCAATCACCATCAATACATTTTTAAGGTGACATGTATATATTGCATATATATCATATCATATTTATATTTATTGTGATTTTATGTGGTATTTGATTAGATATGCACATTAATCATTTTAATATCATATGCAATAAAATAAATCTGATCAAATCAATTTAAATCCAGATACAATGTAAATTGACATGGCTTTGATACCATGGTTGGGAAATCTGGGTGACAGAGAAGGTAGTGGAAACAAAAATGTTAATGCTTGATATCCGAACCAGTAGATCGTGACAACAATGATGTATCTAGAAAAGAAGGTAGTAAGATATATACCTAGTCCTAGAGAAAGTATAGTGACAACTATTGTAGTAGTGTACTTATTTTGCAAGTTGCACAGGGACAACTGTCGGGGTCGCACCACCATAGAAGGTGGTGGTTGTTGTCCTCCTAATGGGTGGAAACGGCCTCCTCACCTCTATCTATTCCATTTGGACCACCAAGAACTCCATGTTGCACTATCGGAGCCAAAGGGAAGGAGTTGTCCCTTCAAATGTCAGCGTGCTAGCGTTGACTTGCTCTCCCTTATTGTCCCTTCATTTCACAGGTAGGACTTGCTTAGGCTCTCTTGCTTACCAAAATCAGAGAGGACAAAAATTGTAAGAGCTTACTATTGTGTCTCTAAAAGCCTAGACTACCCCCTTTATATAGGATGGTTAAAGTCAGGGTTTCTAGTTCATTTGAGAGTAAAAAATGATGGAACTTTGTGAATTTTCTAAAAGCTACGAATGGTAAATCGGTCGGTTCACTGTTGAACCTGTCGGTTCACATGTAACTATTCAGCTCAACCCTTGAACTATTCAAATCATATGCTTTTATATTTTCAAGCACACTGCCATTCAATATTCAATTAATGCACAACATGACATCAACATTAATCCATGATCCAATCAAATTTATCATTGAACCAGGAAATCTAGATGATAAACCGATAGTTTCACTTTTGAAATGGTCATTTCATATCATGAAATGGTTGTTTCACTTATGAAATGGTCGTTTGATTTTCTAGATTAAGCAGTATTTAGCCAATGTTGTATTCTAGGTGCATCCTATTTGTGTGACCTTATAGGTCCCAAATTACATTGATAGTGAATGCTTGTAACTAACTTACGACATCACAAGAAATGAGTGATATTTAGCAACACATCATTGCAAGTCACCCTGACTGTCACTCTACAGAACCGTACATGAGATTTGAACCTCATAAACAAGTAATTAAAAGTTGGAGAACAACTTCAACCTACAATCTAAGATTAGTGTTATAGTGATCATATAGTTCCTATATCTCTGATATCCAGATTGAACTCAAGACATGGAATCATCACCATCTTCAACATTCAATCCATGTTCCTTGAACTGGAGCAGACTGTTTGAGATGCATGCTAGCTCACATTTCATACATTGATTCACATGAGTATGGTCATACTTATCTCTGACTTTCTTATCAAGTGGCCCAGATATCAACTCCATTAGGAGGGACAAACCCAATCTAGATCACTCAAGGTCAATCCCCATGTGTCACAGTGTACCCGAGCAACACCTTTATGGCAACCCTTATTCAAGGTCACATTAGATGATGTCAAAGTACAACGAATAACATATGATGAGTGTAGTGATTTTAGGTATAAGAACCACAATCACCACTATCACTATAAGACTTGATTCTGACTACAATTTAATGGTTTCCATGCATCACTCTCATGGTGTTTCTGTCTGATACACTATTCTATAACAAGTATCTATGTGCTTGGTTTTATATCATATATCATGACTGATGAGATTCCATCATCAACCAACTCACACTAGTCATATGTATTATTGTTGTCTATTTTGCTTCTACAGTAGTATTCGACTAGGGACATAACAAGAATGTATGTACTCTTATCATACAAATGATCTCATGGTTTAGGTCCTCAACCTTCAGACATATGTAATCGAGTAACATCATTATTTAGACATCTACTATGTATGTGTCATCATCTCATGATCGAAACAAACATTATAAATAGAATTACAGCCGGCAAGCAGTAGCTCAGGTGGTCTCACCACGGGGCCCCTCATGAAGGGTCATGGGTTCGAACCCCCCTGGTGTTGTTGTTTGGAATTGTTTCTCCCATAGCGCAGTCGGCCTCTGCGTGACTTATGGGCTATGTTCCTTACAGGATGGGGCTGAGCTCCCCTAGTTGGGCTTGACGCAAGCCTTACGAGTCTCTTGGGTTACCAAAAAATAATAAATAGAATTACCTTTATCATTATCAAATGAAGTATCTAATGCCCCATTACAATCATCATATGATTGTCTCTGCAGGCATACATACCAATACACTCCCACTTGCACTTAGATCCAATCACTTAAAAATCTTATTCCAATTGATCTTAACATGTCCACCATGTTTTTTTTGTACAAGTACCTTTATAGCGAGTTAACAATGTTTGCTTCGAGTCGATATTTTGCAAGTTTTGGCATCTCCTTATCGTATGAACTCTCAGTCGGTTCACTATCTTTCCTATTTTCAATCACATTGGCATTCATTATATGATTGATGAACAACATGACGTCAACATCAATCTTTGATCCAATCATATTGACCATTTAATTGGGCGATCCCCATGATGAACTGCTCATTACGACTGTTTCATGAAATGAAACGGTCATTTCACTTGTAAAAGGGTCATTTCATTTGTGACATGGTCATTTTATTTTTGATCTCAGCCAATATACAACCAATGTGGTTCAAGTTGAATACCTAAAAAAAAATAGTAATCAAGTTAAACCTTATTCATGAGTAAACTCCTTTTATATGTGCATCCAATGTGGTGTGACCCTCCCTATAGGTCCCAAATTATGTTGGTAGTGAATGTTCGTAACCAACGTATGACATTACCAGCAATGAGTGGTATCTAGAAATACATCATTGCTACCCAAGTAAGGGGAAATTTGTAGAAAAACTTTAA
The DNA here is from genome assembly GCA_963693085.1 of Alisma plantago-aquatica. Lineage (NCBI taxonomy): Eukaryota > Viridiplantae > Streptophyta > Magnoliopsida > Alismatales > Alismataceae > Alisma > Alisma plantago-aquatica. The sequence goes on along the minus strand of OY856413.1, from coordinate 681,376,199 downwards.
TCTACAATCTGTGATCAGTGTTGTAATGATCGTATAGTTCCTTTGTCTCTAATATCTGGATTGAACTCGAGGCACGGGATTATCATCCTGTCAAAGTTCAATCGATGTTCCTTGAACTAGAGTAGACTATGTGAGATCCATGTGAGTTCACATATCATATATTGAGTCACATGAGTATGACCATATGTTTTTCAAGTGGCCAGGATATCCATCTCCTATAGGAGGGAAAAAACTCATATGCATCACTCACAGTCAATTCCCATGTGTCACAATGCATTTGAGCATCACCTCTATGGTAACCCTTATTAAAGGTTACATTATATAATGTCAAAATACATCCAACGACATTTGATGATTGTATTGAATTTAGGTCTAAGAACATCAGTCACCACTATCACTATGAGAGATGATTTTGACTATCATTCCATGGTCTCCATGTATCACTCTCATAGTGAGTTTGTCTAATACACTGTTCTCTAACATGTACATGTTTTTTGACTTGTTATCACATATCATGACTAGTGAGACTCTGTCATCAGTAAAAACACACTCTAGTCTTAAGTATTGCTATTGTCTTTTTTTCCACAGTAATATCCGATTAGGGATGTAACATCAATGCATGTACTATTATCATACATATCATCTCATTATTCAGGTCCTCAACCTGAAAGCATATGTCATTGAGTAACATCACTCTTTATACATCTATTATGTATGTGTCATCATCTCATGATCAAGACAAACATAATAGACCAAATTTCCTTTATCATTATCAAATCAGGTATCTCATGCTCCATTACAATAATCATATGATTATCTATAAGGGCATACATACCAACAAGATTTCATGTGCAAATTTTATATAGTCTTTTTACCCACTTTTGTACACACTTTCAATCCATTTTGCATCTCATTTTGTCTCGAATCATACTTGATTTCCCACCTTTTTAGTTGTTTTAATCATTTCATGTTTGTGACCACAAGTACATGATTATGATGAAAAAATGGGGGTAAATTCACCCAAAATATAACCTTAGTTGGATTCCCTAAGGGATTGCATACTTCACAGAGATCATTTTAAAGACTTTGAAGAAAACATGTAGTGTGTGTATTAGCACACGGCGTGTGAGTTTATAGATGAATCTCATTTCTCCTAAAGAGTAGAGACATGGCATGTCCCTCAGAACACACGTCGCGTCCAACCCAATTAGTTCTTCCCAAGACTTCACTGACTTCTAGATACACTATGTGTCTTGCTTGTACATGTTGTGTACAGCCCGAGCTGAGAAGTTTAAGCATCAATTATTGAAGGTGACACATTGTGCATGCCATCTCACACAGTGTGTCTTAGAAGATTTCTACAAATTTTGAAAACAATCATTCCTCATTTTAAATAAGAGGACACACATATGAGATTCTAATTTTTCATCATTTGGAAGCACTTTTCAACTAGAGAACACATCATAGCAGAGGAGAGGTGATTTTAGAGAGGAAGAAGTAGTTACTCAAGGGATAACCTCCATTCTTCTTTAAGGATAGCATCGGGAGCTTCTCTACCCCATTCAGACATCTTGGGAGAGAAGTTTGTTGGAGTAGAAGCACCAATAAGGGTGAAATTTCATATCCAAGATGACATTTTACCTTGTTCTTCCTCATTCCTTGGGTTTCCCTTGCTCTTTTCTTCTCTAGTCATACTTAACTTCAAAATCTGTAGCATTTACTTGTGTTTCACCACCATGAATGGGTAAACTTCCATTTATGGGGCATGGGAGAGTATCTCCCATGTCATTACTCATTAGAACTTGAACTTCTTTTTAATGCTAGTTAATTTGTTGTTCCAAGTTATGATATGGTATTTTATTATTTGATGGCATGGCTGGCCATCTTTCTTTCATGTTTTGTGCTTCTTTATATGATATGGGAAGATGTGTAGAGAAGCACATAATAGATATCTTGGCAGCATGTCCTTGACCACGAGAGCGGTTGGGACTATGTTGAGGATCCAGGTTGTAGTTTGAATCTTAGCATTAGCATGAGCATCTTGTGTGGAGATTAAAACAGTCTCATATTACTGGGAGGTGTATGATGATAGAAGCCTCCATTCCATGTTAACTAGTATGTTAAGTTCCACGGTAATGTGTGAATAATGATGTGGAAGTGGAATCCCATGATCGAGATCTTTTAAATCTGATCTTTATCCCGCTTTAAGAGATTTGTGTTTACTTCTTTCTTTAATTTTCAAAGTAGATCAACCTTAAACCAAACCAAACTTAGTAAATTGATCTTGATTGTTGAATATTAACATGCTTATGTCTAACTCAACCTTACTCTTGGATGATCTCCAACATACTACATGCACCCATATACTTGCGGGGTAGTTTTTGAGTTATATATTTTAAGACTGGTACACATGGCTAACAAACCATGAACAATTTCATTAGATAAGAGGATTGCATCCTTGATGCTATGGCTTTGATAAAGCCACATTTCTTAGGATCAATAAGAGAAGAAAGTACTTCTTGGAGCCTATATTAGCAAGGATTTTAGAGATATAGTGTTGCATAGAGAAATCAAACTCTAGTTTTTGAGGTCACTTGAATTGGTCCCTTTAGGTATCAAGGTGATAAATGATCAATTAACTTCTAACAATAGATTAACATTTCTAAATAAATCCTACACAAGTTTACCAACATTAGGACCAATGATCTTCAAGGAATTCTTGACAAACATCCCAATGAAGCCATCAGGCCTAGGGGCCTTATCAAAATTGAAGGAATTAACCATTGAGCCAATTTCTTCTTGGGTCACTCTTGATATGAGGTCAATTCTTTGACCAGAGTTCAACTTACCATCACAACAAGAATGATTGAATATTTCATAAGCTTGAGTAGAATAATTAAAAAGTTTCAAATAAAAATCTAGGACAACAATTTTTATATCAACAAGGTTATATGCAATGTTGTCATCAATATTCAAAGCTTTTATCAAATTTCTTATTTTCAGAGAGGACTAAAATAATATTTGTTGGAATATCCTTGCTTCAACCGATTTCTATAGATTTTTTTTCTGATCAATATCTCCTCATGACTAGAAGATATAGCTGACTCTTTGCCCATAGACCTGGCTTTGTCTTAAAGATAACTATATGTTGGATCAAAGTCAACTTCCTCTTGAAATCTCCTAGCTTTATTTTTATCACTTTTGGGATTATCACTAATATTACCAACCTTGTCTTGGTTCCAATGTCACATGCTCTTCTCTATATTTGAATGCTTCCTATAAACTTGGAACATAGAAAACCACTAATATCCATCTTCCAACTATCTTTGGCAATGCCTTTAGTCATCTGACTGCACCTAAGAGTTTATAAGTCTAAAGGGGGATTACCGGTACTTAAGGTAAGGAATTTGTGATCACTAGTCATTTTAGAAATTATTTTACCAAGGAATTAAGGGACTTGGTTGAGGAAACTAAAGTTATAGAAGACCCGACTAATTTTGGAACATATTTATTTATCACCATCTTCATGATCCCAAGTGAACATGGGACCCTTCATATCTAGCTCAAATATACAATATTTGAAGACACAAGTGTTGAAATCCTCCATATATCTAATAGTAGGAGGGTTATTTCTTAGTATACCATAATCTTTTATAATTGCATTGAAGTTTTCTAAGATGAACCAACATTCATCATTAGTATCATGTGAGAAGTTTCCAATATAATCCCATAGTATACTTCAGTCTTGATCTAGGTTATGCCCAAGAAAGTGACTAGAGAGTCTATTAAGATCCTCCTAGACATCTCTAATCTTTTTGTTGAGGCCTCTCACATTCTACAAGGAGACCTTCAAGTTGGCTATCATTTGTAAACATGAGTCGTTAGGCTGGAGGCATCAACTTCATTACACTCATTAATAACCTCCAAATTGTTGTATATATTAGTCATTGGACAAAACAAATACCTAATAACTCTTTGAGAAGTACCTGCAACACTCTTCGTTGAAATCCTTATAGGGGATCTATTTCTGACTCTTCAAAGAACAATAGTGAACCTATCATGTCCCATCTATTCTTGGTTCTGCTAAGGTTTTTCATTGAACATGTGTACAATTGTTGAGGGGATAGGCCTTGGTGACTCCTTTGTATTAGAATTGATCTCTTTACCTTTAGACAGATCATCTTCAGATATATTTTTATATTTGGATACCTCATTATCTCTACCGACTTCCTTATTCACTAAGTTACAACAAAAGTTTTCTTCATGCACAAACAGACCACAACACTTGTGGATAGTTGGACTTATTCATATTCAAAGTGAGATTTATGCACATGCTCTTCATCACTCTCAATATCAAGGAAATTGGGTCAGAAGAGAAACTCTAAAGTAGAACTTGGATTCTAAAAATTAGTTTTCATATAGTTCTTGGTCTACTCATCCTTTTTTAAAGGAGTTCCTAGAAAAGATCCTACTTTGTCCAACATCTACTTCTCCTAGAGTTCCAGTGGTGGGGAGTAGATCTTGACCCAGATCAAAACATCCTTTAACTTCAATATTGTTAATGGATTACCAGGCTTCCATTTCATTAGGATCATTGGCTTATTCTTATCAAATTATGGACCACCATCAATGGTGAACTGCATATCATCAATATTGGAGAATCTGATTAAGAAGAGACCATTACCTCTATTAATGATTTTGATCTTGTCCTTTGGGTTCTAGAGCCAATATAGGTAATTCTCAAGCATGGGCAAATAATGTTTGAAGTCAATGACATATCTTGTGATGCAATGCTTCCATCGAGCTGCATTCTCAGCTGCTTCTTATCTAGGGTAGATGAGTATACAATTCTTCAATGTAACATTTGTTTGTTAAAGGTGATTTCCATCCTTCATACTCGGGACAACTTCAATCCATCTTCTAGGTATCAACAGACTATCCATAAACTCCTTGTTTAGATATATAGGATCTCCTATTTTTACCTTCCAGATCTAGCCTTTGTAGCCTGGGCAAAGGTGCCCCACCACCGTTGTCATCCTAAATGCGCACTCCATTCTTACTGCATAAGACATTGTTAGAGACATGATTATAGGATATCAGCTAATTGATTTTCACTATCTACATGATGAAGCCATATATTATTCTTGGCAATATGGTCATGAAGAAAATAATGTCTTATCTTAATATGTTTATCTTGACAATGCAAAATGAGATTATAAGCTAAATATGTGGCACTTAATCGTGGGAGTCATGGATAAATAAAATCATAATCACATAATATGGCTTGGCGGCTTGTGTTCCGTAGGTGCAGAGCAAGGGGCGTCGTCGACCAGGGAGATGGAGGCTGCTGCACCAATTAGAGTGGTGTCGATGAAGCTCGTAGACATTGCCTCTACAAGTCTCGTTGTTGCAGGCGGCGGTTGGGGCAAGGAAAGGAAGGCTGAAGGGAGGAGAAGAGGGACGACGGCGGCATGCCTGTGGTCGCACGACTGCTAGGAACAGGGAAGTAGAACCTATGGTTCAGGTTGCGGGAGAGATGATGGAAGAGTGAAAGGGAGAGGAAGTGAAGAATAGGAGGTGGAGGAGAACGTTTCTGCTGAAACCATGATCCGCAAGGCGGCAATGCGTTGATCATATCAAGGAGGGAGGAATCCAGTGCTTTGGGCTTGGAATCGGCGCCGTCGACCGTTGTTCCTGACTATGTTGGTGACCGAGTGAAGAGGGTGTGGAGGAGAAACCGGGTGGTGAGCGAGAATGATGGAGCCGGAAAGAGCGGAGTGGGGAGCGACTGGGTTAGCAATGAGGGAGATGACACACAGTCATATGTGTGATAGATAAAATAGAACGTGACTATAGTAATTAAGGTGTGACATAAATTTGATTGATTTTCTAATTACACCTTATGTTTTTCCTATTTTAATCAATTTAGGGTGCATTGTATCTCCAATTTACCTCAATTTTTCTAGGCTACCTAATTAGGATATGGGGAAATTGATTTTAACCTCTACTTGATATTTTGAAACCATTTGATATTGTTTTTCATTACTTGGATGTCTAAGATTTTTCTTAAGACATTTAGTACTCTCAATTAATGAAGAATGACATAATGTTTTACAAATATACAATTTCTTTCATCTTTTACCTACTAGAAGATTTTTGAGAGTCAAACTAGATTTATAAACTATTCAATGTTATTTGCACATTGAATTTTATGCTTGAATCTGTTTGGTTATTTCATCCTACAATCCATGTATAAAGGATATATTTATATATAGGTTCATTATATTATTTGAATCTGATTAGTCCTAAAAAATTTTGAATTAGTGGAGGTTGAACTAGATACTAACATGATGGAAAGGGACCAAAAAAATGAGGGGTTAGCATGTATGTATCTAAATTTGAGTATGTTACAACACTCCACCCCTTAAAGAGGATTTCGTCCCCGAAATCCATCCACCGCTAGACATAAGTGCTAGTTTGTTCTACAGATCCTCATCTTCCCCCACTTAAGCATGAATAACCAATCTTCATTTACAAGTTTCCCAATGGAACCATTAAGATTGTGACTGCTAACTTGGTGAACTACTTTTGCGTATAAACATCAATCCTTAAGCACCATGATTCCTATAATTATTACTACTAAGAAAAATTTCATTATCAACATTATCATCATCATCATCATCGCCAGCATCATCGTCCTCATCATCCACATCATCATAATCATCAAAATCATCATCATCAACAACAACATAATCATCATTAATATCATCGACATCATCACCATCATCAGCATCATCAACATCAACAACAACAACATCACCATCTACTCATCATCAATATCATCAACATTATCACCTAGAGGGGCAAAAAGGGTGAACTGATGTCTTAAGTATCCAAGGCTTCTTCGTACTCTCTACACAACACTTAGTCCTAGGGTTTCATGTCCATCATTCCATTCAAGTACTTCTTCATTCAAAGGGTTCCTCTACAAATCAAACTTCCTTGTGGCAATGACTTGGTTCTAAAACCTTCGATAAAATATGAAAACTTTTCCTTTGTACATATAAATTAATAATGAAAATAAGTTTGACAGAAAGGAAAAGAAAAAAAATCTTACGATGAAAAATCCAAAATTGGTGCCAAAAATCAATTCGAGAACCAAGTCTACCACTTATCCACCAGATGATACCTATAGTATTATTCTATCATCATTTCATTCTACAAAAGGGGTCTACTCCTTCTATCACCTAAAAGGGAATATGTCTACATCTCTAATTTGAAGGCATATGAGGGTAACAACTTCTTATTACACACAATCAACTTCTATAAAATCCTAATAATGCATGACATACACCATTACCCATGACACTCTTAATCATAATTCAAAATGCCTCATCTCAGGACCTACTGAAGTCATAAGATTACCCAATGTTATAGGATGAATTTCTTCTCATTACTAGCTGGTTTACATCCATTGTTCTTCCCATGATAATGTAACCTATATAGTCAACCTATTCATATCAATCACTAGGTAAACTAAGTGTACTATTTGGTTTAGAGTGGTGAACACTGAAGGATATCTACAAAAAGTTATAACTTTCACCAAACAATTCTCATATATGAGGCATAACAAGCCCAATGAGTTGGCACCCTACCTTTAGATAAATGGCAATGGGGCATAACTATGATGAGGTACTCCATGTTGAGGGAAAGTCATGCCTAACCATAAAGGAGCTAATCCTAATTATCACATAGTGTCAAGGAACTAATCTCAACTCTAGAAATTACATCAGGGTTTTATGTTGTTTTTCACACATGCTCAACCCAAAATGGATGTATGTGAGGCATACTAGGTAACAACAAAGAAAGGGAGTTAAGGTGAGAACTAGGATAATCCCTATCTATGTGTATTCAATCAACCCACAGATCATATCTCTTAAGCTAATATCCTAGAAAATTATGAGATGTAAACTAAACACTACAAGAATCAGTTTGATGTAGCTTCATCCCACCTCCACAAAGAAGGGGTGGGTGTTAAGGGTTACTAAAGACTAACTCACGTTCACATAGGTGGGTCGAGGAGTGCAAGTGACCAAATTAGTCAGGGGTTGAAAACCCTAATTGGTATTGACTACTGGGAAATATGTTTATCAATAACCTCTAAGGGTCACCTATCTAATTAGGGGTCAACCAAGGATAACTTGAAATAGTCAAGTTACCGAGTGCTTAGGCTCTGATACCATTTTGTAAATAGTGGGACCTGAAAGGGGATCCACTCAAATGATATAATACAAAAGCCATGTAATAATAAAGCAGCGGAAACAAAACTATTACAAAGTCACTTCATGATTCATTTATACAATTGCTCCTCCCCATAATAGGTGATTTTATAAAAAAAACTTGAACTAAATACAACTAAAGCTAGTAGCAGAGGGTAACCCAGCCATTCCAAGCTATCCTTAAGTTCATGTCATGTTAGTGATCTTTTTGAGCTCTTGTCTTCCAATGTACCTAAACCTGGGTGGAAGGGAACATCACCCAAAACATAGGAAACAACAAAGAGGTCAGCAAGGGCTGAGTATGTACATGTATAAAACACTTTGGGCATTATATAGGGTTAAAAGTACAAAAGAGATATTCCCACAAGAAAAGGGGGCTATTTGTAATTAGGTATGTTCAAGAGGAAAGTAACAAAAGAAATGAGGCATATTAAATTTCAGATTACAAACATGGTAATAAAAGAGTGTCTTGCCATAACAATCATCCACAAAATCACATTAAAACAACAAATATTTGCATGCATAACAATGTAGACTAAATATACATAAAATAGGGCCATAACACCATAGGATCATGGCCTAAAATAAATAAGGGTGGAAACACACACCCCGGGCGGAATACACACACCCTATATAAGTATGGTTGTACATAAGTACCACTATTCTAGATATTCTGGTCAAACATGTAGCATGCATAAATAGAGTGGCAAGACTAACATTTTAGTCAATTTCACATAAAATGACAATCATAGAAGGAGAGGTCCAAAGACCCATTATAAATGAATATTCTAGCAATCACATGAATTTATATGAATCAGAAGCAGAAAGTATGAATGTCCAACAATTGGATTTTAAATAAAATTGATAGTTCAAGAGATGCCTCATTAAAGAAATGTAGGTTCAGTCAAATAATGCCGAAAATAAAATAGAGGATGTACATACCTGATTTTCAAGTCTAATGCCTAACTCAATAGATAAATTTGGTTCATGAAGTCAAGTCTTCACCCTAAGAACACATAGGGTATGTTAGTCAAACAAAAGAGAACCTATGTATACATTCCTAGTATAAAGATGCACATTTCTCTTACCCCAGTTTTGACCTCCTAAAGGTATACTAGGGATTTTAATCCTACTAAGTAGAACAAGATTCATTAGATATCTATTTTAGTTCCAAGATTCATCTTTACTCACATAAGTCAAAGCATAATTAGTTACATATATGTGTGCAATAATATTATTCTTCCGAATCGTGTCTTGTAATGTCATTCACTCTCTCTCTCTCTGTATCAAATAGTCCAATTTGGCCAATTAGATCGAAATTATGCATTATATGAGATACTATTGGATTAGGATACTCATATTAGGAAATCTAGGGTTCAATTCTTATATGATAACTTTCATGATGATGCATCATCTAGGTTAGACTAATATCATGTCAACAGATACATATAACACATTTTCTTCCTTATTTAATATTACTTATAATATATGTGTTATAGATAACACACTTAAATATAATTATGTGTTGAATATTAGGGTAACGGGTAAAAAGGCTTTTAGTAGTATAATCAGATAAGTTATACCATGAATCTTGATTACTATCTAAATTATATTGGATGTATAGGTACTATCTTATAAAATTACATAATCTGGTTTTACCATAGTTAACGCGGACATGCTTAGTATATGTATATGCATAGAGATGTATATTCATATTGAAATGGATTTGACTGACCAGATATTCTAAATGGATTTCATGATAATTTTTCTTTATTTTATCTAATATGATTTATATGACCCCTTAGTCCAACAACTGGATATATAATGAAATGCAGGCTATGGAAGTTTACCTACTCCTCATTGTGTCTTGAACAAATCTTTCACGATACTGTGGACTGGATTCCATAGGCTGGGGCGCATTTGGTTCCCACCATGGACACCATGGTTCTGTCCAAAGATAAAGCTGATGAGAAGTAGCTTGAGGAGGTCTTGTATAATGGGTTGTTGCAATTGATCTGGAGCTTAGCAGGTGGTAGATAGTGCTAGGTTGATGATAGACAAGAGGAGAAGAGTTGGGCTCATCCGGTGGTATTGTTGAAGATTTAATGGTGAAGGAAGGAGAAGTAGGACTTGCAGGTGGTGTAGTGTTGCAGCTCTACACGTAGGCACCAGTGTATTGGGAGATGCAAAGGCAGCAGTAGCAGGGCACGGCGAGGTGCAGAGGTCACCGGAGAGGCAAATGGGAATCAGATGAACAGGATAGTTGGAGGGCTCGCCTGCGCACCTGACGATGTTCGGTGTTGCTGGGTGCATATCGTGGAGGAAGAAGAGAGGACACCAAGGAAGGAAAGGAGGTAAAGGAGCAATCGACAATGCAGAGAGGTGAGGGACAGGTCATTTATGGCGGTGACTGGTCGTAGATGGTAGATATAGAAGTTGACAATGTCGATTAGGATTGGTGGCGTGGTGATTTGCATCCGATGAACTAGTGGTGCGGGTGGTGAATCTGCAGATGCAAGGAGGTGGCTGGAAAGCTTATGCAAGTTAGATGGCAAGAGGTGGGGGGTTTGAAATAGGCACTGGTGAGGTTTAAGCAACCATGATCGCAGATAGAGGGAGGATGGGACACAACTATGAGTTCAGGCTTGAATCTCATCATGGCCGTCATGGCTTGAGCTGTGATTCTAGTTGTGATGGTGGGCGAGATGGCCGTCGTGACCAACTGGCGTGGTTCTCTGAAGGAGGCAGTGATGACGTGATGGTGACTCCTTTCAGGTAGGCGTAGATCTAGGGTGTTGCTTCCCTAGTCAGTGGTGGTGTTCGACTTGGGTGTAAGGAGGCTAGTAGGGCGTCGTGGTTGAGGGATGAAGGGTGAAAGGGAAGTTGGAGAGACGATTGTTGCTCCTCCGGGCGTTGAAGGGTATAGAAGGAAGAAGAAGATGGCTTGGCGGCGGCTTGTGTTCCGTAGGTGCAGAGAAAGGGGTGTCATCGACCAGGGAGATGGAGGCTGCTACAACAATGAGAGTGGTGCCGATGAAGCTCGTAGACATTGCCTCTACAATTCTCGTTGTTGCAGGCGGCGGTTGGGGCAAGGGAAAAAAGGCTGAAGGGAGGAGAAGAGGGATGGTGGCGGCATGCCTGTGGTCACACAACTGCTAGGAACAAGGAAGCAGAACCTATGGTTCAGGTTGCGGGAGAGATGATGGAAGAGCAAAAGGGAGAGGAAGTGAAGAAGAGGAGGTGGAGGAGAATGTTTTTGCTGAAACCGTGATCCGCAAGGCAGCGGCTCATTGATCATGTCAAGGAGGGAGGAAGCCAGTGCTTCGGGCTCGGAATCAGCACCGTCGACCATTGTTCCTGGCTATGGTGGCGACCGAGCGAAGAGGGTGTGGAGGAGAAACCGGGTGGTGAGCGAGAATGATGGAGCCGGAAAGAGCAGAGTGGGGAGCGACTGGGTTAGAAACGAGGGAGATGACACACAGTCATATGCGTGATAAATAAAATAGAATGTGACTATGGTAATTAAGGTGTGACATAAATTTGATTGATTTTATAATTACACCTTATGTTTTTCCTATTTTAATCAATTTAGGGTGCATTGTATCTCCAATTTACCTCAATTTTTCTAGGCTACCTAATTAGGATATGGGGAAATTGATTTTAACCTCTACTTGATATTTTGAAACCATTTGATATTGTTTTTCATTACTTGGATGTCTAAGATTTTTCTTAAGACATTTAGTACTCTCAATTAATGAAGCATGACATAATCTTTTACAAATATACAATTTCTTTCATCTTTTACCTACTAGAAGATTTTTGAGAGTCAAACTAGATTTATAAACTATTCAATGTTATTTGCACATTGAATTTTATGCTTGAATCTGTTTGGTTATTTCATCCTACAATCCATGTATAAAGGATATATTTATATATATAGGTTCATTATATTATTTGAATCTGATTAGTCCTGAAAAATTTTGAATTAGTGGAGGTTGAACTAGATACTAACATGATGGAAAGGGACAAAAAAATGAGGGGTTGGCATGCATGTATCTAAATTTGAGTATGTTACAGGGTGATTCATCTCATGAACTGGTTTTCAAGCGACCTTGAGATGGTCAGTTTACTCTGTTAACCAGTTGGTTCACGGAGTTCATCCACAATTTAGCCAACGCAATTTCCAACCAACCTGACACTCCAACCATAGGGTTCAACTTGACCCGATCGGTTCAGAGTCCAGGCAGTCAATTGTAGTTTAAATTGAGTACCTAAACTATTTAGTAATCAATTTAATTATCATTCATGATTAAACTCCTATTCCAAGTGAATCCTATGTGTGTGACCCTATAGGTTTCGTATTACGTTGGTAGTGAATGTTCATAACTCACTTTATGACATCAGTGTGGTGCCTAGTCAAACATCATTGCTACTGAAGTAATTGGAAAGTTGGAGAACAACTTTGACCTACAATTTGTAACTGGTGTTATAGTGATTGTATAATTCTTTTGTCTCCAATATTAGGATTTAACTCAAGGCATGGAATCATCATCCTTTCAATGTTCAATTCATGCTCCTTGAACTAGAGCAGACTATCTGAGATATATGTGACCTCAATATATATTGATTCACATGTGCACGTACATGCTTTTCTCAGTCTCGCTTATCAAGTGGTTAAGACATCAAACTCTTAGATGAGGTACAAATCCCATCTACATCACTCACATTCATCCTCATGTGTCACAGTGCATCCAATCATTACCTTTACGACAACCCTTATTTAGGATCATGGTGGATGATGTCAAAATACAACAAACGACATGTGATGGGTGTAGTGATTTTAGGTCTAAGAATTACAATCACTGCCTTCACTATGAGAAATGAATATGACCACCAATTATGGTTTCCATGTGTAACTATCAAGTTGGGTATGTTTGATGCACTATTCTCTAATAATTATCTATGTGCTTGGTTTGATATCAAATATCATGACTAATGAGATTATGTCATCAGCCAACACACACTCTAGTCTTATGTGTTATTGTTGTCTATCAACCTTTTCCATAATAACATCCGACTAGGGACATAAAAAGAATGTACATACTCTTAACATATATATGATCTCACTATTCAGGTCACACACATGAAGACATAAATCATTGAGTAATGTCATTCTTTATATATTCATTATGTTTCCTCATTATCTCATAACTGACTAAAATAGAATAAATTGGAAGGTTACCTTTATTGTTAATAAAAAACTTTACATAATATGTCATCACAATTATCATATGATTGGCTCTCTAGGTATACATACCAACGGACTCCCACTTGCACTTAGAGACAACCATCCATGAATTACATTCTTAGTGAACTAAGCATGCCCATCATGTTTCTGTTGTGCAAGTGCTAATTTGGTGCGTTAGCAACATTTTGCCTTTAGTCATTATATTGCATGATTCACATCTATTCATTGTATGACATTTTATATAAGATGGAATTGCCTTAGTTTGGTATCTAATATTCCTTGCAGAACCAGTATCTCCATTGTTGTCATAGTATTGATATTATGTCATCAATGGTTGGAACATCTCACAAGTTCATCTATATGAACTTCTAGATCCATACAGTATTAATTCATGTGTTCATGACACTAGGACATACAACTTCGATTGTAGAATTAAAATAATGGTCTGAAGTTTAGAACCCTTTCCAATTTATAACTCTTCTATTAATATTAAAAACAATTTATATTGCGATCATTTTCATTTTAGAAGCTTGCATCGGTGTAACCATGTACACTCAACTCTTCCTTGTTACCATAGTGCGACAATTGATCCTTTAGTTCTTCTCAAGTCTAGTTGATGTTTTATGGTATACCAATGACCCTCATTGGATTCTGACTAAAATCATATTGTGATGTCCAATACATACACGATAATGGGATGGGTACATTATATTGTAAGATAGTATAGATCCAAATGTTAATGCATGTGGCATCTCTTCTATTCTTTACAAGATTTGGAACTATTGATACTTGACATATTAATCCCATATTCATGGATAGGTTCACTCTCATTGAATCCTTAACGTTGAACCCTTTTGCCAATATATGTGCTCATATTTAGATCAAGAACTTTCTAGAACTATCTCTATAGATCTCAATTCCTATCACATAGGATGTTTCCCCTAATCCTTCATGTCGAAGATGATTTCCATGCCAGGATTCAATACTTAGTATTGAGAAGTTATTCCTCGTCAATATGTGGAATAATCATATGCCCCCATTAAATCTTTTATAATCAAAGATTTCATCTTTTATCTTAAATCAAGTGAAACTCTTTTTCTATCTTGTAAGACAAAAGATTCCATCTTCGAGATGCTTGTTCCAACCTCTAGATTGAACATTGTAGCTCATAGACTTTATTTACTTAATGGAGTTTTTAAACGTTCAGGCTGTGTCACATAACATCCTCTCAATTATTCCTTTTTAGGAATGCGGCTATCTTAATATGACAAATCACATAGTCTTGACAAGTTGTGACATCAAGCATGTCAATTTGTGAAGGGATTTCATCATGTTCAACATGTTAAACTGTTTGAAAACCTTTCAACCAGTCTGTCCTTCTATGTCATACAAGTTGGTCTTCCTCTTGAAAACCCAACTGCACCTTGTGAGTTTTACCCCTATTATGTCCATGGATTCCATCTTGGATACAATGGCCTCAAGCCATTTCTCAGACTATGGTCCCTCAATAGTTCTTATTTAATTGTTGTCTCATCATGTTATGACCAACTCACCACTTATCTGAGTTATGTGATTCACAATCCCTTAATCTCATATGTGTTCTACTAGAACTACGAGTTTTTTGTAACTTAGAGAACTTGAGATTACACAACACTTTGTGATTATCATTGTTCTCAATATACCTCCTTAGATATAATTTTTTCATGTTGATCTCAAAGTTTTTGAGTTCTACTTTACTCCACTGATTCCTATGGAATTCAGCTATCCTAGCAATAAACACTTTTGTTATCTAACTGATATAAGTAATGTCCAACAATCTAACATTTACGTGATTAAATCTTTTTAGGAAACTATTTTCATGTACACATTTTGATCTTTAAGACATCGCGACATTCCCATACCATATATCATATGGTCTCTTTTAAACCATTTAAGATGGTACATTATTTTAGTTCTAAGCATATGCCCTTTAAGGAAATTATAAGGTTATATTAAATGATAATCATATCATGGCTCATCATGATGTGATTCCTTCTTACTGATACATCATCATTTTTCAGGTGGAGTGGACCATGAGACACTATCACAACCTTTCCAGAAGGTCCTCAAACTATTCTTAAAAAGTATTTCAAGATCGATCATATCAATGTTTCTTAATACATTTATGAAAGATGTGTACTTCATTCATGTAATCTTCTTGAAAATTTTAAGATATTTGTATTTTACTGAACACATATCACCATATCATCAATATATATAATGAGGTACAAATATTTGTCTGTAATTTTTTTCCAAAGGCCTATGTACATCATTATGTCCTTATGGAATGCTTATTCTACCACTACACCTAGTGAGAGGTGGTATGTCATGTTGTTCATATATAATTCTTGCATGTGTCTTATTGGTTCAATAACCAAATGAATCTAGATGACATCAACATGTTCTAGAAATGCATTTCTCATATATGTGTTGTATATGACAATGTTATAGATTTGTTTGAGTTATCAAATTTTAATCCTTTAGGTATTTATGTTATAAACATTAATATTTAGATCCTTCATATATATATCACAATACATTTGGGGCATTTCCATACAAGATCACATCTTTGAAATAGAATCATTAGCAACTATTTATTTATAATCATCCTTGCATTACAAGATGCATAAAGTAAAATGTTTCAACTATTGACATAATGAAATAGTAGTTCACATAACTCTATTACATGTCTTATAGACTAAGATTAATTCTAAATATATATTGAAGTTGGAACAACTCTTGCTCTGCATAGTCCATCCTTTCCCTTTTGTAAAGGTTTACTTCTTATCAGATCTTGCACATCAATGTATGTCAGATCTACATCTAGTGTCACATACCCAAGATGAAGAAGTAATTGGACTTATCTTATAATGTATACACAGAAGTAGAGGTCTTTGTTCCCTCCTTATTTTTTAGTTCATCTAGGTAGATAGGGTGATTTCTCTCCCAATGTCCAGGCTGGAGATAGTGGTGACAATTGCCTCCCTTATTCACTCCTCCCTTTGCCTTGAGTTTTGAAGACTTGGGCTTCTAGCCATCTTTAGAACTCTTCTTAGCTTTGTCATTGCCTTTAGGCGTTCCCTTGGATTTTCTGACCATCATCAAAGACTTGGGCTTGTCATTATTCATTTGTGCCTCAATTGTTATCAACATGCCAAGTAACTCTGTCAACAACTTGTCAAAATCATTCATGTTGTAGTTCATGGAAAACTGATTGTATGACTCTAGTAGAGACTATATAATCACTTCAGTGACCAACTTTTAACCCAAGGGGAATCCTAGTCTAAAAAGGTTCTCCACATACGCAATGATCTTGAGCACATGAGGACCTATTGGATCTCCTTCTTTCATGTTACATTTGAACAACGCCTTAGAGACATCAAATCTCTCATGTCATTCCAGATCTTGGAACGTGTTCTTAAGATGTGTGACAATCTCAATAACATCCATGTTCTCATGTTGTCTTTGCAACTCATAGTTCATGCAACACATCATTGGGAGCTTGACATCAACGACATCTTCAGTATGTTTCTAGTAAGCATACCTAACAGCCTTAGGTGTGGTGGGAAGAGGTTCATCTGTGTCTGGTGTCTCTAGGACATAGAGCTTGATCCCGTGTGAGAAAAATTCTCAGTATCATGAACCAGTCATGGAATTTATTCCCATTTAACTTGTCCTTCTGAAGGACTAATCATAGATAAAAAGTATTGTTGTGTGTAGCCTTTTGATTCTAAAAGATAAATTTGTAATTATGTCATAAACCCATTTTGCAGCAATTTGATTTGTATAAAATTTGACAATGTTTGATTAGACCTTTAGTTAACTATGGATCTCATTACTGTTCAATTTGATAACCCTCAATTATCAATTTGGAAGATTACAACTGATAACCTTCAATTTTGTGATGTTATCTTAGTAATATTCTTCAATTTCCACACTCTTTCTCAGATAAAGTAGACAAAATCTCTAACTATTCTCTTCTATTGCAAACATACTGTTAGATTAACTTTTCTCCTTTCTACTTACAAAAAAAGACACAACAAAATCACAAAAGACTCAAATGGTCCCAAGACCGCATGGACTCACACGGTCTCAAGACCGCATGAAGCCAACCGGTCTCAAGACCGCATGAAGTCAAACGGTCCCAAGACCGCATGGACTCACACGGTCCTAAGACCGCATGAAGCCAACCGATCCCAAGACTGCATGAAGCCAACTGGTCTCAAGACCTCATGATGTGAAACGGTCCCAAGACCACATGGACTCACACGGTCCCAAGATCGCATGAAGCCAACCGGTCCCAAGACCGCATGAAGCCAACCGGTCTCAAGACCGAATGAAGCCAAACGGTCTCAAGACCGCGTGGAGACATACGATCTCAAGACTGCATGGAGGCATACGATCTCAAGACCGCATGGAGTCATATGATCTCAAGACCGCATGGGGTCAAAACAGTCTCGGGGTCCAAATGGTCTCGGGGTCCAAACGGTCTCAAAGTCCAAACGGTTTCCAAGACCGTTTGGACCCAAAACTGTCCAAACCGTTTGGACTTCATTTTAAGGCCTATAAATAAGACCCAAGGGGTCCTCCCAAAAAAAATAGAGGTTTTCAGACGCCCAGAGGCTGCCTCTATCACTTTAGAGCTAATCCAACTTCCATCCTCCACCCAAAGGCTACCGGTCTAAGATCCACAATCCATCTTGAAGCTTCTTTCTTTCTCTTCGCCAAAGAAGGTGGGAAGAGGGAACCTCGTCATCAAGCAACCTATGAAGTTTGAAGATCGTCTCTCTCTCTTTCCAAGGGGTTGACTTTCCTCTCTCCTTTGTGGGGATGACGCTCTCACTCTCTCTTCTTGCCTCCTTCTTTGTCTTAGCTATGAGCGAGTAGTCTCTTTCACTAGGGTGCAGGGAGTAGCCCCGCTACCCATGTTTTCATTTCATGTAATGTAATCCATAGTTTGCAATATAGAGATGCTTTCTTTTCAGTTCAACATCAATCGTTTAATGAATGCTTGTTGCTTGATCACCAACTTGTATTATCCTTTTTCTTTTAGTATGAATTGTCTATGTTTGTACTACTAGATTCGAAACTCGATTGATTGTTGGTTCCTGGTGCATGTATCCACCATGCATCTGTTTCGGTATCTAGAAGTGTTTTTCAAGAAGTGGAGTAAACTAACTCCCATTGTTGTACTTTTATACTATGAAATGGAATCAGTTGACGTATGAAAGTACAACCTTGATAAGTCGAGCAACACACTTTGCGAAGGGAACGATGCAAAGTAGTTGACCATTCGTTTGTGGATGGCTGACTTTGCAACATTCCCGCACTTCTCATAGTTAGTTCTCTGAAAGGAAACTAAGTCTACAAAGATACTAACTGACTACACTCTTGTTGCAGGTTATGTTTTATGTTGCATGTTTTGATCCACGTGTAGTGGTAGTGAAAACCGATCACACCCTAGTGGTTCCTTATCATTGATTAACATCCTTAAATTTACTTGCTTGCTTTCTCTTAGTCTAAAAACAACCAAACCAAACTTTTGATTTAAATACCAACTATTAAGAGTTTAAGTGAAGTTCCAACATTTTTCATCTTGTTGTTCCCAACAAGACCGTTGTCCCGTGGATTCGACCCTTAACTATACTACGATAAGACTTCCACGTATCTTAGCATACGTGGGTGGAGTTCTCGATCTAGTATAAGAAAGGCTAAACTTAAAGACTTACCATCTTTAGGATTTTTAGTGGTGCACGCAATTCCACGTAAGTGGGAGCTCCATCAAAAATTGGCATTGTTATCGGGGACAACAGAACGTTTTCATCTCATTTAGAATCTTACTAGTTGGATAGGGTTTTACACTTTCTTTTAATCATTAATTCATATCCTCTTAAGTTCATCATATCTCTGACATCATCTAAAAAGGTGTATTCTTTTCTCTACTCAGGTAGAAGACGTGTATGCAATCATCGCATAACCTCAGATTCTCCCCTGATCCGGAGTACGACTCTGAGGTAGAGAGAAGCTTCCACTGCCGCATTAGACTCAACCGCCAAAGAGCCAAGCAAATGGCTGAAGATCAACACCAAGATTCACTAGTGATGGAAAGGGTCAATGCTGCCATAGCCGCTCAAAGAGCACAACTCATTGCTGACACTCGTGCTCAGATTCAAGTGGAGATTTGAGCGGAGGAACAGGCCCACATCCGAGCTGAAAATGAAGCAGCTAACCAAGCTGCTCAGTTAGAGCTAAGAAACAAGCAATTGAGGGATTATGTTGTCCCTAAGAATTACGAAGATAATCATCCAGTTCGGCCTCCGATAATCAACATACCCAACTTCGAGATCCAAACCCAATGGATTCAGATCATGTAGGGCATCTCATTCTCTGGGGGTTCTGGAGATGACTGCATGGATCACTTGAAGAGGTTCAAGGCACTTTTTCGACTTGTCCCGCAAGCCGGAGTTGCTTTTGATGTGATAATGCTACATATTTTCCACTTCACTCTGTCTGGAAGAGCTTTGAGTTGGTACAATTCGCTTGATAGGGAGCCAATCATCACCACATGGGCTCCCTTGGAAGAAAAATTCTTGGAGAAGTTCATCCCCCCTTCGTTAACTTACGAAATTAGGGGGCAGATTAACCACTTCACCCAACTTCCTGGAGAATCACTCGCAGAAGCTTGGGAAAGGTTCAAGGAGCTTCTAAGAAAGTGTCCTCATCATGGCATCTCCCAAAATCAATTAATAGAAACGTTCTACAGGGGGTGAGTGATGACATCAAGCAATTATTGGATTCTTCATCTGGAGGAAATTTTATGAGGAAGAACTACGAGGATGCTTGGAAAATCATCATGCTTGGAGCTGAGAATCAATCTAATTGGGGACGATCATCTGGAAAGGGAGTCCTCAAGGTCTATAAAGTTGAGGAATCAATGGAAATGAAGGCTATTGCTGAAGCCTTAAAGACCATAGCTCATAAACATCAGGCTCTTGAAACTTCACTTGGAGAATTCGATAAGAAGAAAAACCCTCAAGTCCAACAGGTTAAAGCTGCCACAGGGACCTATGAAGTCTGTCACGCATCCAATCACCCAACTCTATCATGTGGTCTGCTTTACAATGTGATGATGGATATGCACCCACCACCGCAACAATATGAGCCAATCATTGAACAACGTGGTGAGCAAATGCCAGAACAAGTTAATTCTATTCATTCCATTCCGGACAAGTTTAATATAATCCTAACCAACTAAGAAACCACCCAGGATTTCAATATGGGAACCCTACTGGGACCGCCAATCCGCAACACCAGACACAAGGCAGATCCTCCAATAGGTTGCCGTCTGGATTCCAAAGCAACTTTAATCAAAATCAAGGGAACCCAAGAAACAACTTCCCAAGACCCAACTACCCCAGAAATCCATCCGCCTACCATCAATATACCCATCCTCCTCTACACCCACAGTTGCACCCTCAATTGCAGCAACCTCAGCTAGCGCTGCCTCCGCAACAATCACAACAAGGACAACAACAACTGACTCAGGAAAATACCCTGTCCCATCCAGCAGACGAGATGACTTTGATAAGGAAGATGCTACAGTCCCAACAAACCATGCTCGCTAATCAGCAAGCTCAGCAGAAGGCAGTGGAGGCTCAACTAGCACAAATTGCTGCTCAACTGAAGCCTCCAGCATGCACTTTTACAGGACAACCTGAATTGAACCCTAGACACGACCAGAATAGACCTGAGAAGCTGAATGTCGTTACTATAAGATCTGGACGCACCCTTCACGAAACTACGAGAATCACTCTTGACGATGATGATACACCTGTCCTTATTCCAAATGCAAGACCGAACCTAGAAACCGAGAAGTCTGCAGAGAACTCGAAAGGCAAAGAAAAAGAACAAACTTCCAAAGAGCCAGAAATCCCACAGTATAAACCAAGGATACCATATCCGGGGAGATTACGCGAGACAAAAATGGACACTAGGTTCCAATGATTTAAGGAGGCAATGAAGAAACTCTATATCGACATCTCTCTCCTCGATGCCCTCTCTAAAGTGCCGACTTGGGCTAAATACCTAAAAACTCTATTATCACAGAAGTACATTACTGAGGAACAAGAGACAGTTAAACTAGCTCAGACCACCTCTGATATCATTCTTAACAAGATGCCAAAGAAAAAGAAGGACCCAGGTTCCTTCGGGATTCAATGCTGCATTGGAAATGCCTCGAGCAAAAAGGGATTAGCTGAGTTAGGGGATAGCATATCAATTATGCCATATTCGATGTGTAAACGATTAGGTTTCACTGACTTGCTGCCCACAACGATGACAATTCAGTTAGTTGATTCCACTATCACTGCACCTCTAGGAATTATCAAAGATATTCCAGTCAGGATAGGCAAAGATGCCTATGTCCCGTGCGATTTTGTCATCATGGAAATTAAAGAGGATCTGAGATACCCAATAATTTTTGGCAGACCTTTCCTTGCCATAGCCAGGGCGCTTATAGATGTTGAAGCTGGCACGATCATCCTAAGACTCGGAAAAGAAGCAATTCAATTCGGAGTTCTCAACAGCATGAAAGGTCCCAGCATTCAAGAGGAGGTCTTTCTCTTAGATGCAATATATCAAATGTCCCAATTAGAAATATCTGAGCCATATGATGAGTTAGAGAATGTTCTAACCAACCCAGAAGTCGAATTTTCTGTAAATGAATTAGTTCAACAATGTCTGCAACATTTAGAGAAAGCTAAAGAAGCACCGACAGCCACCGTTGAGGAGCTCAAATCTGCCAGCATTTTAGAAGCAACAGAAACACCCAAGGCTCCCAAAATGATGACTCTACCCATGGGACTTAAACATGTCTTCTTAGACGAAGAAAAATTATGTCCGGTTATCATCAGTTCCACCCTGACAGAAAACCAGGAAGAAAGACTTCTTGTTGAGTTGAAAAAGCACAAGAAAGCCATTGGGTACAAAATAACTGACCTCACGGATATAAATCCAGCCTTATGCATGCATAGACTGCCAATGGTCGAAGAATTTAAGCCATCACGAGAACACCAGAGGAAGTTGAACCCCAATCTTAAAGAAGTGGTTTGCCTTGAAGTTCTCAAACTACTGAAAGCAGGGATAATCTACCCAATTTCAGACTCCCAGTGGGTCAGTCCCGTCCAAGTGGTTCCTAAAAAGGGAGGAACCATTGTCGTGGTAAACGACAAGAACGAGTTAGTACCAACAAGGACTGTGACAGGGTGGAGGATGTGTATCGACTACATGAAACTAAACAAATCAACGCGGAAAGATCACTACCCTCTGCCCTTTCTTGACGAAGTCCTAGAACGCTTAGCCCATCAGAAATACTTATGCTATCTAGATGGTTATTCCGGGTTCTACCAAATCCCTATACACCCGGAAGACCAAGAGAAAACTACCTTTACCTGCCCCTTTAGAACTTATGCTTTCAAAAGAATGCCATTCGGGCTGTGCAACGCACCTGCTACATTCCAAAGGTGTATGTCTGCCATTTTTGTAGGATTAACAAAATCTATAATGGAGGTATTCATGGATGATTTTTCAGTTTACGGAGATTCTTTCGATAACTGTCTACTCAACCTTGGACAAGTTTTACAACGTTGCGAGGAAACGAACCTCATCCTAAATTGGGAAAAATGCCATTTTATGGTAACTGAAGGTGTCGTCCTTGGACATAGAGTGAGTGATAGAGGGATTGAGGTAGACAAGGCAAAAATTGATGTTATCTCAAAATTGTCGCCACCAAAAGACATAAAAGGAGTTTGAGCATTTCTAGGTCATGTTGGGTTTTACAGAAGATTTATTAAAGATTTCTCAAAAATAGCAAAACCCATGACCCAATTACTGACCAAAGACACCGAGTTCAATTTTAACCAAGAATGCCTACAAAGTTTCACTACTCTGAAAAATGCCTTAATCTCCGCACCCATATTACGAGCCCCGGATTGGTCACAACCTTTTGAAATCATGTGTGATGCCAGTAATTATGCCATAGGGGCTGTGTTAGGGCAAAGAATTGACAAGAAACCTTTGGTTATATACTACACATCCAAAACGCTCGATGAAGCGCAGAAGAACTACACCACTACAGAAAAGGAGTTCTTGGCGGTCATCTATGCGTTCAAAAAATTCCGCTCCTACCTGATTGGAGCTAAGGTCATAGTCTACACTGACCACTCTGCTATACGATATCTAATTCAGAAGCAGGACACAAAACCCAGACTTATCCGCTGGGTGCTGATGCTTCAGGAATTTGATATGGAAATCAAAGACAAAAGCGGAGTGGAGAACGTTGTCGCTGATCACCTCAGCCGTATTGAAGTTGAGGATGAGGATAAAGTGCCCATCTGAGACTCCCTCCCTGATGACCAACTAATGAAAGTTACAACATGATTCCCTTAGTATGCTGACATTGTGAACTATCTGGCTACGGGAATCATTCACCCCCTCTGCATCTTACCATGACAAAAATAAATTCCTCCACGATGTCAAGCAATACTATTGGGACGAACCTTACCTCTTTCAACTATGCGCAGACGAACTTTTTCACCGCTGCCTACCTGAGGAAGAAATCACTCCTGTCCTAGAACACTGTCACTCCGGCCCCACTGGAGAACATATGAGTTCGAAAAAGACAGCCATGAAAATCCTACAATCAGGTTTCTTTTGGCCAACAATAGCAAAAGATTCCCATGATTTTGTAAAATTTTGCAACAAGTGTCAATTCTCTGGTGGTATAACAAAAAGAAACAAAATGCCTCTCACCATGTGGCAGGAGATCGAGATTTTCAATGTTTGGGGGATAGACTATATGGGTCATTTCCCCTCTTCATATGGATACTCTTACATACTGGTCGCTGTGGACTATGAATCGAAATGGGTAGAAGCTACACCCACAATTTCCAGTGATTCCAAACCACTCATAAAGATGTTTAAAGATATCATTTTTCCCAGATTTGGAGTTCCCCGAACTGTCATATCTGATGGTGGAACCCATTTTTTAGAGCGTAGCTTTGAAGCTCTCTTAAAGAAATATGGAGTCAATCATAAAGTTGCCACGCCTTACCATCCACAAATGAGTGGGTAGGTTGAAGTTTCGAATAGACAATTAAAGGCAATTTTAGAGAAAACTATAAATAGACACCGCACTGACTGGTCCACCAAGCTTCCCGATGCCCTTTGGGCTTACCGAACAACTTATAAAACACCAATCGGGACAACCCCTTTTCGTTTGGTATACATGAAGTCATGTCATCTTCCAGTGGAACTGGAACACAAGGCTTGGTGGGCCATTAAACAACTGAATTTTGATTTCAAAAGTGTCAGAGAAAATAGACAACTCCAATTACAAGAGCTAGAGGAGCTCTGAATGACCGCTTATCAAAGAGCCATGATTTATAAAGAACAAACCAAAATGTGGCACGATGGCCATATTAAAAGGAAAGAAATCGCCATGGGTGACAAAGTCCTCCTTTTCAATTCCAAGCTCAAATTGTTCCCCAGAAAACTCCGCACAAAGTGGTCCGGGCCTTTCACAATCAAACATATATACCCGACTGGAGCTATCATAATTGTTGACGACAATGGCAGAGAAAGGACAGTCAACGGCCATCGACTGAAAAAATACTACACTCTAGCAGATAAAATGCCGAGACAAACTATTGAGATCAGAGATGCCACAACATCATTATAACAACATCAAAACCTCGTCGAGCCAGCGACGTAAAACCCATGCGCTACTTGGGAGGCAACCCAAGATCTGAGCTTCTTCCTTTATTTTTCTATTCTTTTAAGTTACCTTAGGTTTATCTTCTGAAAATATAAAAATTTATATAACCAAAACAGACATAAAAATATAAAAATCAAAATAATCTTAACCCTCCCAACCGGTCCTGAAACCGTTTGGAGCCAAACGGTCCTGAAACCGTTTGGAGCCAAAGGGTCCTGAAACCGTTTGACCTAAGTGTTTTGCAAAGTCAACCCCCCAAATCCTATAAACATAGCCCTAGCCCCCCTCTTTCTTCTTCTTCTTTCTTTCGACTCCTGAGCTTTCTAAAACCCTTGCACAAGCACTATTCCATCGCCTCTGTCCTCCTGTTCCCACACAACTAGTGTTCCCTCCACCACCGCCGATCCAGTTTCCATACTTCTTCACGGCGAACTCACCGTTGTGCCACCACCTTTCGCTTCTCTTTCGTCGTCTTCCTCGCCCTCTGCAACAAGGTAGTCACGCCACCTTCACCGACGCCTATTTTACCATCACAGCTACCTGCTTGACCGCACATTGGACCTTTTTCACCTCCGCTACCGTCTTTCCCACCATCGACATCTTCGGCGCCGCCGCGACATTCCCCATTCTATCTCTGTCATCTTTGCTTTCACCACGAGTTCCGCCTGTCTCCCGTCCACATCCCCCCGACGTTTCACCTTCCAAACAGTTTCCAAACTGTTTGGGACCAAATGGTCTTGAAACCGTTTGGGACCAAACGGTCTTGAAATCGTTTGGAACCAAACGGTCTTGAAATCATTTGGGACCAAACGGTCCTGAAACCGTTTGGAACAAATATATATAAACTCATACATAATCAATTTTTATGCTAACACATGACTTTCTATTTTCAGAAATGGCTTCTCCAGCAAAACAACCAACCGGAACTGCTGACAACCCTCACTGGACACAAGATGAACTGATAGAGGACCGAGCCAAGCTCCAACAAATTATCAATAACTACAACAAGACTGGGAAGGCCCCACCAAAGGTCAACATCATGGAAATCTTGTGTGAAATTGACTGTATCAACAAATGCCTAGCTGAGGCACCTGAAGAAGAAGTGGAAGAAATCTCTTCCAGTGACGATGAAGGCTCTGAATACGAGCCACGTTCCGAGGAAGAGTCCCCAGCTGAAAAGTCTAAGGGGAAGCGAAAGGCCCAGGAAGCCACCACAACTCAGCAACCAAAAAAGCGAGCAAGGAAACAGGTTCATCCTATCACTGCAAGGGAGCAAACCCTGGCAGGAAACATTCCACCAACCACCACCTCCGCTGCCGCTCCCACCATCATCATTGTTCCTTGTTTCCTCCCCATCACCACTACAACACCACCACCATAAAACCTCTACATTCACACCCTTCCCTCCATTGATAAAACCCTAAAACCTACAAAGTACGTCTTCTCTAGCGTACTGCTCAAGATGGGGATCTACGATAGAATCCTCACCATCCTAGACAACGCTAACCTCTCCAGACTCTGTTTCATCCCCGAAATATCATATATCGAACCCCCCACAGAATTCTTTACCTATCTCACCAAAGAAACGGTGGACATTGCCCACAGAGCAAGGGACGGAGGTGACCGCAGGCTGGTCACCAAACTTTTTGGCAAAGACATCTCTATAATAGAAAATCTTCTGAATGAAATCTTCATTGACAACCCGGAGCATCTCAAGATGGCCAAAGCTACAGGAACGGAAAATTCACAATTCAATAGACACACCTTCTGGAAAACATTAACAGGGTTCCCAGCTTATGAGGCAAAAACATGCAAAGCCTCCAATATCCATTCTGGGTTCCTGCGTACACTTCACAAGATCCTCACTGGTGCACTCTTCCCAAGAACGGAGAGTGGAAATGTCATAACCGCTGACCTTTTTCTCCTATGGTCAATTCTGAATGTAAAACCGGTCAATATTGGCCGACACTTGATACAAAAATTCTCCGCCTACGCCATAGGGAAAGAAATTTGCATGGGTGGGCACATAACTTCGATAATCAAATATCTCAGGATGGACAGATTACTTCCGCATTGCACGAAGATCAAGGGCGACATCCTTACCAACGAACAGACCTTGAAGAATTCCTACATTATCAAGGAGAAGGATGCCAAAATACATTACATCTTCTGCCCAACTGTCAAATATTCCAGGACCCTTTTACCGCTTCCAGAGCTAGCGGACTACGATAAAGACAAACTTCTCTTTACTGATGAAGAGATCACCAAACTCCTAGCTCCGGTCAAAGCACAAGCTAAGACAACCCAAGCGGGGCAAACCGAGCTCAGTATCACAGCCCCGGTAGATCATATAACAAAAATTCCAGTGAAACGACCTTCCAAAAGGCTTTCACAGCAACAACAGCTGTCGGGGACACCAACATCAAAACCACATCCAAAACCAGAACCCACCCTCCCCGAAGAACAAATCACCACCTCATCTCTAGACTCCTTCATTATGAGTCTAACCACTGAGCTTACCACCACCACTTCACCACCCTCCACCTTTCTACAATCCACCACTCTGCCATCTTTCTCCACAACTTCACAACCACCTACATCCTCCACTTCACCCATTTTCTCCTCAGGCATCCCCTTCTCCACCACTACACCCGAATTCACAACCTTCTTCACCCCCTCCGCAGGAGCTTCCCCCGCCACCACCTCTACTTTCTACACTAGATGCTTAGGATATCTTTATCCTGAACACTATTGTCGACGATGCCAAAGAGGGGGGCGACATCATCTACCACAATACAAAGACTAAGCGTAAGTTGACACGCGACGATTTCCGTCACATCCTACGACCACGGTCAACGATGTCAATGAAAATCTTCCGTGTCCTGTTGGCCAACTGCATAGAAGTTTACAGAAGCTCAAAGAGGCAGTAGCCAGTATTCAACACCACACCTGCTCTATCTATAGGCTTGTTATACAAAGAAATACGAGCAAAGTCAATAGAGCGGCTGCGTGCTGGTTTAGCACGGAAGGCACGATATCTTACCGTGCCATTTCAAGTTTCTGATCACTGGTTGTTTATGATTGTGGACACCGAGGCTCGGGACGCCAAGGTGTACAATTTTTGCGCCACCGAGCTACCAGCCGGAACAATAAATTTTGTTGGAGAATACGCAGGAGAGGCAAGATGTATACCTTTTCGGCTTCTTAAGCTAATTTGGGCTGCATGCCCATCCCTCCGTCAAGACTGGAGCCAACCCTGGTTCCAAATAATAAACCTGCAAGTCCAAGCTTCTGAAGGACCTGGGGATTGCACTTTCTGCACTATCCGTCACATTCAAGCGCTAAACCAAGAAATCCCCTTTATCGATCTGATCGCCAAAGATTTTCACTCCCTACGAGGGCGTTACGCCATGGAGCTTATTTGTGACAGAAGGTTCTTCAAGGACCCGATAATGGCACCAGATGACGTCCCCCGTTACCTCTTTTCAGTAATCCAACGTCTGCAACGGTGACCTTTCAGACAAACTTTAAAAGAACTAGAGAAAAACAAACAAACAACCATAATTCCCAAGCAAAGAAAATGGGACCCTTCCAACTTTGATCTAACACTAGATAAAGGGGAGGTCGATCTTTTGTCAGGGGCACCCATTAGGAGATCGCCATCACAAATGGTGCCCCTATCTGCCATAGAACCAACTTTCCCAGATTTCGACCTCAGTGCCTACAAAAGCCTCACTGACAATGAACTCTGTCTCATCATGTCACGGATCTACCCCAAGAAAGATGACCTAATTTTCATGTCCGGTGACATTTTAGTAATGGCAGACGCATTACGAGAAACTGTGCAGTTCAAGGGGTCTCTATCTGTGAGCTTGATGGCTGCCTATCAATTTCTTATCGGACGGAATCACCCTACAACCTATATGGCATCTGCATATATGAAGGATGATATCCTACAGCTAAAGAACTTCGGAACAACTGAAGCACTAATTTCCTTCCTACAACATACAACACTGAAGTTCATCATGCTCCCCTTCCTTTACCATGAGCACTGGATGCTTCTGGCAACAAACCTACCCGAAGGAACAACTACCATCTATAACAGTTCTGACAGCCAATTGAATCCCCGACAGAAGAGTTATATAGTGACACCAAAGATGCCCACGGAGGTGGTGGCGAAGGAATGTGCAGACAGACTAATCAATCTTCTAAGTCAGCACACAAGGGCATACGGCAAAGAACACTTTCATCGCCCGACCTTCAACCACAAATGTCCCCAACAAATTTGGGAATCCAACGACTGTGGCTTTCACGCCCTCTACTAGATGTACACCATCATGGCGCTTCAAAGACCAGTAGAGGATATGACAGACGTGGATTACCACGCCCTACGCGGAGAGTTTGCAGCTAATCTACTCAGAACACTAGGGGCAAACTCAGGATTAACAGAGGCCTGACGCCCTTGTCTGTGTCCTTCTCAAAGTATCATTTTGACACTCTGCAGACAGAGTGAATGATAAGTTAAGGGGGGAGTACATTAGACAAGGGCGAGGTATCATTTCTATATCTCCATCTTCTCTTTCAATTCCGTACAAATTTTCTTAGTTTCCATTACACATTTAGTTTTTGTTTTAAATAATTCACCCAATAAAGAATCTTTGGAATAAAGTCACCCCTGCTAACTCTAGAATCAAGTCAGTCCTCAAAGAGCAATAACAAGAATAGCACATAGACATGCAATGGCGAGTTAATAAATCATCTTCACTCAATTTTCATGCTTTTGTTTCAATTCTACATCTGACTCTCCACAGGACAACATCAGGGCCGCAATAAGCCAAAACAATCTCAAGAACGAGAGGGACATCAGGTGACATCCAAATCATGAAGCTTTGCAAGTGGACCACTAGTAGAAACCAAATAAGTGCATGTCGAACAACTCTAAGAACAGTTTTCTTCTCTCCAAATAAAAGAGGCTTGGCCGCCCAAATCAATATCCCTAAATATCCAAATCCCAAGCATGTGAGTTTACGAATAAAAGCCAGAGTGTTGAATAAAACCATGAGAGTTGTGCCATAAATAAGGATCTATATGAAGAACCAACAAAGGTCTCGCCCGGCTGGTACATTCAGCTGCCCTCAAGAAGGCAGATGTGTCGTGCCCGGTAGTGAAACCCTAAGGTATCTAAATATATGAAAGGATGATAAAGGACTCGCCCGGCCGATACATTCAGCTACCCTCAAGAAGGCAGATGTATCATGCCCGGTAGTGAGATCCTAAAAGCTTAGACAACCCCTCCCCCACTTGAAGGGGGAGTTACACACTAAGCCTTTAGCCAACCCGCATACCCACTCTAGTTTCCGGTAGGATTCTCAGAGGAGTATAAAACTGATTAGAGTCAATGACATGCACCAAATAAAAAGTGGTCCCAATGCGGGATAAGATATGGAAGAAACCTGAGATCCAAGCAACTCTCAATACCTGAAAGAGTTAAGGCAAAAAGCTCTAATACAACCTTAGGAGATCTCAGGTTTAGAATTGAAGCAAGAGTATGGAAATCTTAACTGAATAAAATTCTCTCGCCATTACATGCCTCAGCTCTATCTAACTTGAGGACAAGCTAGACTCTAAGTTAGGGGGGGGGGGGGTGATAACCTCCAATTTTGTGATGTTATCTTAGTAATATTCTTCAATTTCCACACTCTTTCTCAGATAAAGTAGACAAAATCTCTAACTATTCTCTTCTATTGCAAACATACTGTTAGATTAACTTTTCTCCTTTCTACTTACAGAAAAAGACACAAAAAAATCACAAAAGACTCAAATGGTCCCAAGACCGCATGGACTCACACGGTCTCAAGACCGCATGAAGACAACCGGTCTCAAGACCGCATGAAGTCAAACGGTCCCAAGACCGCATGGACTCATACGGTCCCAAGACCGCATGAAGCCAACTGGTCCCAAGACCGCATGAAGCCAACCGGTCTCAAGACTGCATGAAGTCAAATGGTCCCAAGACCGCATGGACTCACACGGTCCCAAGACCGCATGAAGCCAACCGGTCCCAAGACCGATGAAGCCAGCCGGTCTCAAGACCGAATGAAGCCAAACGGTCTCAAGACCGCGTGGAGACATAAGATATCAAGACTGCATGGAGTCATACGATCTCAAGACCGCATGGGGTCCAAACGGTCTCGGGGTCCAAACTGTCTCAAAGTCCAAACAGTTTCCAAGACCGTTTGGACCCAAAACTGTCCAAACCGTTTGGACTTCATTTAAGGCCTATAAATAAGACCCAAGGGGTCCTCCCCAAAAAAATAGAGGTTTTTATACGCCCAGAGGCTGCCTCTATCACTTCAGAGCTAATCCAACTTCCATCCTCCACCCAAAGGCTACCGGTCTAAGATCCACAATCCATCTTGAAGTTGCTTTCTCTCTCTTTGCCAAAGAAGGTGGGAAGAGGGGACCTCATCAAGCAACCTGTGAAGTTAGAAGATTGTCTCTCTCTCTCTCTCTCTTTCTAAGGGGTTGACTTTCCTCTCTCCTTTGTAGGGATGACGCTCTCTCTCTTCTTGCCTCCTTCTTTGTCTTAGCTATGAGAGAGTAGTCTCTTTCACTAGGGTGTGGGGAGTAGCCCCGCTACCCATGTTTTCATTTCATGTAATGTAATCCATAGTTTGCAATATAGAGATGCTTTCTTTTCAGTTCAACATCAATCGTTTAATGAATGCTTGTTTCTTGATCAGCAACTTGTGTTATCCTTTATCTTTTAGTATGAATTGTCTATGTTTGTACTACTAGATTTGAAACTCGATTGATTGTTAGTTCCTGGTGCATGTATCCACCATGCATCTATTTTGGTATCTAGAAGTGTTTTTCAAGAAGTGGAGTAAACTCACTCCCATCGTTGTACTTTTATACTATGAAATGGAATCAGTTGACGTATGAAAGTACAACCTTGATAAGTCGAGGAACACACTTTGCGAAGGGAACGATGCAAAGTAGTTGACCATTTTTTTGGGGATGGTTGACTTTGCAACATTCCCGCACTTCTCGTAGTTAGTTCTCCGAAAGGAAAATAAGTCTACAAAGATACTAACTGACTAAACTCTTGTTGCAGGTTATGTTTTATGTTGCATGTTTTGATCCATGTGTAGTGGCGGTGAAACCCGATCACACCCTAGTGGTTCCTTATCATTGATTAACATCTTTAAATTTACTTTCTTGCTTTCTCTTAGTCTAAAAACAACCAAACCAACCTTTTGATTTAAATACCAACTATTAAGAGTTTAAGTGAAGTTCCAACGTTTTTCATCTTGTTGTTCCCAACAAGACCATTGTCCCGTGGATTCGACCCTTAACTAAACTACGATAAGACTTCCACGTATCTTAGCATACGTGGGTGGAGTTCTCGATCTAGTATAAGCAAGGCTAAACTTAAAGACTTACCATCTTTAGGATTTTTAGTGGTGCACGCAATTCCACGTAAGTGGGAGCTCCATCAACAACGCACAAACTTCTAAGGAGCCAAGATAAAAAATAATTCAATTATTTCCCGACCAATGCCATCGTTCATAATCAATCATTAAGGTGGGCAACATTTTCCAATTGCATCTTATGAAATTCTTGGATAGATGGTATGTGCAACTCCTTGCCATAGTCATATGCATGCCTCTAGGTGTTTAATCTCATTAAGGACACCCAGTTAATATTAACCCAAAAGCCAACATGATGATAATGCACCCTGCTTGGCAAGACCACTTTATTACCATCACATTCCACGAGATAGACAGTGCACCACCCATGGGGTTCCCACACTTAGTTGATCAAGATTTCGTGTGTGACACTAATGGAAAGCATCTTACTCTTAATATGTTTGATTGAGGGATTTTATATGTTAATACATACACATTATCCAATCATCACATATATATACTACATATCATATATATGTTATATCCCACAACTTAAACATGCAACATAAAACATTAGTTATGGTTATGGCAATGATACTGTAATTCCTTGGAGACACAAGGAATTACAACCACCTAGGCCTACATATCATCCAAGAACCTACTTGTTGGTGTAGATATATGCTTGAACCAATCATGGGTTTAATAGTTCAACCCTTGAATCGATCGTCTTGTCCCTTGGCCAGTCGGTCGGTCATCTGAAATGATCGTTTGGCCTCCAGTCCAATCAATGTTTGTACACCTCTAAACAATCGGTTGGGTCCACCAATTGATCATTCAGTTCCTGTGGTCTACCTTCCTTGGTCCTCCATTCGGTCGACTGGTCACGTGAAATGGTCGGCTCGCCTGAAGCTGATCATCTTCTTCATTATTGCAAGAAAAAACTATTCTATTGCTATTAAACTTATTATATGGTAATGAAAAACCTCAATTTACATTCGAGGGAATAAAAGGTAGGCAAGAATAATACTTTTAAATTGGGAATAAGAAGGTAGAGGCTTGGTATGTAAACTGAGATATGATAGGAACAAACAAACCATTCAACCACACATAGATATTTGGGTTATTGGCCATAAACATGCTACACATCCACCATCAAAACCAATTTTAGCGTGACGTGTGTAAGTTACATATATATCATATGTATATATACATATATACATACATGCATACATACACACATATATATTTTATGTTGGGATCGTATGTGGTATTTAATCGACTATGCACATTAATCAGTTTTTCACACCGTATGCAATAAATAAATGATGAAAACCAAAAATATGATTATATTTATTATTCCAAAACATATTAAGTTGGTGTGGCTCTGATACCATTGTAGGGAACTATGACATCAGAACATGCAATGGAAACAAAAAATTTAACTACCATATTCCCCTTTAACAGACGATTGCATCAACAACTATGTAATGGGAAGGCCGGTTTAGAGGATATACCTAGTCTTGGAGCAAGTACAATGATGATCTCCTCATCGTGGTTTTGCTCCCTTTTCTTCAAGTCACATTCGAACAATGTCTATGTTGGCCTCCTAGTTGATCACCATGGACAATAGGTTGACATTGTCCTCCTAGAGGGAAAAGATCCACACCTCTATAGTAGTCCACAAGCACCACCAAGAACTCTTATCGTTATAGTAGAACGAACAAGGAGTTCTCCACTCATGTTGGTGTACTAGTCACCAACTTGCTCTTCCATAATTGTTCTCCCTTGCTATCCCTCCATGTACCAGGTAGGACTTGCTAGGGTTTTCTTAGTTACCACAACTAGAAAAGACAAAAAATTGTCAGAGGAAATTGAGTTGTGTCAGAAAAGCCCCCAGTACCCCTCTATCTATAGGAGGTTTAGGGTCAAGGTTCCCATTTGAGTGGGAGTAGAAGGGACCAGAATTTCATGGATTTTCACAACATGTGAGCAGAAAAACAGTCGATTCAACAGGTGAACCGCTTGGTTGGCATGTGAGCTGATCGGTTCACCCAATGAACTGGTCATTTCATCATGTTTTCCAATTACAATTGTATTGGAAATTCTAATCTGACGAATGCATAACATGATGTCAACACTAATCCTTGATGAAATCAAATTTCTCTATGAATTGGTTGGTTCATCTCATGAACCAGTCATATGGCTACCTTGAGCCAATCGGTTTACTTAGTGAACTAGTCGGTTCATGCCTTGGTCCATCCAAAATTCAGCCAATGCAATTTCCAACCAACTTGACACTCCAACCAGTCGGTTCAAAACTTGAACAGGTTAGCTCAGAGTCTAGTCAGTCAATTGTTTTTTTTAATTGAGTACCTAAATACTTTAGTATTCAATTTAATTATCATTCATGATTAAAATCCTATTCCAAGTGAATCCTATGTGTGTGACCCTATATGTTCCATATTACATTGGTAGTGAATGTCCATAACTCACTTTATGACATTACAATCAAAGAGTGGTGCCTATTCACACATCATTGATATCCAAGTAATTGGAAAGTTAGAGAACAACTTCAACCTACAATCTATAATTGGTTTTACCGTGATTGTCTATAATATCCGTATTGAACTTGAGGCATGGAATCACCATCCTTTCAATGTTCAATCCATGTTCCTTAAACTAGAGCAGACTGTCTGAGACATATGTGACCTCAATATCATATATTGTTTCACATGTGCATGTGCATGCTTGACTTAGTCTCTCTTATCAAGTATCCAGGACATCAAACTCCTGTAGGAGGGACAAATCCCATCTACATCACTCACATCCATCCCCTTGTGTCATAGTGCATCCAATCATCACCTTTATGGCATCCCTTATTTAGGATCACAGTGGATGATGCAAAATACACCAAATGACATGTGATGGGTGTAGTGATTTAAGGTTTAAGAAGCACAATCACCACCTTCACTTTGAGAAAAGACTATGACCACCAATTATGGTTTCTATGTGTCTCTCTCATGGTGTGTCTGTCTGATTCACTATTCTCTAACAAGTATCTATGCGCTTGGTTTGATATCACATATCATGACTGATGAGATTTTGTCATCAACAAACAAACTTAAGTCTAATGTGTTATTGTTGTCTATTAGCCTTCGATAATAACATCTGACTAGGGACATAACAAGAATGTGCATACTCTTAACATATGTATGATCTCAATGTTCAAGTCACGCACTTGAAGACATACATCATTTAGTAATGTCATTATTTAGATATGCATTATGTTTCCTCATTATCGCATAACCTTTTTTCATACAAGGAACAATATCATTGAAAGTAAGCCATACAATATCTACAGGGTAGAAATCTCACATTAAAGTACCACAAAACAACTCCTTTTGAAAACCAACATAGCACATGACTTAGATTGAGATGTGATAGGTAAATTTCTGAACTGACCATCTCTTATTGTTGCTACCTAAAGTAGCTATCTGGGATGGAAGCCAACAATCTACATGAGTCCATAATAAATTAGAAGATTGTCTTTATTGTTAATCAAAACCTTTACATAATATGTCATCACAATCATCATATGATTGGCTCCCTGGGAATACATACCAACACTCATACGTAGCTAGGGCTAAGAGCATTCTAATTGATTCACGCCTAGCTACAAGAGCTTATGTGTATGAAAATCTATCCCTTCTTATCGATTGTAACCTTGAGCAACTAATATAGCTTTGTTTCTAACACTTATATGACTTCATTTAATTTATCTCAAAAGACCCATTTTGTCCCAATAATTTATCTTTAGGTCTTGGAACCAAATCCCACACATTATTTTTAGTGAATTAGTTTAATTCTTCTTCTATATGTTTAATCCTATAATATCTTTTAAGAGCCTCGTCCACTTTCTTAGGTTCAATAATTGATACAAAAGATATATTTTCTTCATCTCTAAAAAATGATCTTAGTTTTACCTTTTCAAAAGCATTTCCAATGATACTTATGGATGATATTTAATTATTCTTGGTGTAGGTTTTGATTCTTCTTCATTTTGTTCTTGTGTTTGTTCAGTTTCAACATTATTATGTTCTTTTTTTGATATAGATAATTCTTCTATGATAGGAGAAATGTCATTTTCTAAGTCATTATAGATTGAGGTTTCATAAAATTTTGTATAAATTGATTCTTTGACCTTTTTAGGGAGAAGATTAAAATTTTTATAGGCTTCACTTGTGGTATAACAACTGAAAAAGAAACTATTTTTCTGATTTAGGACCAAATTTGTCTTTGTCGTCTTTTATGCTAAGAATATAGCAAGGCATTCCAAAGGTAAGAAAATTATCCACTCTATTTTTAAAGGAAAGTATTTCATATGACGTCTTTTTAATATGTGGATGAATTGTAATATAATTTTGAACATAACAAGAAGTATTTACGACTTCAACCCAAAAAGATTTAGGAGTGTCACATTCTTGTAAAGATTGATTTTTTCTTTCAACCATTCATTTTTTTAGTTGTTTAGTGAGTAGGAACATGATGGCCATAACATTTTGATGAGCAAAATTCTTCAAATGCATGATTTTCAAACTCACCATAATGGTCACTTCTAATAGTACATATTTTCATTTGAAGTTGATTTTTCATTCTAAAACAAAACATGATAAATATTTTAATTGTATCATCTTTGTCAAAAAGAAAATGAACTCATGTATATCTACTATAATCATCGATATTACAAACCAATATTTTACCACCTATTGATTGAGTTTGCATGTGACCAAATAAATCCATATGTGTAATTTCAAGTAGAAGAGTAGTACTAAGCATAGATTTTCACTTAAGGAAGTTTTGACTTGTTTACCTAAAGTACATGGCTCACACTTTTGCCATTTATCAAAATAGATTTATGTAAACTACAAATAAATCATGTTTTATTAATTTCCTTAACACATGAGTACTAGAATGTCCAAGTTTTCTATCCCATAAAGTTTGAGCATCATCATTTGTAAGAATACATTTTTCTTGAATAGATTTATTGGAGTTTGGCCTAAGTATGTATAGATTGACTACTCTTTTTCCTTCATAGATGACAATACTAGTGTTTTCTTTGAGTAATTTGTAGCAAATTTTGTTAAATAAGACATCATATTTGTTATCACATAGTTAACTTGCACTAAGTAGATTATGATGCAAACCTTCAACTAACAAAACATTTTTAATACAAATATTTGTGCCAACATTATCAATTCCATTGTCGACTCCTTTGTTGTTATCATAAAAAGTAACATGTGCATTTTTTTTTCTTTTCAAGCCTGTTGAAGACATTCTTATATCTCATCATGTACTTTAAGAAACCACTATTAACCACCCAATCCTAAAAATATAGAAATTTTTTGGTACCCAAGTGGAGTCCGTGATGATTATATATAGATAAACAAATTGAAATATATGTTTATACTTTTTATATGTTTAAATATGTTTATTTCTCAGGTAATGAAATATAATAAATAAAATCATATAAACTTGAGAAAATGACACAAAGCAATTTCCAATTAAGTGTTGATCATTCTCAAGTATATCCCAAATAATTTAAGTTTGGGACTTTAGGAACCCAAAACATGTCAATGGATCCCTTCCTGCAATAATAACATGTAAATGAATAGCATCCAAGGTGTTTACAATAATGACATTACACATATAAGATTTGATCTTTCTTTACAATAGTTTGATAATCGACCACTTTGTTCTTGGCCACATACATGGTTTTATTATTAGGAACATGTGTTGTTTTGTTCCTTGAAACATATATGGTTTTGTTTTTTGTCACATATCCCAAACCTCTCCTCCCAACTTTCTTGTATGATGTATCTAGAACATTTTCAAGATTTTTGTGACCTTGCATTAATCTAGTGATAGTAAGTTGTAGTTTTCTATTTTCTTCAATCAATCTAGATACATATTTTTTTAAATAAGAAACATTAGAGAGGAATGTATCCTTTTCAACTACCAAAGCATCACAGTTCATGGTTACATAAAATGGGTTGGGATCGATATTCATTTATTTTGGAAAGTAACCCAACTTTCTCAAGAAAAGAGATGGCTACAGTTATTTTCTAATACAAGCAGTTTAGTTATGTAACCTTCAATATAATCCTTTAATGCATATTTTAACTTTTATGAGTGATATTTTCCACTTTTAAACTATGAATATTTTTGTAAAGTTCATCAACTATTTATCTAGTTTCTTCTTTTTACTTTTGCACTCAATGTAAGTATTATGAGTAATTCTAATAATTTCTTCTTAAGGTAAATCCCAAATGTCTACCTCATTTGACTCTTCTTCATCAATAGTTGATTTATGCATGAAGTCCACTTATTCATATTTGTCATCAGTTTCACTTTCTCCACTTGATGCATCCCATGCAGTTTTGTAGGTCTTGTCCTCTTTGTCCTTTTTCTTCTTCAATGAAGTTTTCTTGTTTTTGTGTAGCTTTAGACATTCATTCTTTGTGTGTCATTTCTTTCCACATTCAAGATACCTTGGAGTAGAAGAAGAAAACGTATTTTTTGTTAGATTGAATTCTTTTATACTTCTTATTATTTAGAATTAAGGCTTCTTCATCATTATTACTTGAATCGCTACTAGGTTGAGCAGTGATTTTAGAGGCAGCTTTAGTAGCGGTTTTGAATTCAATGTCCTTCTTCTGGATTTATTATCTTCATATTTTCTTTTGGCTTCCAGCACAACTTCTTGAAAATATTTTTTGAAGCTATTTTGACTAGAAAAAAGTGATTATTTAGCCATTTTGTACTCAAATGTAATACACTTGTAGAAGACAAAATGTACAGTCTTTAGGTATAATGTAAATAAAGCTACAAGTCAACTCCAACTATCCTAAACCCAAATTTACATTTATATTAAGCCTTTAAGATAGTAAAACCTCATTAAAAATATTTAATGTGTTCTCCAAAAATTAAGAAATGCATTTAATAAAGACTTTGGATCAAACAATTTCTCGAATGAGTTCCATTTCGATTGAACTACTCCTCACCAATAAAGAGTCGTTGTGGTCAATATGTTATTGTTTAGTCGAAGTGTAACTTGACCAAGAGGTCCTTTGGTTGAAGTATAGTTTGATCAGGAAGTTCAATAGGAAAATTATTAAATGCTCCACTAGCCATTACAAATATGAATTATTACATTCTAATATATAGTTTGACCTTTATCGCGTCTTAAACACCCCAAAAATATATCTTAGGTATTCCTAAGTGTTTTGTATAAATAGAATAGCCCCTAGACACCTAAAACACACTTCAGCAGTCTATTACATGCTTATTTAATAACTTGTACATTTTTCCTTGTACAAGTGTATTAGCACACATGATAGAACAATCACTTTTATCTAATGAAAATATCTTTTAAATGTTTTCTAAATATGTATTTCTTCCCGAAACACTAGATAGTGTGTTAGATACATAGGAGAGAAATGTTTTCATCATAAAAGAGGAAGTGTGCAAATATCCAATTTAGCCATCATATCCTAGAAATCCTTCTATTTGTGAGACCATTATAATGC
This sequence comes from Alisma plantago-aquatica, assembly GCA_963693085.1. Classification (NCBI taxonomy): domain Eukaryota; kingdom Viridiplantae; phylum Streptophyta; class Magnoliopsida; order Alismatales; family Alismataceae; genus Alisma; species Alisma plantago-aquatica. The sequence continues at coordinate 681,335,862 of OY856413.1, read as the reverse complement.
GATGTTGGATGAATAGTGGGTGTTAGAGAGGGGAAACTAACTCTAACAGTTGGATATTAAGCTATATGATTATCTATTTTTGATGCAATGAAACACCAAGTTTTAAGAAGATCTCTATTTGATTGACAACCTTGACACAATTCTAGATGATGAGAAAAATCTTCCTAAATCATATTATTATGACTTTGTAGAGGAAAATGATGATGCCAATCATAACATTGACTTCCTCAAACCATTTATTCATCCATTTAAGGTTCAACTTCTCAATAAACATCACAAGATGAGGACACAAGCAACACTACAACATTTGAAAAAAAAAAGCTAGAACCAAAACCCCTTTCGACAGGGTTGAGGTATGCATTTCAAGACCAAATTTTACTTATCGTGTCATTATTAACTCAGGTTTAATTGGAGAAAAAGAACACTAATTTCTCAAAGAAATTCACCTTTATAAAAATTTAGATGGATATTAAGTATATGATTTAAAAGAATCAACCCCTCTATTTGTATGCATCAAATATATCTAGAGTATTATATTAAACCATGAGTTGAACCTCTATAAAGATTGAACAAAGACATGATGGAAGTGGTTAAGAAAGAAATTTCCCAAACTGAGATATGCATGGATTATTTATCCAATTAGTGATAGTACATGCATAAGTGCAATTCACATAGTACCCAAGAAAGGGGAGCAAATTTAATCAAATAAGAAAATGATGAATTGATCCAAACATGTGTAGTTACTGGATTGTGCATGTGTATTGAGTATAAGATATTAAAAAGAGTTACTAGGAAATAACAATTTTGCTTTCCAATCATCAACCTTGTGCTTGAAAGACTCGTCAATCACTCATGTTTTTGTTGTGTTGGTGGGTATTTAGGTTTCTTCAAAATCCCATTCTACCCAACCAACCAAGAAAAAAAAACCATTTTCACATGTACCTATGGAACCTATGCATATAGAAGAATATCATTTGGACTATGTAATGCACCTGCTACATTTCAAAGATGTATCATGTCCATATTATTTGATTTCATTGAGCATATTATGGAATAATTTATGGATGAATTTAGCCTTCATGATAACTCTTTTGATGATTTCTTGACAAATCTCTCAAACGTTTTGCAACATTGACAAGTTTGTTTGGTTTAAACTAGTAAAAGTGCCATTTCATGGTACAATCTATAATTATGTTAGGTTATGTTGTTTCAAATAAAGGCATTGAATTGGACAGTCGAAGGTCAAGGCAATTGAAAATATGATAAAACTAACTGTAGTGAGAGAAGTCTTAAGGTTTTATGGGGCATGCATGATTTATAGAATATTTATTAGGGATTTTTTTAAAGATTTCAAAATAGTTGTGTTCCCTTCTAGCAAAAGATGTGGACTTCAATTTCAATGAAGTGTGAAAAAAAGCTTTTTATAAACTCAAAGAGTCTCTTATATCTACATTTATCATTTAAGCACCTAACTGAGTTTTCCATTTGAAATTATGTGTGATGCCATCAATTTTGTAGGAGAAGAAGTGTTAGGACAAAGAAAGGACAAAAAACTTCTTGCATTTCACTAGAGAGTAGGACTTTGTATGAGGCACAAATAAATGATTCAACTATAGAAAGGGAGATGTTAGCAATAGTGTATGCATTTGACAAATTTCAGAAATGGGACCCAAAGTTGTTTTTTAAACAAATCATGTTGCAAATAGAGATATATTGAAGAAGAAAAAGGATGCCAAACCCCTCTTACTCGTTAGGTTTTGTTACTATAAAAGTTTGATTTGAATATCAAAGATAAAAATGAAATGGAGAACAATGTTGATTACCACCTCTCCTACCACAACACTATTGCACAAGGAAACATGTCGATTGATGAGGAATTAGAAGTATAAACTATGAACTCATTTTTGATACTCTGTTAATCTTAGAAATTATCTAGCCACGGTGTGCCTGTCACATCCTCATTTTTAGTCGATATGTAATTTTTTTATTGCATATTTACACTCCTTTTTTAGATCAGAATGCCTAATGAGATATTTATGCCTTTTAAGGGTATAATAAGTGATGACACGAATTTTATGTTAATGAACATGATGAAATTAGCATCATGGACAATTTTAGCAAGATAAAGTTATTCCACTGATTTAGTAGGAATTATAGGGGTTTAAACCTATTTAAATTACTTAAGAATTTTGTTTTAGAAATGTGTGGATATAAGCCCACAATAATGCCCATGTTAATAGGAGGATATGACTAAAATTTTAAATCTTTTTGACCTTGTTTGACCCCTCAAATATTTTTGGAAGTTTCTATATAGTTACGACCTAAATAACCATGATATTTAGTAGATGATTGTGATTTCATATAGGTGTCTTTGATTTGAATATCACACTGACATTATTCATAGGTCTGTGGTTTTTCAGCTAAAGTTTGGGTTATTTTTCGACTGACACGTGCTCCTTATCTTTTTCATTCTTTCCTGGATTGTTGTCAAATGTTGGATGGAATTGAAGGGTTGGCTTTTCATCAAAACCTCCTTCCTAGGCCTAGACTCGGCACTGTCTGGGTATCTCCAAATACTCATGATTTTCCTTGTTTCCTTTGTGAATTGAAGGGACATTTTGACCCCAATGGATTAGGACTGAAATCCAAACCTATAAATATGTGTTAGCTAACCCTAATTTTCTTCAATATCAAAACATCCAAACCCATCATCTTCATCTTCTATGGAGATCATTACACTCGTGATACACTTTACCTTTGGCATCTTTGTCTCTCCCAAAAGCTTCGTCACATCTTGGCAAACATCTGCGCTCGTTCAATTTTAGCTAAACTACTTGGAGTCGACGTTGCCAATCTGACCTTCATCTCCAATTGTCAAAATTAGTCTCACACAACTCCGACTTCTCTTGGACAAATTGGGATCACAATAATTTTCTCACACATATGTTCTTCTTATTTGCAATATTTGTTTGTGTCATGCTTTTAGGGGTTGGGTTAACAAACTCCACCGGATATTGGGATGGTTGCTAGGACATCCTGTGCAAGTTTTTGTCTTAGTTTCTCCTCTCTGACCTTTAAACAATCATGGATAAGCCAATTTCACCTTCGGTTTTGAGTTTCCCCTACATATACCTAGTGTTCATGTAACGAGCTTTGTTGCTTTGTTTCAGACAATAGTGGAGCTACATAACAATCTTTCTTTGTACTGCATTAAGTAATGTTTTATTTGACTTGGGTGGACCGACACAATCCCAGTGGACCCAGCTTGTAACTCCTTTGCTTGAGCCAATGATTTGGCACCAGGTCCCAATTTGCTTCCCAATCATGCAAGTGGCATCTTCTTTGCTTGGACCTCCGCAAAATTCTACTAGCATTATTCCTCCCAGATTGCTCCCAGGAACCAATGTTGACAATGCATGATAGACTCTATGGTTGGAGTTTTGTTTTAGCCTTGGGAGGAAGGGGGTGATTCATGCTCCAAGACCCAACCCCTGGAGGAGCAAGGAGCCTGGTGTCTAGGTGAAGGGAAGAGAAGGATCAACTTTAATGTATATTTATTTGTATGTGTCACGGTTTGCATTAGTTGAACTTAGGTTCTATGATGGTATCAGGTTAATTCATGTGATGATTTATGACATACTAGATGGATGATTTTACCTCATGTCATGCTCAAGGTTCCAGTTTTGACTAGAGGGCTTTCTTATCTTTTGAATTTTCTTCATTTATCTGATCTAGAAAGGGTAAAAGGGGAGTTATCTAGATTCTTATTGGTCGATACTTGGATTTGCATATCTTTTTATTGGTATGTCCAATGGGGTCAAGAAATATATGATTTTTGATCAATTTTTTGAGATCTATCCATTGATCTAGGTTAGGAGTCATGATCCTGATGCTAGTTTCTCATATTACAAAAATTAGCCTAATTGGGGTTTATGAGGCAATAATTAGGGTTTGGGTTATATTGATAGGAAAAATAAAGGATTTGAGGTTAGAAATCCAGGAGCGATTGTTCCTACTAGAATAGGTAAGTGGTCCTTGCCTTGGGTTTTAATACACTAAATCATTTAGTTTTGTTCACTTAATCATGTTTAAAGTTCATACTAATGTTATCATGTGAGCACCTTAATGTTTTAAGAGGTATTATCATATGCACATCTTATTAAGATTTACTCCATTAAGATTCATGTTAAGATCAGATGAGCTAAAATAATATAGCTCTACATGTTTGAGTCTAATAATGAAATTATGGGTGAAAACCCCTAAGTAAGATTAGATCAGATCATATCTTACTAAGAACAAATCATTAGGCCCTACTCATGAACATTTTTATGGAAGGTTAGTGCCTCATGAGCCCCCTTCATTTTATGGGTTCAAGCCCAAACCCGTTCACTTTCAGCGTGTTTAGTATGTTTATGTTTATCTTTATTGGGTTCAAGCCCAATCTTGTTCACTTTTAGTGTGTTCAGAAGCTTGCACACGTCGTGTTTGTTGTGAGATCAGATAAGATAAGGTTTATTATGTGCCCTAATAAGAACTCTTAATTAACTAAAGAATGCATCATGAGTAATAATTAATGGTTATGCAAGTTTATATTAGTTTAAAAGATTTATTTAGATTATGTTCATATATTTGTAGAACCCAACCACTTACAATGGTTTTGTCAAATGCATGGATATGTGTGAGTACACATAGGTGGTGGAAAGTGTCAGCAACAACCGCAACAACAATAGTAGTGGGAGGTGCAGTTCATGAAGCTTTTGGATCCTAATTTAGTGAGGTGTTGTTCAAGAGTGTTCATCTAGATTATATTAATATTAATGTTTATGTTAGGTTTCTTTCGTGTTCTTAGGATGTTGGACATTCAATTATTTTCCTTATGCGTGTATTAAGACTATACCACTGGATGCTTCAATTTTTTATGGATTTTTCTAAATGAACAGTACCATGTCACGATTTTGCCATGATCTCCTATGTATGAAAATACTTCTGTTAAGCTTGGGTTGTGTATGTTATGAAGGTTGAGATAAAATTGGAATCAAAGAAATCCTAGAATGACCACCATGGTAAGATCTTATAAGTTACACTGCAATGCTTATGAATGTCACTTTTTACCCTTCCATAGGGCCCCTAGGTGTTGCCCGTGTCACCCTTTCACTCTAGTGGATAGAGTGAACACAACTCTGGGCATGAGGAGATCCTATATGGGTGAGACCCTCCTATCTTATGCAATGTGTTGGTCAGAGCTTTGTCCAATGCAATGGGAGGAAGAGATGGAGGTCATCATTATAGGAGGTATGAAGTCACCCTGATAGACTTCCTCAAGGTGAATCCTAAGACATTTTCTGGAGAAGAAGAGTGTGACGTTGTGGGTAAGGTTGAGGCCTAGATCCACAACCTAGAGAACTTCTTTCATGACTTGGACTGCTCTGAGGAGTCCCACATTAGGTTTGGTATGCACATGCTGAGAGGATCGACTCGTATCTACGGGAAGAACTTTTTTGATGACATATACCTAGATGAAGTGTTCCTCACATGGGAGGAGTTTGTGAAGGCTTTTAAGAGCCACTATGTGTTAGAAGTGATGATGGACAAGGAGGATGAATTACTCTATCTACGAAACTATGGAGAGATGATGGTTACCCAGTATGCCTTGAAGTTTCACATCCTTTAGAAGTACAAAGCCGATATGACTATGATAAACCAAACAAAGAAGTTCATTCAAGGTTGGAAGTAGGAACTCAGCTACTTGATTTCTATATGAGTCCACAATATGATGTAGGAAGCCTTTGATGTTTCTCTAGATCTCAAGGATCACCCATGTAGTGTTGGAAAGAATAACTACAATGGTGGGCAGAAGCATCACCAGCACAACTACTAGTAGAAGAACAACAACTTCTACTAGAACACACTAACAAGCAGCAAGACAAGAAGACAAAGGCACCAAAAGGTGTAACCCACACAACACTACAATAAGAACAACAACAACAGTCCACCCAAGTGCCCTCAGTGTCACGAGATTCATGGGGACAATGCTAGCTTGGACTTGGAGTCTGCTACTTTCGTGGGGAGCTTGGTCATATCAATAGGGGTTGTCCCAAGTTCCTTTAGAAAGGAGGCTATGATGGAAAAGGTGTTGCAGCTAATGCTCCTAGGGAGAAAAGGAAGACTTGCATGTTCATAATGGAGGCATGGGATGGAAAGCTATATCCTATCATAGAAAGTACTAATTTTATTCATGATCATAGTGCTAAAGTCCTATATGATTATGGTGCATCACATGCCTTTCTTTCATCTACACTAGTTGATATTCTTAGTTTACTTGTTGAACATATAAGTTAGATTGGAACATCGTAACTCCTAGTATACATATACATGAATAGGGGAGGATGCATAGTATCTAGCGTTCCCTTGTCTACTAAGGGAAGGGTTTTTTCTGTACACCTTATGGTACTACATATCAAATCTTGAGATGTTATCTAGGGGATGAGTTGGCTTCATTGGAACTATGTGTAGGGAAATACGACATCAGATAGGAAGCAAAAACAAAAAAATTAGTGACATATATTCCATAAAGCATGACTATGTAATGGAAAGGATGGTTTCATGAAGATATGCATGGTCTTGGAGCAAGTCCAACAAAAATCATCATTGATGTAGATTCACACTCTATCTTGGATAGTATCTGTGCAGCTCGTAGTTGTACTGGGACTTGTCTAACTACTCCTCCACAAATAGTAGGCTCAAATGTCATTGTCTTCAGTAGATCCTCTCGTCACAGACTGTTGGTTGGTGTTATCCTCCTTAGTGGTAGGCAATGGCCACCTTGCCTCTAGAAAAGTCCACACAGACCAACTAGAACTCATGTCATCTTGCTAGAATGGGTAGGAAAGGGTTGTCCCTCCTATTGGTGTACTAGTCCCCAACCTGCTCTACCACAACAATGATCCTCAGTTGTATCTCTCCTATAGCTATCCCTCCCTGGTTAGGTAGGACTTGCTTGGGATCTCTTGGTTACCACAACTAGAGAGGACAACAATTGTCAGAGAAACTGATTCTCAATTGTATGTGTTGTGTTCTGGTAAGCCCCCAATGCCCCCTCTATATATATGCAAGGTTTGGGCTAGGGTTCCCAGTCTGTGCGGGAGTGGAAGGGATAGGAAGATCTTGAATTTTCACAGCCTGTTTCTACCAAAATGGTCGTCTAGCACACTAGACAGTTGTCCAACATACCAAATAGTCATCTAGAATGCGAGAAGGTCATCTCGTACTGTGAGATGGTCATTTTGTAGTTTCCCAATTGCATACAAAATTGGTAATTCATTTCTCATTAATGTTGAACATTTATTCCTTGCACTTCAAGTAATGTGTAATCCAAATGAATATGAAAAGTACCTAGAGCCTTGTTTTGGTTGACCTGAATGATCTTGACCATGCGAGACAGTCGTCTCAGTCACCCAGACGGTCGCCTAGTGACCTGAGCCGAGCCGATCAGTTTGTTCAGTTCATACCTTAGCTAATATCAACTCAAATCATCCTGACATTTCAAACTCTTGAGATGGTATTGAATATCCATAGAAACTTATGACATCACAAACAATGAGTGTTGTCTAGCCACACATCATTGCTATCCAAGTAAATGGAAATTTGGAGAACAACTTCAACCTACAATTTGTGTATGGTGTTACAATGTTTGTATAGTTCCTTTGCATTGATATCCAGACTAAACTAGAGGCATGAAGAAGTCATACTCATTATTATTTAATCTTATTTCTTAAACTAGAGCAGACTGTCTGATATATATGTAAGCTCAATATCACATATTGACTCACATGTGCATGGCCACACATTTCTCAGTCTCGCTAATTAAGAGGCATTGGATATCATACTCCCTTAGGAGGGACAAATCCCATCTCTATCACTCAAAGTGAGTCCCCATGTGTCACAGTCACCTAATCATCACATTTACAACAACCCATGTTTCATGATTGCATTTGATGATGTCGAAGCATACTGAATGACATGTGATGAGTGCAGTGATCTCAGGTCAAAGAACCACAAATACCACCATCACTATGAGAGTTGACTATGACTACCATAGTAATGATTTCCATGTGTCAGTATCATGGTGGGTATGTCTGATACATTTTTCTAACATGTATTTGTGTGTTGGGTTTGATATCACCATATCATGACTAATGGCATTCTATCATCAACAAACTCACACTCAGATCTTATGTGTCACTATTGTCTATATACCTTTCACAATAATAACTGATCAAGGACATAATAAGAATGCACATACTCTTAGCATATGTATGATCTCATTGTTCAGGTCCTCAACCTGAAGCATACGTCATTGAGTAATATCATTCTCTAGACATTTATTATGTGATTTCATTATCTCAAAACTGAATAAATAGAATAAATTGAAAGCTTTCCTTTACTAATAATCAAATCATTTACAAGTTATGCCATTACAATCATCATATGATAGGCTCTCTGGGCATACATACCAACAGACTCCCACTTGCACTTAGAGACAATCACCCATGAATCTTATCCCAGGTGGCCTAACATGACTATCATGCTTTTGCTACAAAAGTTCTTTAGTAGCGGGTTTAGCAACATTTGCTTCAAGTTGGTATTTTGTAGTTGTCACATCTCTTCGATGTATGACTATTCATATGAGATGGAAGGTTTATAGTATGTTATTTGATATTCCCAGCCAAACTAGTAGCCCCATTTTTATCATTAGTAATTCTACTATGTCATTGATACTTGGAACCTCACATAAGTTTACCAAAATGAACTTATTCATCCATACAATATCCTATGTTGTTCTTATAACATAGAGACACTCATCTTCTTTGTAGATTTGAACAAGTATCGTTATCTCAAAACCCTTTCTAACTTACAATTCTTATTTAATATCAAACACTAATTTAGATTGTGATCCTTTATTTTTCAGTATGGAAGCTTGATCGGTGTAATCCTTTACACCCAACTCTTCCTTATCACCATACACAAGGAATAGATCCTTTTAGTGCTTCACAAGCACCTAAGGATTTTCATTATGGTAGTCCAATGATTCTCACTGACATCTGACATATACCCTCTCATCATGTCCAATACATACGAGATTGCTAGATAGGTATATATATCCTCTCATCATGTCTAATACATATGAGATGATTGTATATCCTCTTATCATGTCCAATATATATGAGTTAACATGATAGGTAGATAACATGGCATCAATAGATCCAATTGTGAATGCATATGGCATATATCTATGTGTTCTTGTTCTTTACAAGAACTGGGACATTGGGCTCCTGAGAGACTAACTCCATGGAACATGGAAAAGTTTTCTATCATGAGTCTTACATGCTGAACCCTTCAGCGTCTTGCCAATGTATGTGCACTTTCTTAGGCTGAGAAGCTTTCAGATCTATCTCTATAGTTCTCAATTCCTATCACATAGGATGCTTCTTCTAAGCCCTTCATAGAGAAGGTACATTCCTTGCTAGGTTTTAACATTTACAAGATAAGGACGTCATTCCCCATCATTATGTGGAATATTAATATGCTCCCACAAAATCTTTTGTAATCACAGTTGCCATCTTCATTCTAACTCAATTCAAACTCTTTGAGTATCTTGTCAAACTGAAGATTCTAGCTCTGAGTTGCTTGCTTCAATCCAAAAATTGACCTTTGCATCTTATAGACTTTATTTGCATTAATAGATTTATAAAACCTTTAGGTTTTGATCCTTACAACCATTCCAATTAAGGAATGTGGTTTTAACATCCATATGCCAAATCTCATAGTCATGATAAGCTACAATAGAAAGCTTGACCATGATGGGCTTAATCATGGCCATTGGAGAAAAGAATTCTTCATAGTCAAAACCTTGAACTTTTCTAAAACCCTTTGGAACCAATATTCCCTCATAGGTTTGTACTCTACCATCCATGTCGGTCTTCTTCTTGAAGACCCACTTGCACCCTATAGGTTTCACCCCTTCAGCTGGTTCTACCAAGGTCCATACCTTATTGGCATACACAGATTTCATCTCAAATCTCATGGACTCAAACCATTTATTAGACTCTAGTCCCTCAATAGGTTCTAGATAGATTGTTTGATCATCATCAATGAACAACTCACCACCTTCCTGAGTCACAAGATATCCAAATCTCTCAGGTTTAAGGTGTGTCCTACTAGATCTATGAGTTTCCTGTGTCACATGAGGAATTTGAGATTCCACAAAAATTGGTGAGTCTCCTTATTCCTCCTGTACCTCAACAGGTTCAATATTTTCTTGTTGGTCTCAAACCTCTTCGAGCTCTACTTTCCTCCCACTAATTCCTTTAGAAATGAATTTCTTTTCAAGGAATGTAGTTTCTCTAGCAACAAACATTGTGTTATCAGTTAGGTTATACAAGTAGTATCCCTTGGTTTCTTTGGAATATCCAACAAAGTAACATTTATCAGATCTGGGGCCAAGAGTTTTAGGAAACATTTTCTTGACATAAGCTTCACACCCCCAAATCCTTATAAAAGACATTTTGGGATGCTTCCCAGCCCATATCTCATATGGTGTCTTTTAAACCGGTTTTGATAGTACTTGGCTAAGTGTAAATGTGGCGGTTTCAAGAGCATACCCCCAGATGAAAGATAGGAGATTAACAAAATTCATCATAGATCACACCATATCCATTAATGTACTATTCCTTCTTTCTAACACACCATTATGTTGTGGTGTTCTAGGTGGAGTCCATTGTGATACAATAATACAGGCACTTAGAAGGTCCTCAAACTCTTGGTTCAAGTATTCTCCACCTCGATCAGAACAAAGTGCCTTAATACTTTTACCAATTTGTTTATGTACTTCATTCATGAACTCTCTAAACTTTTCAAGAGCTTCTAACTTATGTTTCATCAGGTAAACATAAATCATTACCTACTAAAATCATCAGTAAAGGTAATGAAGAACTGATACCCACCTCTAGCTGTTGTTCTAGAAGGGCCATACACATCTATATGTATGAGTCCTAATAGATCACTAGACCTCTCATTATTTCTAGTGAAGGGAGTCTTGGTCATCTTGCCCAACAAACAAGATTCACATATCTCTGTAGATTTAAAATCAAAAGAGTCTAGATAACCATCTTTATAGAGTTCGGATATGCATTTCTCATTTATGTGCCCTAGATGACAATGCCAAAGGTATGTTAGGTTTGAGTCATTAGTTTTTTGTCTTTTTGTATTTATGTTATATACACTTGTATCTAGATCTATCAAGTATAGACCATAAGACATTGGGACACTGCCATAAAAGATTCCATCTTTATTAATAGAACATCTTACAGTCTTTATAAGAAATTGGAATCCGTTCTTGTCCAAATAAGATACATACATGATGTTCTGATTAATGGAAGGTACATAATAGCAGTTCTCTAACTCTAATATGAGCCCACTTGGTAGAGATAACACATAGGTTCCAACTGCGCTGGCCACAAATCTTGCACCATTTGCAACTGACAATTCTACCTCACCTTTCTGTAATGGTCTACTTCTTTTTAGATCCTTCACATTTGAACAAATATGTGATCCACATCTGGTATCTAGTACCCATTATGAGGAAGTAGTAAACTTAACCTAAATAACGTATATACCAAAAGTAGATATCTCAATCGATTGCTTCATCTTCCTATGTTTTGTTATCCTTCTCCTTATTTTGAGTGCAAAAGACATGGACTTCAACTTAGCCACAGAACACTTCTTGGCTTTGCCTTTGCCTTAGGACTTAACTCCGTTGATCATCATCATGGATTTGTCCATCTTCATTTGTGCTTCGACACTTATCAAAATTTCAAGCAACTATGTCAGAGGTCTATCCATGTTACTCAAGTGATAATACTCGATAAACTGGCTATATGATTTAGGAAACGATTACAAAATCATATCTATGACCAACTCTTAGCCTAAAGGAAATACCATACTATCAAGATGCTTCATATGCCCAATCATATTGAACACATGAGGTTATATTGGGTCTCCCTCTGTCATTTTGCACTCAAATAGTGCCTTAGAGACATTATGCTTTTCATGCTTATAATGATATTTATGCAACTCATATTTCATACAACCCGACATAAGGTTCTTGATGTTCACAACATCATTGGCATGCTTCAAAGAAGCATCCATGTTAGTCTTAGGAGAATTTGGAGTGGATACTAGAACTGGTGTTTCAGGAACATGCATAACACTTATCAAGGTCCTGAACCAATTATGGAAATAAATCTCATTTAATTTGTTTGGTCGTAATGATTGAGTTTTTTCCATTTAATTCTATAAGAGAGAATTTGCATTTTTCAAAAACCATTTTTCTTTTGATTTAATTTGAAAATTCTATATTAATTAGGTCTTTAATGAAATATTTCTTCTACTACTTTATTCAAATTGATATCCCTCAATATCAATTTGGAAGATTGCAGCATACAATCTTCTAGTGGGCCTAGATCCAAAACAATTTAGTTAATACCTAACCAAAGTTGGTGCACATGACCAATTATTAAGGTAGGAAACATTTGCCAATTGCATCTAATGCAACTCTTGGATAGATAATATGCACAACTCCTTTCCATAATCATTTTCATGCTTCTGGGCTTCGACTCTCTAAAAATCACTAGTTAAGCCTGACCCAATAGCCAACACGATAATAATGCACCCTACTTGGTAGGCCCATATTATTACCATCACACTTACATGACATAAACGGTGTACCACCTTTGGGGTTCCCATACTTGATTGATCAAGCTTTTCATGTGTGGTGCTAATGGAAATCATTTTAGACTTAATATTTTATTGAGGGAGTTTGTATAATACATATACATTAACCAATCACCACATATATAGTACATATCTTATACATGCTATAACCCACGATGAAAACATGCAATAAATAGAAGTGATGCTTATGGCCAGCCTAATGTAATTCCTTGGAGCTACAATGAATTACCACAACCTAGCTCCACATCACATGTAGAAACATGTTGTTCATGAAGATATGTGCTTGCCAATCCGGTTGACTAGTTCAACCTTTGAACTGGTCAGCTCGCCTCTTGGCCGGTCACTTGGTCACCTCCATCTGGTTGTCTAGCTCCTCCAAATGACCAGTTGTTGTCTTGTATCTGATCATTTGTCTCCTCCAAAAAGTCATCTTGTCTATTCCTTCTGGCTCCTGGTCGACTCTCTAGTCGGTTGTCTCGGCCCTGCCAACTCGTCGACTCAGACCCTTCATCTGGTCGGCCCGACTCCTCCGTGCAGTCGATTGGCATCTTTCTTCATTTTCAAAACAAAAAAGTAAACTATCATACTTTTATATAACTATTGAGAAACCTCAAGTTACATTCAAGGGGAGCAAAGGTAGAAGACCGAGATAAATAGGATAAACCAACCACACAGCCATGCATGGATAATAGGATTGATTGTCCATAACCATGCTAAACATCTAGCATAAAAACTCACTTTTAGGGTGACACATGTAATTTTCATATATATATACATATATATATATATATATGCATTTGGGTTATTATGTGGTGATTAGTCAGACGTGTACATCAACCATTTTAAATGTTCACATCGTATGCAATAAATAAAATCAGTAAAACCAAAAATCCAATCATATAGATTATCCCAAAACATGATTAATTGACATGGCTCTGATACCAATGTAGGGAAATGTGACATCAGATGGGCAGCAGAAACAAAACTTATACTGACATATTTTCCATTAACCAGCGGATCACACAATAACTATGCAACGGAAAGGATGGTTTCACAAAGATATACCTTGTCTTGGCGCAAGTCCAGCAAAAATCCTCATCGATGAAGATGTGCACTCTCTCTTGGATGATGTCTACACAACTCCTAGTTGCATTGAGACTCGTCAAACTACTCCTCCACGGACAACAGACTCAAATGTCATCGTTTGCAGTAGCTCCTCTCATCATGAACTTTTGGTTGACGTCATCCTCCTTAGCGACAGGCAAAGGCCACCTTGCCTCTAGATAAGTCCACATGAACCAACTAGAACTCATGTCGTCCTGCTAGAATGGACATGAAGGAATTGTCCCTCCCATTGGAGTCAACCTACTCTCCCACAACAATGATCCTTCATTGTTTCTCTCTCACAGCTATCACTCCCTAGTCAGGTAGGACTTGATTGGGCTCTCTTGGTTAACACAACAAAAGAGGACAACAATTGTCAAAGCAATTGATTCTCAATTGCATGTGTTGTGTTCTAGGAAGCCCCCAATACCCCTCTATTTATAGGCAGGCTTTGGGCTAAGGTTCCCAATCTGTGCGGGAGTGGAAGGGACTGGAAGATTATGAGTTTTTGCAACCTACGACCACTAAAATAGCCATATGGAACACTAGATGGTCGTCTGGCATTCGAGATGGTCATCTCATGCTGTGAGATGGTCATTTTGTAGTTTCCCAATCACATACAAAATTGGCAATTTGTTTTTCATTAATGTTGAACAGTAGTTCCTTGCACTTCAAGTAATGTGCAATCCAAAAAAATATGGAAAGTATCTAGAACCTTCCTTCGGTCGACCTGACCAATCTTGCCCATGTGAGATGGCCATCTCAGTCACCCAGATGGTTGTCTGGTGACCTGAGTTGAGCCAGTCATTTCAGTCGGTTTGTATCGCAACCAATTTCAATTCAAATCAGTCTGACACTTCAAATGCCTGTCTCAACCCTTTAGACAACTGTTTGGCACTCTAGATGGCAATCTCACTCAGTGAGATGGTCATTCGGTAGTGCAGTCATCCTAATTTTTTGCGTGAATCAATTACCTAAATGCTTTAGTAATTGATTCAATCATCACTCAAGATCAAACTCCTCTTCTAGATGAGTTCCCATGTGTGTGACCCTATAGGTCCCATATTACGTTGGTAGTGAATGTCTATTACAACTTATGACGTCACAAACAATGAGCAGTGTCTAATCAGACATCATTGCTACCTAAGTAAATGGAAAGTTGGAGAACAACTTCAACCTACAATTTGTGTATGGTGTTCCAGTGTTTGTATAGTTCCTTTGTCAATGATATCCAGATTGAAATGGAGGCATGAAGCAATCATCCTCAATATTATTAAATCTTGTTTCTTGAACCAGAGTAGGTTGTCTGAGATATATGTAAGCTCAATATCACATATTGCCTCACATGTGTCTGGCCACACATTTCTAGTCTCACTAATCAAGAGGCCTTGGATATCATACTCCCTTAGGAGGGACAAATCCCATTTCTATCACTCACAGTCAGTCCCCATGTGTCACAGTCACCCAATCATCACCTTTATAACAACCCATGTTTTAGGATTATGTTTGATTATGTCAAAGCATAGTGAATGACATGTGATGAGTGTAGTGATTTTAGGTCGAATAACCTCAAACACCACCATCACTATCAGATCTGACTATGACTATCATAGTAATGGTTTCCATGTGTCAGTCTCATGGTGGGTCTGTCTGGTACATTGTTCTCTAACGTGTATTTGTGTGCTTGGCTTGATATCACCATATCATGACTAATGAGATTTTGTCATCAACCAACTCACACACTTATCTTATGTGTCATTATTGTCTATTTACCTTCCACAATAACAATCGATCAGGGACATAACAAAAATGCATATGCTCTTAACATCCATATGATCTCATTGTTCAGGTCCTTAACCTAAAGACATACATCATCGAGTAATATCATTCTCTAGACATTTATTATGTTATTCATTATTACAAAACTGAATAAATAGAATAAATTGGAAGCTTGCCTTTATTAATAATCAAATCATTTATAAGTTATGCCATTAAAATCATTATATGATTGGCACTCTGGGCATACATACCAACACTATGTTCTTCTTGACTATAGAAGGAATCTTGTTGTGTTTGCCTATCCTGGGGAGGATCCCCTTGTTGTTAAAGGCAGGAGAATGGATGGGAAGAATCTCTTCATTTATTGCATTTAGGTAGAGAAGTTGAGTAGAAAGGGCCATATTATGTTTCTCAAATAGTTATTAGTCGAGCCGGAGAAATATATTTCTAATATTCTTGTAGTGAGGGACTTTCTTATTGTTTTCCCTAGGGACTTTCTCAGTCTCCCTCCTGATAGAGAGTTGTAGTTCTCTATTGATCTACTTCTAGGTCCTTCTCCAATCTTAAAGTCTCCTTATAGAATGGCCCCTACTAATTTAGATGAGTTCAGAAGAAGCTTTAGGAGCTCTTAGACTCAGGTTTCACTTGCCTGAGTGCCTCCCCTTAGGGTGATCCTATACCCTTTGTTAAGAATAAAGATGGGGCACTACACATGTCGATTGACCATGTAATGCTCAATCATGTGACTATCAAGAATAGGTACCCTTTTCTCAGGATTGATGATCTTTTTAACCAGCTTATGACTACAAAGGTCTTCTCAGAGATTGACTTGAGGAGTGGCTACCATCAATTGAATATTTGGAGTTCTCATATCGAGAAAACAACTTTTTGTACTAGATATGGGCATGATGAATTCATAGTGATGCCTTTCATCCTTAATAATGCTCCTATTATCTATATGGACCTTGTGAACAGGATATTCCATAAGTTCCTTGATTCGTTCATCATTGTGTTCATTGAAGATATTATAATATATTCTAACAATCACCTTGTCCATAGGAACATCTTTCTATTACTCTGGATATGCTCAGGAAGAATCAATTATATGCTAAGTTGTCTAAGTATGACTTCTAGGTTAGAGAAGTCATGTTTCTGGGGCACATCATTTTTTATGAGCACATATAAGTTGATCCAACTAAGGTTGAGTCGGTCAAGAACTAGTATGTTCCTAAAATTCCTATAGATATTTGTAGTTTCCTCCATCTAGCAGGTAACTACATGCATTTCATCCAAGACTATTCCATCATAGCAAAGGCCTCTTACTCATTTGACTAAGAAGAACTATAATTATGTCTGAGATGATGCCTAAAGGGCAAGCTAACATCTACTCCTATACTTGTTCTTTTGTGTCTGATGATCATGGATTTGTAATTTATAGTGATGCTTCAAAGAATGGTATAGGTTATGTGGTCATGCAGAACAAGAGAGTTGTCTCTTACGTTTCTCAAAAATTCAAAGTGCATGAAGAGAACTATCCAAGCAATGACCTTAACTAGGTTATTATAGTTTATGCACTAAAAATATGGAGGCATTACTTGTATGGGATGATGTTTAAGGAATTCTCTTATCACAAGATCCTCAAATATATCATGACACATATGGACCTCAATTGGATGAGTGTATGTGGCTTGATTTCATCAAATACTATGATTTCTCTATCACCTATCAATTAGGAAAAGTCAATGTAGTGTTTTCTGCTCTAAGTAGAAAGAAGGATGTCAGTTGTGCTTCTATCCTAGTTGATAAATGGAAGATGAAAAACGAGTTGATAGAGTGGATAGTGTTGCTTGCTGAGGTCAAGTTGAAGTTGGCACATATCGTGATCAAGCTGGATTGGAATTGTGATGTACATAATGCACACCAGTGTAGCCCCCAGTATCCACATTTGTAGAGATTCTTAAGAGAGACATGACTATAACCACAAAGGGTAATTATGGTGAGATTTAATGAATGGAAGATTGTAGATACTTTATGATGAGCTGAAGTAGAATATTCTATTTTAGGCAAATGGCACGCAGTACACTATTTATACATGCTCTACAATGATGTATCAGGATATGAAGAAAATCTTCTGGTAAGAAGGTATGAATAAAGATATATCTACTTTTGTTTCTAGATGACTGACATGTCAATAGGTGGAGGCTAAACACCAAAGTCCTGGTGGTATCTCCAACCCCTTGATGTTCCTGAGTGGAAGTGGGAGAAGATATCCATGGATTTAGTTACTTGTTTTCCCAAGACTAAGAAGGCATGATGCAATATGATAGTGGTTGATTGTATGAATAAAAGTGCACACTTTGTAGCTTATAAAACCACTACTAGTGTTTTTGAGATGGATGATATGTATATCATGAGAGTGTATGTTTGCATGGTGTTCCCTGTTCTATTATTTCGGATAGGGACCCAAGGTTTACTTCTAAGTTTAGGGATGAGTTAGGAAATTACCTTCATTTTAGTACTACTTATCACCCTCAAATGAATGGGTAGTCTAAAAGGTCTATTCAGACTTCAAAGGACATACTTAGAGCATGCATGCTTGATTGGGCAGGATCTTGGTCAAAGTTCATGCCTCTGACTGAGTTTTCTTATAATATTAATTTTTACAGTACTATAGGCATGGCACCACATAAATCTCTTTATAATAGGAAATGTAGGTCGCCATCTCTCAGGAGTGAGTTTCATGAAAGAAGCTTGATCTAAAGTGACAATTTGCATTTCTATACAGATTAAGTTTATCTTATTAGAAAGAGGATGAAAACTACACATGACAAACAAAAGAAGTATGTTGATGCACATAAATCTGATAGAGAGTTCAAGGTGGGTGGTTGTGTTTTATTGAAAGTCAAGCCCATAAATCTATTTTTAGATCGAATATCAAGAGTAAACTTAGCCCTCATTATATTGGTCCTTTTGAGATCCTTGATAGGGTGGGAAAAAGTGGTTATAGGTTAGCACTACCACCAGCTTATCAACAAATTCATAATGTGTTTCATGCATCCTTGTTGAGGTTGTACATCAAGGATATATCTCATGTTCTTGTTCATGAGTCTATAGAGATCTGGGAGGATCTTTCTATGAATAATTGCCCTTGAGGATTATGAATGTTCAGACCAAGAAGTTGAAGAATAAGGATATTTCTCTAGTCTAAGTTTTATGGAGGAATCACAATCTTGAAGAACATACATGAGATCTTAGAGATTGGATGCTAAATGAATTCCCATAGATTTTTAGTCCTTGATGTTTCAAGGATGAAACTTTTATAAGGAGAGGAGGATTGTCACATACTCATTTTCCTTAGGTATGTAATTTTTTGTTACATATTTACACTCCTTTATTAGATTAAATATGCCTAATGTTCTATTTATGCCTTTTGAGGGTATAATAAGTGATGAAACTAATTTTATGTTATAGATCATGATGAAATAAGCATCATGTCCAATTTTGGCAAGATAATGTTTTTCTATGATTTTGTAGGAATAATGGGGGTTCAAACCTAATTAAATTAGTTAAGACTCTTGGTTTATGAATTTGGGAATCTTAGCCCACAATAGTATCCTACATGTCAATAGGAATCTATTGTTAACATTTGAGAGATTTTTGACCCTATTTAACCCCTTAAACAATTTTTGGAAGTTTCTATATAGTTAGGGCCTAAATAACCCTGATATTGAGTAAATGACACAATTTCATATAGTTGAATATGATTTTAATGTCACACTGACATTATTTGTAGGTCTGTGACTTTCTAGCCAAGGTCTGTGTTATTTTCCAATTGTCATACGCTCCTTATCTTTTTCATTTTTTCCTGATTGTTGTCCACTGTTGGATGGGATCGAAGGGCAAGCTTTTTGTCACCTACCTCCCACTCAGGCCTAGACTTTGCACGGTCTAGTTATCTCCAAGATATTTATGACTTTCCTTATTTCCATTGCAAATCTAATAGGGATTTTGATCCTAATGGTTTCAGGACTAAAACCTGGACATATAAATATGTGGTAGCTAACCCTAATTTTCTTCACTCTCAAAATATTGAAACCCATCTTTTGCAACTTCTCTAGTGATTGTTATAGTCATAATTCACTCACCCTTTGTCACTCCCTAAAGCTTCATTACCTCTCAAAAAACATCTTCCTTCATTCAATTTTGGCTCAACTACTTGGAGTCTACGTATCCAATCTGATCTTCATCTCTAACTGTCACAGTTGTTCTAACACAATTCCTTCTTCTCTTGGACAAATTAGGATTGTAGTAAGTTTCAAGTACACGTTCTTCTTGTTTGAAGCCTTCATTTGTTTCACATTTTAATCTGCGTTGGGTCGACAAACTCCTCACCTTGTTGGAGAGGGGATGGTAGCCAGGCTATCTCATGCAATGTTTTGCCTCAAATTCTCCTCTCTGACCTTAGGACAATCATGGAACAGCCAACATCATATTTAGTTTTGAGTTTCCCTCTCTAATACCTCATGTTCATGTATCATGCTTTACTTCTTTATTCTCAACCATGGTGGGGCTACATAATGGTTTTTGTGTGTACCGTTCATTGAGCATTGTTTTCTTTGACTTGGATAGACCCGCACAAACCCAATGGACATGGCTTGTGTCTCCTTTGCTTGAGCCAATGATTTGGCATGAGGCCCAAAACTGCTTCCCACTCATGCGAGAGGCATCTTCTTTTCTTAGACCTCTCTAAAATCCCAGTGGGCATCGTTCTGGTTGGAGTGCTCACACAAAGCAACAGTGCCTGAGGTTGGAGTTTTTTTTGGCCTTGGGAGGAAAGGGGTGCTTCGCGCTCCATGACCCAGCCCCTAGAGGAAGGATCCTAGTATTCATGTGAAGGAAAGAGAAGGCCCAAATGTACTATAGATTTTTTTGTATGTGTCACAATTTTCATTAGTCGAACTTAGATCCTAGGATGGTATCAGGTTAATTCCTATAATGATTTGTGATGTAGTTATGGATGATTTTAACCATTGTTATTCTCAAGGTCCCATTTGATCAAAGGGCTTTCTTGTCTTTTGGTTTTTTTGTTTATCTAACCCAGGAAAAGGATAAAATGCGAGTTATCTAGATTCTGATTGGTCGATACGTGGACTTTCATATCTTTTTTATTGGTATCTCCAATGGGGTCGAGTAATATATGGTTATTGATCAATTTTTTGAGATCTATGGACAGTTTAGGATTCATGATATCGACTTTGGTTTCTCAGGTTTCAAAACATAGCCTAATTAGAGTTTATGAGACAATAATTAGGTTTTGGGTTATACTAATAGGAAAAATAAAGGATTTGATATCAGGAATCTAGGAGTGGTTTCTCTTATTTGAATATGTAAGTGGTCCATGCCTTGGGTTTTGTTACACTACATCATTTAGTTTTTCTCGCTTAATCATGTTTAAAGTTCATAATATATATGTTATCATGTGAGCACCTTAATATTTTAAGATGAATTATCATATGCACATCTTTTCAAGATTTCATGCATTAAGATTCTTATAAAGATAAGATGAGTTAAAAGAATATACCTCTACATGTTTAAGATCAATAATGTAATTGAGGTGAAATATCTTAAGTAAGATAAGATCAGATTAGATCATATAAAGAGCAAATAATTAAGTCCTACTCTGGACATTTTTATGGAAGGTTGGGGCCTCATGATCCCCCTTCATTTTATGGGTTCAAGCCTAAATCAGTTCACTTTTAATGTGTTCAGTATGTTTATGTTTATCAGGTTCAAGCCCAATAATGTTCACTTTCAGTGTATTCAGAAGCATGTAGACCTCATGTGCATTATGAGATCATATCACATAATTTTCATTAAGTATGTGCCCTAATAAGAACTCTTAATTAAGTTAAGAATGCATTCTTAAGTCATAATTAATGGTTATGCAAGTTCATATAAGTTTTAAGATATATTTAGATTATGTTTATATATTTATCAAACCCAACCACTTGCAATAGTTTTCCTGAATTCATGGCTATGTTTGGATGCACATAGGTGGTGGATAGTTCCATCAGCAGCCGCATCATCAGTAGCAGCAAGAGGTGCAGTTTGTGAATCTTATAAATCCTACCCTAGTGGGCGTTTTCTAGAGTTTTCCTCTATCTAATCTTTATATTCATGTTTATTTTATGATTCTTTCATGTTCTTAGGATGTTGGACACTTAATTATTTCCCTTACGCATGTATTAAGACACTACAAATGAATGCTTTAAATTTTTGTGGATTTTTCTTAATGAATGGTACCATGTCACAATTTTTGCATGATCTCCAATTCATGAAAATGCTTCATTTATGATTGGGTTGTGTATGTTATGGAGGTTTTGATAGTTCCTTCCTCCATGCCTTACTTAATAGCAAAAAAAGAAGTTTTTTCATTATGTCATGTTTTATTCTTGGGACAACCCTCTTTTGTTTAAGCAAGGCACTGATGGACTGATCCAAAGATGTATCCTAAATTTAGAGGTTCCATGTGTGATCTCAAAATGTCACTCCTCTCACTATGGAGGATATCTTGGATGATTTGAAACATCAATTAATATTCTTCATGAAGGTTTCTGTTATCCAACATTGGCTTGAGATGTCATGCATTTGTTAAAGTGTATGATAGATGCCAAAAATTAGGCAGAATTCTGAAGCAGGATGAGATGCCACTCAATTCATTTCTGGAGATCAAAATTTTTGATGTATGGGGTGTCCATTTCATGGGTCCCTTTCCTTCTTCATGAGGTTATATATTCTATTCTTTTACTTGAGAATATGTATCCAAATGGATAGATGTAATCCCTCCACAAGCTTCAAATGCAAAGTCCATGACCAAGTTATTTTAAAAGATTATTTTTCCTAGATTTGGTGCCCCAAGGGAAGTCATATCTATTGGAGGCAGTAATTTAATGAAAGAAACTTCAACAATTTATTGAGAAAGTATGAAGTGAAGAATAAAATCTCAACACCATACCATCTACAAACTGCATAACAAGTTGAAGTTTCTAATAGACAATAGAAAACAATACTATAGAAGACAATTCAAGATCAAGAAAAGATTGGGTACCTAAATTAGATGATGCATTATGGGCCTATATGACAGCTTTAGGGCACCAATTGGAACAATTCCATTCAGAGTGATTTATGGAAAATCTTTTTATCTACCCGTTGAACTTGATCATTGAGAAATCATATTCTCAACTACATCATGAAGAAGGTAGGAGAAAGAAGGTCTCTACAACTCAAAGAAATAGAAGATCGCTACTTAGATGCATATGAAAATGATAAGATATCCAAGGATCAGACAAAAGTTGGCATGCCAATAGGATTAGACATAATGAGTTGTTAGAATGTGACCAAATGATATTGTTCAATTCAAGATTAAAGCTTTTCCTAGGTGAATATATTGTAGGGAAATATGGCTACAGAATCAGTAGTGGAAACAAAAATTTTATTGATCATATTCCCCATAAACTAGCGGATTGCGTCTATAACTATAAGATGAGAAGGATGGTTTTGAGGATGTACATGGTCCTAGAGAAACTCTAGCAACATCTCCTCATTGTCTTAGATGTTGAACCATCTTCTAGTTGCACTGGGACTCTTCTAACTGTTTGACCTCCTGGTCTGCATCATGGACTGTAGCCTCAAATGTCGTTATCTGCAGCAACTCCTCTCACAATAGATTGTTGGCTGATGTTATTCTCCTAGTGGAAGATGACGGCCTCCCACCTTTAGAGAAGTCCACACATACCGCCTAGAACTCATGACGTCCTGATACAATGGACATGAAGGAGTTGTCCCTCCCGTTGGTGTACTAGTCATCGACTTGCTCTCCCACAATAATGATCTTCAGTTGGTCTCTCTCGTAGTTATCCCTCCCTCATCGGGTAGGACTTGCATGGGCTCTCTTGCTTACCAAAACCAAAGAGGACAACAATTTTCAAAGCAATTGATTCTCAATTGTCTTTGTTGTACTCTAGGAAGCCCCATTATCCCTATATTGATAGTAGAGGCCAGGGTCAAGGTTCCCAGTCTGTGCGGGAATGGAAGGGCCGAAAGATCTTGAATTTTCTCAACAATTTTGGAAATTTTCACATGTCACATCCGAACTGATCATTTGGAATACTAGATAGTTAGTTGGCATAGTACAGGTGGTCATCTGATACTTTCCCAATTTTGTACATGTTTTGACAATTTAGTTCTAATTAATGCATAACATGACATCAACACCAATCCTTGATGCAATCAAATTACACCGCCAAACTGGCCATTTGGTTCAGACAAGCTGGTTGTCTCCCACCACAAGACAGTCATCTCACAAAAGCGAGATCGGCATCTCACAACCCGGGTTAGGCTGAATTCCAGACAATGTACAATACAATCATCCTGACACTCCAAACGAATGTCTCAACACTTGAGCCGATTGTTTGGTAGTCCAATCAGCTGATTTGTTGCATGAATTGAATACCTAAACACTTTAGTAATCAATACAATCATTATTCATGATCAAACTCCTCTTCTAGGTCAAGACCTATGTGTGTGACCCTATAGGTCCCATATCATGTTGACAGTGAATGTCCATAACTAACTTGTGACATCACTAGCAAACAATGGTGCCTCGACTCACATCAGTGCTACCCAAGTGAATAGAAATTTGGGGAACAATTTCAACCTACAATATGTTCTTGGTGTTATAGTGTTTGTATAATTCCTTTGTCACTAATATCCATATTGAACTCGAGGCATGGATTGGTCACCCTCTTCAACATTCAATCTTATTTCTTGAACCAGAGCAGACTGTCTGAGATATATGTCAACTCAATATCACATATTGACTCATGTGTGCATGACCATGCATTTCTCAGTCTCACTAATCAAGGGGCCTAGGATATCATACTCCTGTAGGAGGGACAAATTCCATCTCTATCACTCACAGTTAGTCCTCATGTGATAGTCACCCAATCATCACCGTTATATCAACTCATGTTTCAGGATTGTGTTTGATGATGTCAAAGCATGTCGAACGAGATGTGATGAGTGCAGTGATTTTAGGTTTAAGAACCACAAACACCACCATCACTATGAGAGTTGACTATGACTACCATGGTAATGGTATCCATGTGTTAGTCTCATGGTGGGTCTGTCTGATACACTATTCTCTAACATGTAACTGTGTGCTTGGTTTGATATAGCCATATGATGACTAATGAGATTATGTCATTGATAAACTCACATCCTGATCTTATGTGTCATTGTTGTCTATCAACCTTCAACAATAACAACCAATCAGGGACATAATGAGAATATATATATGTACTCTTAACATCTGTACGATCTCATTTCCTCAAGCCACGTACTTGAAGACATAAGTCATTGAGTAATATTATTATCTAGACATTTATAATGTTATATCATTATCTCATAACCAAAATAAACATAATAAACTGGAAGCTTGCCTTTATTTATTAATCAAATCCATTACAAATTATGACATTACAATCATCATATGATTGGTCTCTAGGCTTACATACCAATAGACTCCCACTTGCACTTAGAGCCAATCACCCACGAATCGTATCCCAAGTGATCTAACATGGCCATCATGCTTCTACTATGAAAGTTCCTTTGTCAAGGGATCAACAACATTGTTCTCAGTTGGTACTCTACAAATCTTTACATCTCCTCATTGTATGATCTCTTGCATGAGATGGAACTACCTTTGTATTTTCTTTGAGTGTTGATGTGATCTGGGTTCCTTAGCTTGTGCAATATCTCCATTGTTTTCACAATAGCTCAATTGTGTTGCTGATGCTTGGAACAACCCCAAGTTCATAGATGAACTTCTTGATCCATACAACCTCCTTTATTGCATTCAGTGCAGCAATATACTTCATTTTGTTGTAAAATTGGCAACTATCATTTGCGTGGAACTCTTTTAGCTTTTAATTCTATTGTTTAGGCAAAACATGAATCGTGATTGTGATTTGTAATCATCTTGGTCATTTTGGAATCTTGCATCCACGTAACCCTTTACCCCAACTCTTCCGCTCCACTGTAGACCAAGAATTGATCCTTAGTTCTTCTCAAGTACTTGAGGATGTTCTTCACGGCTATCTAGTTAGCATCACCTCAGTCTAACTGATATTTGGTCATCATGCTCAAGGCATACGAGACGTCTGAATGGGTACTTAACATTCCATACATGATTGATCTAATTGCTAAGGCATATGGAATCAAACTCCTATGTTTCCTTTCTTCACAACAACTGGAATATTGAGCTTTAGAGATGGGGATACCATGATGCATAGGTATGTTTCCTCTCTTTGAGTTCTCCATGCTAAACCACTTCAACACTTTGTCAATGTATCGGCTTTGACTTATTCCAATAACCCTTTTGGATCTATCTCTATAGATCTTTATCCTCAAGATGTAGGATGCTTCTCCCAAGTCTTTCATAGAGGACGTATTTCCAAGCCATGTTTTTACCTTTTGTAAAGTAGGGATGCCATTCCCCATTAATAGTATGTCATCTACATATAATATGAGGAATTTTATTATGCTCCCACTAACCTTATTGTACACACAAGATTCATTTTCATTCTGAATAAATCCAAACTCTTTGAATGTCTCATCAAAACGAAGATTTCAACTCAAAGATCCTTGCTTTCATCCATATATTGACCTTTATAGCTTACATACTTTATTTGCAAACTTTGGATTTATAAAACCCTTAGGTTGTGTCATATACACATCCTAAAAAAAACTCTCATTAAGGAATGCAGTTTTACATCTATTTGCCAAATCTCATAGTCATGATAAGCTGCAATAGCAAGCATGATCTTGAAAGACTTAACCATGGCCACTGGAGAATTTGTTTTTATCATAAGTCAACACCTTGAACTTGTCTGAAACCCTTTGCAACCCTTCTTGAAGACACACTTTCACCCTATGGGTTTTACCCCTTCATGTGGATCCACCAAGGTCCATACCTTGTTGGTGTACATGGATTATGTCTTAGATCTCATGGCTTCAAGCCATTTCTCTTACTCTAGTCCCTCAATAGCATCTTGATAGGTTATTCGCTAATCCTCTATGACCAATTCACTGCCTTCCTACATCAGAAGATATCCATATCTCTCATGTTCAAAGTGTGTCCTACTAGATCTATGAGGTTTGTGTGTCACGTGAGGAATTTGAGATTCTACAACAATTTGTGAGTCTCCTTGTTCCTCTTGTACCTCAACTGGTTTAATGTTTTCTTATTGGTCTCAAACCTCTTTGAGTTCTACTTGTCTCCCACTTATTCCTTTGGAAATAAATTCCTTTTATAGGAATACATCATCTCTGGAAACAAACACTTTGTTGTCAGTTGAATTATACAAGTAGTACCCCTTGGTTTCCTTAGGATATCCAACAATTTAACATATATCAGATCTACGGCCAAGCTTTTCATGAAACATTTTCTTGACATAAGATTCACATCCCCAAGTCCTCATAAAAGACATTTTGGGATGCTTCCTTGTCCAATCTCATTTGGTATCTTTAAAACCAATTTTTGACAGTATTCGGTTAAGTGTAAATGTGGTAGTTTCATGAGCATAACCCCAAAAGGTTGTAGGAAGATTAGCAAAACTCATCATAGATCGCACCATATCAAGTAATGTGTGATTCCTTCTTTCTGACACACCATTATGTTGTGGTGTTCCACGTGGAGTCCATTATGATACAATAGCACAAGCTCGCAGAAGGTTCTCAAACTCTTGGTTCAAGTATTCTCCACCTCAATCAGACTGAAGTGCCTTAATACCTATACCAAGCTAGTTATGTACTTCATTAATGAACTCTATGAACTTTTCAAGAGTTTCTGACTTATGTATCATTAGGTAAATAATGTCATACCTACTAAAATCATCAGTAAAGGTAATGAAGTCTAGTAGTTGTTCTAAAAGGGTCATACACATCAGTATGTATGAGTCTTGATAGATCACTAGCCCTCTCACTATTTCTAGTGAACGGAGTCTTGGTCATCTTGCCCAATAAACAAGATTCACATGTCTCTATTGATTTGAAATGAAAAGAGTCCAAATAATCATCTTTATGGAGTTTCGGCATGCATTTCTCATTTATGTTCCCTAGAACACAATGCCAAAGGTATATTTAGTTTGAGTCATTGAGTTTTTGTCTATGGGTATTTGCATTATATAAACTTGTCTCTAGATCTATAAAGTATAGACATTAGACATAGGGTCACTAACATAAAAGATCTCATCTTTACTAATCAAACATCATCCATTCTTTATAAGAAATTCGAATGTGTTCTTGTCTAAACAAGATACAAATATGATGTTCCTATTAATTGTAGGTACATAATAGCAGTTCTCTAACTCTATTATTATCCCACTAGGTAGAGATAACTCATAGGTTCCAACTACGATGGCAGAAATTCTTGCTCCATTGTTAACACACAGTTCAACCTCACCTTTCTCTAAAGGTCTACTTCTTTTTAGATACTTCACATTTGAGAAAATATGTGATCCACATCCATTATCTAGTACCCATGGTAAAGAAGTAGTGAAGTTAATCTCAATTATGCATATACCAGAAGCAGAGATCTCTATCCCTTGCTTCATCTTCCTTGATTTCCTCATCCTTCTCCTTACTTTGAGTGTAGAATACTTGGACTTTATCTTGGCCACAAAATGCTTTTTGGCATTGAATTTGTCCTTGGACTCAACTCCGCTAATCACCGTCACATATTTTTCCATCTTCATTTGTGCTTCGACACTTATCTAGATGTCAAGCAACTCTTAAGGCTGTCCAGCCATGTTACTCAATTGATAATACTTGATAAACTGGCTATATGATTTAGGCAATGATTGCAAAATCATATTCGTGGCCAACTCTTGACCTAAAGAAAATCCCAATTTTTCTAAATGCTCCATGTATACAATCATAGTAAGCACATGAGGCTCTACTGGATTTTCCTCTATCAGTTTGCACTCAAATAGATCCTTAGAGACATCATAGTTTTCATGTTTATCATGTTGTTTATGCAACTCATAGTTCATATAGTCCACCATAAGGTTCTTGATGTCTGCTATATCATTGGCATGCTTCAAAGAAGCATCCATGCTAGTCTTCGGTGAATTTGGAGTGGATACTGGCATTGGTGTTTCAGGATCATGCAAAACACTTCTCAAGGTCCTAAACCAATTATGGAAATAAATCTCATATAATTTGTTCAATTGTAGTGATTGAGTGTTTTCCATTTGATTCTAGAAGAGAAAAATTGTATTTGTCACAAAACTTTTTATTTTATTTGATTTGATTTGAAAATTTGATGATATCAATTAGTTCTTTAATTAATTATTGCCCCCATTATTTTATTCAAATTGATAGCCCCCACATATCAATTTGGGATATTGCAGCATACAATATTCTAATGGGCCAACATCCATATTTCATCAAATCATGAGTCAACTTTGGTTGATCGCCCATGACTTGAATATTTAGGTAGGAAATCATGCCAATTGCATCCATATGCAACTCTTGGATAGATGATATGTGCAAATCCTTGCCATAATCATCTACATGCTTTTGGGCTTGGGCTCTCCAAGATCACCAATTAAGCCTAACCCATTAGCTAAGACAATAATAATGCATCCCACTTTGGTGAAACCTACATTACTACCATCACACTTCCACGAGATAGAAGGCATATTATGCTTTGTTATATCCTACACTTGGTTGATCAAGATTTTCATGTGTACTTCTATTTGAAAGCATCTAAGACTTAATATTTTAATTGAGGGAGTTTGTATAAATACATATACTTTATCCAATCACCGCATATATAGTATGTATCATATACATGCTATATCCCACAATGAAAAACATGCTATAAAAAAAGTGATGGTTATGGCCAACCTAATGTAATTCATTGGGGCCACAAGGAATTACCACAATATAGTCTACATCATATGCAGAAAACTATTGCTGATGAAGATATGTGTTTGCCAATCCGGGTTGACTAGTTCAACCTTTGAACTGGTCGGCTTGTTTCCTGGCCGGTCGGTTGGTCACCTCCAACCGGTCGTCTAACTACTCCAAATGACCAGTTGGTTGTCTTATATTCAATCATCTGGCTCCTCTAAATGGTCATCTCATCTAGTCCTTTGGGCTCCTGGTCAGGTCACTAGCCAGTCGGCTCGGACACGCCAGCTGATTTGCTCGTCTCCTCTGAGCGGTCGGTTGGCATTCTTCTTCTTTATCAAAACAAGAAAGTAAACTATCCTACTATTACATGATTATAGGGAAACCTCGAGTTACATTCAAGGGGAGCAAAGGTAGGAGAGATTTAACTTTACATTGGGAAGATAAGGTAGATGCTTGATACGCAGACTGACACAAATAGGATTAACCAATCATACAACCATGCACAAATAATAGGGGTTATTGGTCATAACCATGCTACCCATTTACCATCAAAACTCACTTTTAAGGCAATGTGTGTAAATTGCATATATATATATATATATATATATATATATATATATATATATATATTAGTTTGGGATTTTGTGTGGTATTTGATTGGACATATTTATTTGCATCACATGCAATAAAAAAACTACAAAACCAAAATTCGATCGTATCGATTATCTCGTAATATAGTAAATTGACGTCGGCTATGATACCACTATTGGGAAAAATGACTACAGAATAGGCAGTAGAAACAAAACTTTTATCTATTATATTCCCCTTAAACCAGCGGATCATGTCAATAACTATAAGATGGGAAGGATGGTTTTGAAGATATACCTGGTCCTGGAGTAAGTCCATTGATATCTCCTTGTCATCGTATATGTGCAACCATCTTCTAGTTGCGGTGGGACTCGTCTGAATGTTGCACTTGCTAGTCTGCACCACAGACTGCAGCCTCCAATTTTGTCATTTGCAATAGCTCCTCTCACAATAGACTATTGGTTGATGCTATTCTCCTAGCATCAGACAATGGCCTCCTGCCTCTAGAGAAGTCCACACGGACTTCCTAGAACCCTGTCATCCTTCTAGAATGGATAGGAAGGTGTTGTCCCTCTTGTTGGTGCACTAGTCACCAACTTTCGCTCCCACAATAATGATCTTCAGTTGTTCTCTCCCTAGTCGCGTAGGACTTTCTTGGGCTCTCTTGGTTACTACAACCATAGAGGACAAAAATTGTTAGATAAACTGATTCTTAATTGTTTTTATTGTGCTCAGGGAAGCCCCCAGTACCCCTCTATTTATAGTAGAGGCTAGGGTCAGGGTTCCCAGTCTATGCAGGAGTGGAAGGGACCAAAAGATCTTGAATTTTTGTAACAATTTTGGAAATTTTGCAACCTATGGCACCCGAAACTATTTTCTGGCATACCCGGTGGCCATCTGGCACACTTCAGATGGTCGCCTGGTACTTTCCCAGTCTTGTACATGTTTCTGCAATTCAATTCCAATTAATACATAACATGACGTCAACACCAATCCTTGATGCAATCGAATTGCACCCCCAAATTGTCTGTTTAGTGCAGACGATATGGTCGTCTTACACCACATGAGATGGACGTCTTGCAAAAGTGAGATGAACATCTCATAGCCTGGTTCAGGATGAATTCCAACCAATGCACAATACAATCAGTCTGACACTCCAAACGGTTGTCTAAATACTTGATTGTTTGGCAGTCCAGTCAGCTGATTTTTTGTGTGAATTGAATAATTAAACACTTTATTAGTCAATCCAATCATTATTCATGATCAAACTCCTCTTCTAGATCAAGACCTATGTGTGTGACCCTATAGGTCCCATATCATGTTGGCAGTGAATGTCCATAACTAACTTATGGCATCACAAGCAAAGAGTGGTTCCTAATCACTCATAAGTGCTACCCAAGTGAATGGAAAGTTGGGGAACAACTTCAACCTACAATATGTACTTGGTGTTACAGTGTTTTTATAATTCCTTTGTCACTAATATCCAGATTGAACTTGAGGCATGGAGTAGTCAGCCTCTTTAACATTCAATCTTGGTTCTTGAATCGGAGTAGACTATTTGAGATATATGTAATCTCAATATCACATACTGACTCACAAGTGCATGGTCATGCATTTTTCAATCTAGCTGGTCAAGAGGCCTAGGATATCATTCTCTATAGGAGGGAAAAATCCCATCTCTATCACTCACAGTAAGTCCTCGTGTGTCACAGTCACCCAATCATCACCATTATAACAACCCATGTTTCAAGATGGCATTTGATGATGTCAAGTCATACCAAACAATATGTGATGAGTGTAGTGATTTTAGGTCTAAGAACCACAAACACCACCATCACTATGAGAGCTAACTATGATTGCCATGGTAATGATTTCCATGTGTCAGTCTCATGGTGGGTCTATCTGATACAGTGTTCTCAAACATGTATCTATGTACTTGGTTTGATATAGCCATATCATGACTAATGAGATTTTGTCATTAACCAACTCGCACTCTGATTTTATGTGTCATTTTTGTCAATCAACCTTCCATAATAACAACTGATCAAGGACATAATGAGAATATATATGTACTCATAACATATGTATGATCTTAATTCCTCAAGTCACATACTTGAAGACATACGTCATTGAGTAATATTATTCTCTAGACATTTATATTGTTGCATCATTATCTCATAACTGAATTAAATAGAATAAATTGGAAGTTTGCCTTTATTTAATAATCAAATCAATTGCAAATTATGTCGTTACATCCATCATATGATTGGCTCTCTGGGCATACATACTGACATATGAATAAAATGATTTGGTTCATTCATACTTGTCAAACTAGTTACCCATGGATCTATTAAATCACAAGGACAAAACACCCCTTCAAAGTTAGTGGACAGAGACTCAAGTTTTATACTCCAGGAGAGATGATTAACAAGGGAGTCACCTACTCCCTCTCTAATGCAAGTTAAATATGATTAGGAGTCTCACTTTGGAATTTAAGTGGAGTACCTTTGCTGAAGATCACCCCACACTTATTTTATCTTTAATCATGTCATTTATTTTGAATTTAATACTTTCAAATAAATGGTATAATGGTGAAATCTTAATTTGAAGCCTCCTTGTGATCATTTTTGAATCTTTATTGGAGATACAACCAACAAAATTTGAAGACTCATAGAAGAACTACATTTTATGATAGCAACCTAGAGACATGGTGTATAGAAGTTATACACGATGTATGCATCTTGAAGTCTCGTATATGTGGTTCCTACAACATGTCATGTGACCTTTTTACACATTGTGCACAATGCATCCTCGACAAATCTAACAAAACATCATTTCACCAACACAATGTGCCCTCTAGCCACACAACATGTACCTGTAGAGAAATTTCACACAACATGTTATTAACATGGCATGTGTTACTCTCAAACAGCATGTAAATAGCCATAAAATAGGGTTTCCCCCTTTTAGGTTCATTTACACAATTTGAAACCAGCACAACCATTTCTTCTCTCACATTGTGCTAGGCCTTTCAACACCCTCTTTTCCCTCACCTGTGGTGTCTCCCTTGGCCAACCTACAATTTCCACTACAACCTTTGGATCATCCACCTATCTACAAGTCTCTAATGACATTACTCCTTCATTGTCGACCATCAAGCAACCATTTCTAATGTGGGCTCTCTCATTTGACAACCTCAAACTGCAACTCCATAGTTGTCAGTAAGACCCTGACCAGGATTGTTGCTCTTCTCCACACCCATTGCCCTATTGGCCACCACTTCCACTCGTTGGGCATCACCAACTTCAATCTCATTATATGTAACTTCATGATCATCGTGATGTGCTTTGCCAAGCCATGTTGTCCAGCCCCTTCCATGTCATGGGTAAAAATCTCCATGTTGTTTTGTTTTGTTCTCCATGCCATGTTTTCCAAAGGTCAATGTTGTGCTTTAGAAATGCTACTCAAAGTTCTTCCTCACCCTACCACCATTTGTTCACTATTGGCATGTAAATGTTGACTGTCAAATGCGTGCATGCTGAGACATATTCAGCTACTGTAGGAACTTTCACCTCCTCCTTGCATTTCACTCTCATCAAAGAATATAAAGTCACTTACCATAGGTTGGCCACACATTGGGTGCTAAATTACAAGGTTTGCCTATGAAAACACCATTGTTTCCCTCAGATATCATGATGAAGGGATGGAATCACTCTGCAACCTAGGAATATATCATTGTTTTCATCCACCATGTCACCACATAACCCACTTGTCATATGAATTTCTTAAGACACTCAACTGTGAAGATGATCCCAAGAATGTTGTTTAGCCATTGGGTATGTATCATTCATTTTAGACTCCCAAATAAACCTTATCAAATAGTTTTCAAACAATTTTGTGAGTTGTATGGTCCCCACCTATGTTAGCATCATCGTTCTTCTAGGAGCCTTTGAGTCAGATGATTTCTAGAGCAGAAATGTAGATGAGATTGTCTACAAGGAGCCACTAGCTAGGGATTTGCATATGTGCAATCATATTTTGTGCTATATTCACATGCTTCTTAGCATCTGGTTGTTTACTAGGAAGGAAACTCAAGGATTAGTGAGCAAGTAAGAATTATTCTTCCTATGCAGAATGCTTCATAACTATATGATAAATATCAAATATTTTGAGTTTAAATGGTCAAAATGACAATAGATGAGGCATAATGATTAGCAGGGCTAATAACAAATTGGACATCAAGTTGGAGATTTACTTAGATGATCTTGATAATTTCATAGGGAGGAACATAGTTAATTGGAAGTTCCTTATCTCTTGAAACCTCCTTTCACCAGCACCATCTGACAATCAGATATACAAAAATATTTCCATGGACACAATGGATACATGGAATTACCTGATCCAGACGAAACCACTTTAGCCAATCCGAGTAACTAGAAATGTACATTCAATGATGAAGGTGATCCCACACAAGGGGCCAAGGTGAGTCTTCTATCTCACCTGACACACAAGCAGATCCATCTCCTTCCACTAGCACTTAGATTGAGTACACTTGGGTGATGTCCGACATGAGCCACATGTAAGGGTACAATCAACAACGATTTGCTCAACCAATATGATCGTCACACTCAACTCATACAGATACCATGACATGGAGTCTATGGTATACAGAATGGATGTGTGCCACATCACCCAGGAACACTACACTGTGCCATCTAAAGAAAAACCATCCCATGAGATAGATGATGATGATACACTAGCACAATATCTTTGTATTGTATATTGGGGAACATGCCCTCCACTTTGACATTTTTACCATGGTGAGGTACCCAGTTTCTACTTTATTTATTTGATTTCTACAATGAGTTAGATTTCAAGATTGGGGGGAGCAACAGGAAGTAGTGCAATTTTCAAACTTCTTTCTTGTCTTAATTTTATTTTAGATAGTGTCTAGATCTTGTGTATTTAGAGGGTTATTTCTATGGTTTAGGTTGATTTTATGTTTGTTGATTCATTTGTCTTCTATCTTTGTGAAGTCAATGAAGAAGGCTTGTATAATCCATGTGTCGATTACATGATTTTGTTCACCAACTGTACCTATCTATTTTAGTTTCTCACATTTGTCTTGTGTGTTCATCCTTTTCACCCATGATTAATAAATGCATGTAACATCCTAGTCTTTTTGGACTCACTAGCATTAAAATGTTAATTAGCAATATGGATGCATTTTCCAAATCTGAAGTGCATTTTTAACCGCCCTCTAGATGAAAATTTTGGCAGTAATGTGAAATCTAGTTTTAGAATTTCAACATAACTCGCTTGTACTTTGGGGAATATACATTAGTTTAAGTCGTGAGGTTTCCCAAGCAGGAATTGATTCATACATGCATACTTTGTCTTTCTTTTCATTTAAATACATTATTCCCCGCAAAAGATAGCTAAATTGTCCACTTAGTGTGCCAACCTAGTGTAAGTCTAATTTGATCATGATAGTTGGGAGTTACATCATAAGAGGGTAAATTGGCCCCACTTGATATTTTGTGCACATAAGCCTATTTTAGCAGTAGAGCGTCAGAACCCATGCTTGATTGTTTCATTTTTATTTATAAGCAAATAGATTGCTACTAAATTGTGTACAAATTCCTCTTTGTTTGTCCTTATATTCAAGAGGGACAGGTTTCACATTCACTATTTATTTGACCTTTTCATCTATATCTCTATTTAGCCATCCAATTGATTTTTCAAATTATGTTTGACCAACTCTTTTGAACTTACATTTTATATTGTGTGTGTTTGATTTGAACTCATTCTAGTGGCAAATATCTTTGACAGTATAGTTGGCTTGGCTTGAATTACTTCTTCCATTTCATTTCATTGATACATGTGCTTGTTGCTTTCTTCAACTACCCATTTTTTATTCTTTTTTCTTGATGACATGCAATGGACTAAGATTTTGGAAATTTGATGTGTATGATCTATATTGCCTTTTTGTAGGCTCTTTCCTACACTTCTCATTTCTGCTCAAATTTGACTCTGATATACCCATGTTTGTAATTTTGTCTTATCCTTATGAGTTCCATTGCTTTGATTGTAGGTACCATATTTTAACAATAAAGTGAGGAGGTGAAGATCATCATATAACTTCTTACCTCAAACCTCAACTATCCACAAAATCAAAAGTTTGGAATTGTTGAAAGAACCAATAACATGTTGTGTAGGCCACCCTACACATCATGTAATCATATAGCAATAAAACCCAGTCGCAAGGCAGCAAAACAACAGTTGGCCACTGACATGTTGTGTTAGTATTGGCAACAAGTTGGCAGTTTTTGTGCAAAATGGCATATGGATTATCTGTAGTGCATGTCACATGGTCTGCATCCAATTATAACTTCTCAAAATGCAACTGACACGTTGTTTAGGCCATTGTACACATTCTATTACTTGTCAATTTCACAATTTTCTAGCCTTAACCACCCCACTTTTATGTATATGACTCTGAGACATCTTGTGATGGTTATGTTGAATTATTTGGAGTCTAACTCAGGTAGAGAAGAGAGAGATAGCACTGGGAGGCGACCAAGGACAACCGAAAGTCCAGAGGAGGTTTCTCATAAGAGAATTTCACCATTTCCTTCATCGTCGATAGTTACAATTGAGATATTCAGTCACTTCTTCTCTCAATCTTGAGGTCAAGGTTCCTTGAGAGTGTTCAGCCATCAAGTATGAATACTTGACTCAGGGTAGGGCTTCCAGCTCTGTCTTCCTTCTTCACTCAAACATGGAGTTTGTTTCTTTCTCATATGATGTACAACTCTATTTTCCATTGTTTATACCTACTACCTCGGTCCATGGATGAGTAGAACCTTTATTTTTGGGAATGGGGGAGTAACTCATGTGTCATGTCTCGTTGAACAATATATTTCATATTTAAAGCTAATTTAATCAATTTCCATGATGCATCGGTGTTTATTTTGACATATATGCTTGACTATCCATTTTGTGTGTTACTTTTGCTTCCCTTATATGCTAAGAGGGTATGCATGAAGTAAGAATACATCAAGATACTCATTTTATGGCTGATGGAAAATCAAACTTTGTTGTTCAACATCTTGGACTAACCATCCTTTAGAAGGGTTTTTAGTGGTTTTAATCTATGTATATACATGATGGTGATAGATAGTGTTAGAACCATTCTATACTACTGGAAAGGGTGGAGAAATCACCCCCCTTTGATTTTTCTTTCTAGTTTAGATTTCTTTTTTCCTCATGACATGTTGTGGTATTTGAAACCCCATCTCCAAGATTTGTTAACTAAATTTGAATTATCAATTCAAGTGATCCATGTTTTAGTTTGATTTTTTTACATGTTAACTTCATTGGATGTATATTAATCCTCTTAACTAGATCTAGATTATGGAAACAATAGCTCTTGCGATTAATAGTTTATTTTCCTCTAGGATACGACCTTGACAACTACAAATATGTATGCTTGTGGGGTGCAGATGAGTCGAGAAAAGATTACAAATATTAAAACTTGTCTGAAAATATACCAACAACTACCACCAACTACAACCACAAATGTGAACATGGCCTTCATGCATTATTCCCACCTTTGATTATTTTTATTACAGCAATGGTAGATGAGGAAAAGGTACACATGGATGTAGAGCAGCCTATCATGTCTCTCAACC
Organism: Alisma plantago-aquatica; assembly: GCA_963693085.1. Taxonomy (NCBI): domain Eukaryota; kingdom Viridiplantae; phylum Streptophyta; class Magnoliopsida; order Alismatales; family Alismataceae; genus Alisma; species Alisma plantago-aquatica. Next base: position 681,297,925 of record OY856413.1, on the reverse strand, counting down.
TCAACTTGGCAACCAATATCTTACATGTAAGTTCCTACCTAAGCTACCCTAAGTGAAGGGGTGCAGTTGAGGCAATAGGAGCCAAAATATCAAGGAATTGTCTAAACCAATGAGCTTCATATAAACAAATATAACTTACAATATATTGAAGTTCAGTGACATGTGGTATAGAATCATAAAAAAAGTTGAATCTAATATTAAACCCTCATACAATTTCCAAATATCATTGGAGCATGTGTGTTACAACCCCAATTTTGGGTTCATTTAATATCTCATATTGGAGATATTTGGACAAATAATGATGTAATTTCGTTTACAATAGCCTTGATGATTGTGTTGTGGGCTTTATTGGCTATTGGGCCCAATAACAAGGAAATTCAATTAATTAATGAATAATTGAGAATTTGAGATAAGAAAGGTGTGGAAACCTCTAGAAGGAAAAATAATAATTCAAAGGTGGATTTCGTGCCTCTTGGGTTCCTTGGGTTCCAAGGAGTCCAAAGTTGCATATATAATGCAATAAGAAAAGAAAAGATCAAATAAATATTTCTTTGTGGGAAAGAAATTGAAAATAATGATAAAATGTGGAAAATCAGTGGAAAGAGGCATAAATAAGTTATTCTTGGTGAATTTTCGAATCCATGAGGTTTCTAATATTAAAAGGGGTGCCAATGAGGAATATAAAAAGGAAGATAAAGAGAAATCCTAAAAAAAGATGTTTTAATAAGAAATAAATATAAAGAGAAAATAAATAAAAGATAAGTAAGAGGATAAAGAAATGTTCCCAAGAGGGGATTTCAAGCCATTAAGGTTCCTTGAGGTTCAAGGAACTCATAATGATAATTTAATAGCAAGCGAAAGAGAAATAGGTGAGATATATATATATATATATATATATATATATATATAATTAAGAGATATCTTGCACATAAAGAAAAGGCACGTTTTATTTTATATAATTAGCCCAATTTTGGCAAAGAAATAGATTAAGCCATTAGTAACTTTCCCTCAAATTTTGGGATTAAACAGAGAAATGGTTAGAGAGTAATGATTTTTCCAAGTTATCTTGAAATAAAAAGGGATTTTCTCAAAAATAGAAACTAGATCCTCGGTTGTTTGGGCGCAGATGATTCGGATTGTTGGATTTGGATCCAACCGTGGTCGCTCATCGTCTAGTTCTAAATGAACTAGGATTCCGGCCGCAGACAGAGAGTCTTTCCAATCATATTTTCTCATGATTGAGTTGATGTCCAGGCAAAGAAAGTTGCTAGATGAGTCCGCAAGGGAATTCTGCGTGCTTTAGACCCTGGATTTTTGTGTTGTAGATGTTTCTAGAGAGAATGCCCAATTGGGCTGAGCATAAGGGTGGCGGCAAGTTTTCTAACCCTAAAGATGATCATTAGATCCTATAAATAGAACCTCCCTCACCTGTGGAAGACACTCACGATCACAACAGGCCTATTCCCTGCCTCTATTGTGCCCCATCATAGCCATACAAAGTTACTCCGACGAGATTCCCATGCGGCGCCGCTGCGAGACCTGTTGCTGGGTCAAGCATATGGTGAGAAGCAGAAACCCTTCGATCATGGTCGACCGTGGACCAGGAAGTGGATCCACGGCTGAGAGCAGTTGTGTCCTTAGTAGCTGTGAGTGGGCGAGCACAAGGTGGAATGTCAGATCAATCCTGGTCAGCGACGACCCGAGATCCGACGGCCAGGATTTTTCTACAAAATCAAAGTAAGTCGCTTCTCTGCCCAATATTCAAGAAAAAGGTGGGATCTTGTACAAATCATTAAAAATAGATCCTTTGGCCGAAAAATACAAATAAGTAGTGCTTTTTTATCAGAAAATTACAAGGAATGCAAACAAAATATATTTGAAACCTGATATTTCTTGCAATTTAAAAAGTACACAAATTTATCACTTTTGGTGTATTAAATTATGATGAAACCCTAATTTGATATGGAACTCGTTTTTAATGACTCTTTTGGGTTAACATGGTTTGGAACCCTAATTCTGAGAAATATTAACCTATTAAGAATAAAAGGGAGAGTTAATTTTTGAAAAAGGCAGTTTCATGCTTGTTTTAGGGTTTATGCACATAATTATGTTTAGAAACCCTAATTTGATAAAATAAGGGTTTTAATGGGTTAAAACTGAAAATATAATTATAGAACTGTGTTTTGATGATATAATACCCTCAAGTTGGTGATTAGGGTTTTCTAATGGATAAATGAGGAATTAATAGTAAATGGAATGCACTTATGAATTAAATCATGATGAAGTATGAATTATCAATTCGAAGGAAACTAAAGGTGGTAAATGAGTCTAATGATCTTGAAATAACTTAAAAGAGATAAAGATGGTAGTTTTGGTATAGAAGAGAAATAATGGACTTTAATTGTGCCTATGATGTTGAAATTAGGGTTTGTGAAATAAGAGGGCATTAAATGTGATAAAAGTATTATGGAGGCTAAAACCCTAATAAAACCCTAAAGTGGCCTAAAAAGCTTAAGGAGGAATCCAAGTTTAGCTTTAGAATGTTTTGGATAAATTATAACACTTGGATGTCATGCATTAAATTTCAGGATATTTTTGATTGCTTGTTCCTTGTTGCTTGTTCTTTATCATTATTACTTAGACAACAAGTTACTCTGGATCAGGTATGTGGTTACTTATGAATAACCGCCTTAGTTTCCTGAGGATTTTCTGATGGTTAGCTGCATTGAATGCAAATTATCAGTTTGGATGTTCATACTTGCAAACTATAAAGTCACTATGATTATCACATTAATAATATAAGTATGTATTCTCACACCTACATGCCACCCTGATGGATGATGCCAAAGGTCAGGCCCAGATGGGTAGACCAATGGACACCTTGAGTGGTGACTCCAGGCACCAATCTCGGGAATGATAAGGTGGCCTATGATATTGCATGACTAGAGGGCACCATGAGTGGTGACCCTAGGCACCAAGCTCGGGATTGAGAAGGTGGCCTTAAGTCATTAGCAAAGGAAACCCTAAGGTGGGTATGCCAGGGTTAGGGCAAAAGCGGTGGAGAATGTCATACTGGAAAATGTAAATTGGTTGGTTAATTCACTTGATTGTGATAATTAGATTGTTATCCATATGTGCAAACTTTTGGTTGTCCCCACATACCAATATATTTCGATATACTGACCGACGTTTTGTTTGTCGGTGTTTTAGGTACAACCCTAAAATTTACAAACGGTAAAGTGACACGTTGTGAAAATAAAACATAAAGTGCAAGGAGGATTAGATAGAGTAGATTCAAGCTCTGGATAGATAGATTTCCAAAGTTTTTCAAAGGTAAGTAAAGTTTTAATTTTATACCCAATTCCAGTTTAGTTAGTAAAATTTCATAATTATTATTGATTATTTGTCGAACCTTTGATCCTGTTAATTGAATAACATCTCTGACCTTCGGATCTCCCTTAATTGGGGGTTACCGGGAGGCGGGGTTGTTACAATTGGTATCAGAGCCTAGGGTCCTCATCTAATCATTAATAATTATTAAATTTTACAAAATTCCATAGAACCAAGGGAGTTATTAGAGGAGTGTCCAAAAGATTGAGGTGTCTAGAGAAGGATCACTTCCAGGGGGCTGGCAATATTTTCCTCCACACCGCTAGTCAGAATACAAGGACTCTCGGATTGTGTGACTGCCTGGCCGATGTCTTAGGATATGACTCGAAATAAGATACCTTTAGGACTCTCTCACCTTGTTCATCCCTTCTCAACTCAAATTCTATTAAGGACCTTAAGGATTAGGGTTTTCTCTCTTCTCCTCACCCTCTTGAGGTATGGGAAAGGTTAATGAGGTCTAAGGAATCCTCCACCAAATTAATGAAAAGCATGTAAATAAGATGTCATGGACATAAGCTTAATAGATTAAGCGCAAACTAAAGAATAGATGCATGCTTAGGTCATATGACATGAGTTGTCATTGCCCTCAGGAAAGACCTGAGGCTAGACCTTCTTGTCAGGAGGATAAGTGAAGAGAGTTAGTCTTGGAGGAAGAGATCTCCATTAAAAGTAGAGACCTAGCACATCCTTTGAGGCAATATTAACCCTAACCCTAAGTGAGGGTTCGAGAGAGAGATAACATGATGAGTTAGATGTCATGGTAGACCAAGTGTTTGGATAGATATGCCTTGGATGTCATGTGAGCCATGAGAAGTTAGATGACCTGGTACCTTTGGTGACCCAACCCTGGAAAGGGTCGTGCATGTTAGAATGAAGGATAGCTCCTTCATCGATGAGGTTAGAGAAGAACCTATAGAAACCTTATGGGTTGTTGCAAGTAGGATATAGCTTACACCCAGAATACTTTAGTAGTACAAGCAGTAAGTTAAAACCATGGCCAAGGGAGCATGTTGGATAGCTTATGAGATAAGCATAAAGAACTAAGGATAACCTCGAGAAAACATAAGTTGAATATAGGCATCACCCACGTAGAGGTATTCCTGTGAGCTTGATCCTTCATGGAGAGAGAACCTCCAGTAGTATGGTTGGATGTGGAGTTAGCTCTAGAGAGAGAGAGCAGGACCCCAACAAGGAGGTTGGAAGCTTAGATTCTGAGACATGAGGAACGACAGAGGGTTGAGGATGATGTGACCTAAGTAGATGATAGTGGTTGCCTCATGCATGATCCATGGAGGATGATAATATCTTAGTGGCCTTTAGAGGAACCAAACCCTAGAGAGAGGATGAGAATTCTGGTACGTATGTGCCTATAGTATAGATGTTTACCTTCTGAGATAGGAAGAAGAGTTCTTTAGACCTAGAAAGGTTTAGTAACATGTTGTAAGTCCTTATACCTAGTTGGTTGTCTGTGAGGAGGACTCAACTCTGAGGTGTTGCTCATATAAAAGGATCATGGGAGTACATGACATACCTTAGACATGCTTGATTCGTGGTTAAGAGATTGAGCATGCTGTTGGATACCCAAAGGAGAATCTAGGGTTCCTAGGCCTAAGAGGGGAAGCAGTGTACCCAATGCTCATGATGAGATTTGAGTCTCGAGCATGGTACTCCTCATGTGTAAAGGTAAAAGAAACCCCTTAAGTTAAAGGTATGATTGATGAACCCCTCACAACTAAGTTGGTCTAATATTGAGGAAAGAGAACAAGTATGACCTAGCATGGTTTAAAAGGTGGTTTGCTTGTGCCTTAGTAGATGTTGGGTTAGGCATGCTAATGTGAATGTAAACCCTAAGGATGCCTGTGACCTTTGTTATCAAGGTGTAGTTTCCTCACATCCTGGGAGAGCGGCCCTTTGGTAGGGTGTTTACCAGTTTTGTTGGTTTTGAGGTAACCTAAAGAGGTTTCATACGATCTTGAGAAGCTAGAGTACATGGCACGAGAATGAACCTGTAGACCCATAGATTACCATCTCTGCGTGCATGTGGATGTGTTACCATGAAGGTAATCGGTATGGGGCCTAACCAAGGTAGGCAGGTCGCCATGACCCCCGTGAAAGGATGAAAGACAACCCATGAATACAGAGAGCGAGATGAGAAAGGCTTGGGTAAGGTTCTAAGTTAGATATGTACTATGTTAGAATCCTAAATCTATCCTAGGGTCAGGTAGGGATAAGACTGATGGGAGCAGGAGTTGCCTAATTCCCTGGTTGCACATGACCATAGGGTTGGGAGGTAACAGCTATCATTATCTGAGGGCCATGGGTTAGGAGATTGATCACCTTCATGAACTCATGGGACCAAAAGGGCGGATGAGTAGAGCACTCTCTGGATGCATGAGGGAAGAGGGATGGCCCTAAAAGTGTCGGCACCCTAAAGACCTAGAGGAGATGATCAAGGATTGTGCTTGACCCCAAGTAGGTTCCAGATCAGTTTTCCATGGAAGTAATTTTTGATATCGTGATGTTTGTAGAGACATATGTGGCACGTTTCAACTTAGATTTGAAAGTGTACTGGCAAGGTGGGTTGTACCATCTATACTCTTAGAATAGGAAGAACTCTGTATTAGGACTGCAGCCAAATGCTTATTTTCTCTTGTTATGGGAGTGAGAGATAGGACAGTACGCATGCCATATACCAAGGATAAAGATGATGTAAGTTGGAATGTTGCTACAAGGTATAAGGATAGAGATGATAACATACCCTTGTGGAGCGAATGATACATGGATGGTTTACAAACACTAAGAGTATTAAGGAGATCATCTTGTGAGGATGTTTTATCATGAGCTATGTGGAATTTGCAAGTTATGCAAAGTTGAGTTGAATCACCATGAGGATGAGCTCAGAGTTTCTTGATGAAGACAAACTTAGAGTTTAAGATGAGATGATAAGTGGAATATGTGGAGGTGTATGTCTTCAACATATCCTGACACCTAAGGAGGTGAAGTGGTAATGAATGCTCTGATTGAGATATAGCTGCCTAGTTTAGATAGAGGCTAGAAGAGGTTGAGGTTGTTCGACTAACCCTAAGTTTGGAAAGAAGATGAGTTTTGGCTAACACACTGATGTAACAAGATATGTTGAACAAGTTAATGGTTGTTTGGTTAGCCAGTTTAGTCCTTGATGTAGTGAAAGGATGGTGATAGAACCTCAAATACACTTCTTTGGATAGGAAGATAATAAAACCCTAATGAGAATGGTTTAGAGTTTCTGAGGTATCGATCTTGAGGAATCATGACATACATGATATCATGGTTTTGAGATCACCATACACCGTGATACTTCAAAGATAGTAGGTGATAGTAGCATTTGAATGCTTAATAGGAAGTTGCATGTAGCATGTGGCCAAGCAAGCCAATGGTGAAGGATGAACACCAGTAACCCAGTGCTTTGACATAGAGGATAAAGAGTCCCCGAGAGGGATTGAGAGTTCACCACTATGGGTGTGGTGGTAAGTCTTCCCTTAAACAGGAAAGATCAAGATGTAATATGGGTTATGGTAGATTGCCTTACCTAGACTACATGACAAAGAAAGGAGTATTGTCAAGGGACATATTTGGTTGAACTACTTAAGAGAGAAAGATGGTTCAACCACCTCATGATGCAAGTTCAAAAAGTTCTTGGGTATGACAAAGGTTCACTTCCATGAGGTGGAAGTGGATACATGAAGAACTTGATGATAGTACAGTTTATCACCCCATACTAATGAATAGTATGATCCAGACTAGAGGGTCTGATGAGAGCATGTGTGCCCATTTAGGGTGATACATAGAGACAATTCTTAAGATGTGATGTTAACCACCCTAGCCTTTATCGGGATGCAAGAAGTCTTATGGAGAGGTTGTGTCAGTCACCATTTCATTAAGATGATGTTGATGAAGGAGGCCTCGCGAAGGTCAGAAAAGAAGCACAGTGTGTGCAGATGAAGTTGCTTTGATCATGCAATGGCTGAGAGAGAGCCCAGTAGTGACATAAGTCACAAGCTGATGCAAAGCAGACTGACATGCAGTTCACTGTAGGAAAATATGTGATGTGAAGATCTGACCCCTCTAGGCTACAACTGAGGAAGCTGAGTCCCTGATATATGGGTCCATTTGAGATGGATTGGTGGAGATGGTTGTGTTTAGCCTTGCCCCTCAGGATAACATGATGTGAAATGTGTTCCATGAGTCCAATCTAGAGCACTATGTGAGGTACCCAAGCCATGTGTTGAGCCTTGAACCTATTTAGATTTTGAGAGGCTGAAATGTGCTGAGTCACCTATGAGGGTACAATATACCAAGGTAAGAAAGAACTCAGATGGAAGGATATGAGATGAGGAAGGTTCTTGGGAAGCACCATGGAAAGGGTGAAGCCACATGGGAGCCCTGATGGACATAAGAAAGGCTTATCCTATTTGTTTGCTTGCTTGATGGAATTTTGAGGACAAAATTTTCATAAGAGGGGAAGGATGTTACAACCCCAATTTTGGGTTCATTTAATATCTCATATTGGAGATATTTGGACAAATAATGATGTAATTTCGTTTACAATAGCCTTGATGATTGTGTTGTGGGCTTTATTGGCTATTGGGCCCAATAACAAGGAAATTCAATTAATTAATGAATAATTGAGAATTTGAGATAAGAAAGGTGTGGAAACCTCTAGAAGGCAAAATAATAATCCAAAGGTGGATTTCGTGCCTCTTGGGTTCCTTGGGTTCCAAGGAGTCCAAAGTTGCATATATAATGCAATAAGAAAAGAAAAGATCAAATAAATATTTCTTTGTGAGAAAGAAATTGAAAACAATGATAAAGTGTGGAAAATAAGTGGAAAGAGGCATAAATAAGTTATTCTGGGTGAATTTTCGAATCCATGAGGTTTCTAATATTAAAAGGGATTCCAATGAGGAATATAAAAATGAAGATAAAGATAAATCCTAAAAAAAAGATGTTTTAATAAGAAATAAATATAAAGAGAAAATAGATAAAAGATAAGTAAGAGGATAAAGAAATGTTCCCAAGAGGGGATTTTGAGCCATTAAGGTTCCTTGAGGTTCAAGGAACTCATAATGATAATTTAATAGCAAGGGAAAGAGAAATAGGTGATATATATATATATATATATATATATATATATATATATATATATATATATATATATATATAATTAAGAGATATCTTGCAGCTAAAGAAAAGGCACGTTTTATTTTAGATAATGAGCCCAATTTTGGTAAAGAAATAGATTAAGCCATTCATAACTTTCCCTCAAAATTTGGGATTAAACGGAGCAATGGTTAGAGAGTAATGATTTTTCCAAGTTATCCTGAAATAAAAAGGGATTTTCTCAAAAATAGAAACTAGATCCTCGGTTGTTTGGGCGCAGATGATATGGATCGTTGGATTTGGATCCAACAGTGATCGCTCATCATCTTGTTCTAAATGAACTAGGATTCTGGCCGTAGATAGAGAGTGTTTCCAATCATATTTTCTCATGATTGAGTTGATGTCCAGGCAAAGAAAGTTGCTAGATGAGTCCGCGAGGGAATTCCACGTGCTTTAGACCCTGGATTTTTGTGTTGTAGATATTTCTAGAGAGAATGCCCAATTGGGCTGAGCATAAGGGTGGTGGCAAGTGTTGTAACCCTAAAGATGATCATTAGATCCTATAAATAGAACCTCCCTCGCCTGTGGAAGACACTCATGATCACAACCGGCCTATTCCCTGCCTCTATTGTGCCCCATCATAGCCATACAAAGTTGCTCTGGCGAGCTTCCCATGCGGTGCCGCCGCGAGACCTATTGCTGGGTCAAGCATAGGGTGAGAAGCAGAAGCCCATCGATCATGGTCGACCATGGACCAGGAAGCAGATCCATGGCTGAGAGCAGATGTGTCCTTAGTAGCTGTGAGTGGGTGTGCACAAGGAGGAATGTCAGATCAATCTTGGTCAGCAACGACCCAAGATCTGACGGCCAGGATTTTTCTACAAAATCAAAGTAAGTTGCTTCTCTGCCCAATATTCAAGTAAAAGGTGGGATCTTGTACAAATCATTAAAAATAGATCCTTTGGCCGAAAAATACAAATAAGTAGTGCTTTTTTATCAGAAAAACACAAGGAATGCAAACAAAATATAATTGGAACATGATATTGCTTGCAATTTAAAAAAGTACACAAAGTTATCACTTTTGGTGTATTAAATTATGATGAAATCCTAATTTGATATGGAACTCGTTTTTAATGACTCTTTTGGGTTAACATGGTTTGGAACCCTAATTCTGAGAAATATTAACCTATTAAGAATAAAAGGGAGAGTTAGTTTTTGAAAAAGGCAGTTCCATGCTTGTTTTAGGGTTTATGCCCATAAATTTGTTTAGAAACCCTAATTTGATAAAATAAGGGTTTTAATGGGTTAAATCTAAAAATATATTCATAGAACTGTGTTTTGATGATATAATACCCTCAAGTTGGTGATTAGGGTTTTCTAATGGATAAATGTGGAATTAATAGTAAATGGAATGCACTTATGAATTAAATCATGATGAAGTATGAATTATCAATTTGAAGGAAACTAAAGGTGGTAAATGAGTCTAATGATCTTGAAATAACTTAAAAGAGATAAAGATGGTAGTTTTGGTATAGAAGAGAAATAATGGACTTTAATTGTGCCTATGATGTTGAAATTAGGGTTTGTGAAATAAGAGGGCATTAAATGTGATGAAAGTATTATGGAGGCTAAAACCCTAATAAACCCTAAAGTGGCCTAAAAAGCTTAAGGAGGAATACAAGTTTAGCTTTAGAATGTTTTGGATAAATTATAACACTTGGATGTCATGCATTAAATTTTAGGATATTGTTGATTGCTTGTTGCTTGTTCTTTATCATTATTACTTGGACAAAAAGTTACTCTGGATCAGGTATGTGGTTAATTATGAATAACTGCCTTAGTTTCCCGAGGATTTTCTGATGGTTAACCGCATTGAATACAAATTATCAGTTTGGATGTTCATACTTGCAAACTATAAAGTCACTATGATTATCACATTAATAATATAAGTATGTATTCTCGCACCTACATGCAACCCTGATGGATGATGCTAAAGGTCAGGCCCAGATGGGCAGACCAATGGACACCTTGAGTGGTGACCCCGGGCACCAAGCTCGGGAATGAGAAGTTGGCCTATGATATTGCATGACTAGAGGGCACCATGAGTGGTGACCCCAGGCACCAAGCTTGGGATTGAGAAGGTGGCCTTAAGTCATTAGCAAAGGAAACCCTAAGGTGGGTATGCCAGGGTTAGGGAAAAAGCGGTGGAGAATGTCATACTGGAAAATGTAAATTGGCTGGTTAACTAACTTGATTATGATAATTAGATTGTTATCCATATGTGCAAACTTTTGGTTGTCCCCACATACCAGTATATTTCGATATACTGACCAACATTTTGTTTGTCGGCGTTTTAGGTACAACCCTGAAATGAACAAACGGTAAAGTGACACATTGTGAAAATAAAATATAAAGTGCTAGGAGGATTAGATAGAGTAGATTCAAGCTCTAGATAGATAGATTTCCAAAGTTTTTCAAAGGTAAGTAAAGTTTTAATTTTATACCCAATTCCAGTTTAGTTAGTAGAATTTCATAATTATTATTGATTATTTGTCGAACCTTTGATCTTGTTAATTGAATAACATCTTTGACCTTCAGGTCTCCCTTAATTGGGGGTTACCGGGAGGTGGGGTTGTTACAATGTGACTTTAAAATGCTTTAAATTGTGCCATATACATATGTGAAAGACACATCATATCCAAATCGTTCATTTTTTTTACAAGCCAAGCATGTATTGAATTAAGGAAATGCTTAAGAGCCTACCTTCTTGCCTCCCCCACATGACTAGCCACTCAGATTACATATCCTGTCTTCCTCAAGTTGGGGTAACATATCATATGGACATTTATAGTGACCCTATTAATCTTTATCCACTTTAGGTGCCTCTTAGCAAGTATGTCATTTAAAGCATTAGTTTCTCTTGATTTGTATATATGGATCACATCTTTAAATGAAAAAGACACCCTCCATATTCCTTCTATAATATTTTTATGTCGGCAAGGACACAAACATCTTCTATGAACAGAATCCACTGAGAGCTTGGAATCAGCATTGTAAGCATGCTTTCTGAAAGAGAGACTAGAAGGCCATCACATTCCTAGAAAAATGAACATAAGATATCTTTCTAAAGGATCAATACATGTATGTACTTCTCCTCCATCCATAATCCATAGGCCCTAACTGTCTCTAGAAATGGCACATGCACTCATAACTACTTTCTATAAGTTTAAAGTTATTGGTATGTATGCCTAGAGAGAAAATCATATGATGGTTGTAAAGGCATATCTAATAAACAATTTGATGAATAATAAAGGCACCCTTCGTCTATATGTGTATTCAATTATGAGATAATGGTATAACGTAATAGATGTCTAAAAAATGATGTTACTCAATATATGTCTTCAGGTTGAGGACCTAAACAATGAGATAATATGTATGATAAGAATACTATGTTCTTGTTATGTCCCTAGTCAGATATTATTGTGGAAGCTAAAAGACAACAATAATACATAAAACTAGAATCTATGTTGGTTGATGATAGAATATCACTAGTCATGATACATGATATCAAACCAACCACATAGATACTAGTTCTAGAACATTGTACCAGACAGACCCACCATGAGAGTGATGCATGGAAACTAATGAATGATAGTTAGAACCAACTCTCATAGTGATAGTGGTGATTGCGGTTCTTAGACATGAAGTCACTACACTCATCACATGTTGTTCTTCATACTTTGACATCATCTAAAGTGACCTTGAATAAGGGTTTCCATAAAGGTGATGCTCTGGAACTCTGTGATGCATGGGGATTGATTATGAGTGATGAAGATGGGATTTGTCTCTCCTACCAGATTTGATATATGGGTCACTTGATAAGAAAAATTGAGAAACATATGTCCATACTCATGTGAATCAATATATGATATTTGAGCTCACATGAATCTCAGACTGTTTGTCCAGGTTCAAAGAACATGGGTTGAATGTTGAAGAGGGTGATAACTTCATGCCTTGAGTTCAATCTGGATGTCAGAGACAAAGGAACTATATGATCATTGTAATGATGATAACATATTGTAGGTTGAAGTTATTGTCCAACTTTCCAATTACTTGGATAGAAATGATGTGTTTCTAGATGCCGCTCATTTCTTGTGATGTCATAAATTAGTTATGGACATTCACTGGCAACGTAATTTGAGACTTATAGGGTTATATGCATAGGATACATGTAGAATAGGAGTTTATTCATGAATGATGTTTAACTTGATTACTAAAGTTTTTAGGTATTCAAGTTAAAGAAGATTGACAATCAAAACTCTGAAATGACCAATTCATCTTGTAAACTGAACGATTCATATACATGAATTGATAGGTTCGTATTGTGAATCCATCGATTGTTTGTTCAATGAGATTGGATCAAGGATTGATATTAACTCATGTTGTGCATTAATTGGATATTAAAATCCAATGTGTTTGCTAATAGGAAACATTGGGACCCGGTCGGTTCAAGGGTTGAACCGACTCATTCACATGTGAACTGATCGGTTCATCAGTGAACCGATCGGTTCACCATTCATAGCTTTTAGAAATTTCATCTCTTCGACTCCTGAAAAAACTGGAAACCTTGACCCTGGACATCCTATATAAAGGGGGAATTCTAGGCTTTCAGTGACACAACAACAAGATATGACAATTTTTGTCCTCTCTGGTTGTGGTAACCAAGAGAGCTTGAGTAAGTCTTACCCCAAAAGGGAGAGACAGCAAGGGAGAGACAACAAAGGGATAGCAAGTCAGTGCTAGCACACTGATATTCGAAGGGGTGACTCCATCCTATTAGCCTTGGAGCATAATGAGGAGTTCCCATTGGTCTATGTGGACTATGATAGAGGTAAGGAGGCCATTGCCACCTATTAGGACAACAACCACTGCCATCCATGGTGGTGTCACCCCGACAGTTGTCGGTGTGCAACTTGCAAAATAAGCACACCACTACAAGAGTTGTCGTTGGACTCACTCCAGGACTAGGTATATCTCTTTCCAACCCTCCTTCCCAGGATAGGTCAAGGGGAATATGGAGAGTAAAAACAAAATTCATTGCCATATCTGATGCCATATTTTCCTACAGTAGTATTAGAGCCACGTCAATTTACTATGTTTTGGGATTAATCAATATGATCAGATTTTTGTTTTATCATGTACCTTGTTTCTTATGATGTGAATATTTAAAATGATGGATGTGCATATTCGACGAAATACCACATACGATCCTAAAAAATATATACATATGATATATATGTGTCTCCTGAAAAAAAATTGATGGTGATTGAAAGCATGGTTATGGCAAATACCCTCTACACTTGTGTGTTTGGTTGAATGGATTTTATTCCTATTTTTTAAAATCAGTTTGCATATTGATCCTTTATCTATTTTTTCATATGTAAAAGTATTAATATTTTCCTTCCATTATTCCCCTCTAATGTAACTCGAGGTTTCCTTATTACAATATAATAAGTTTAATAGGAATAGGATAGTTTTATTTCCTATTGTGGTAAAAGATAACATTATGGACCAGAAAAATTGACCGGATCAGACGACAAACTGATCGACTAGAGGATTGAGGAGGTCAGGCGATAGGATGAGCCAATCGAATGGTGGCCCAACCTATCAACTGGAGAGGTCCAAACATCGTTTGAACCAGAAACCATACGACTGCTTCAAGAAACCAACCAACTGACCAGGAGGCCAACTGATCGGGCCAAGAGTTGAACTGATCAACCTGGACTGATTCTAGTACATATTTTTGAAATACATGTTGTGCATATGATGTGGACCTTAGGGAGTAGCAATTCCTTATGGCTCTAAGGAATTGCACTACTCATATTTTTTATTGCATTTTCTCATTTATAGAAGTAGCATGTATATGATACGTACTATAAGTAGGTGGTGATTTGATATGTATATGTATTTAATGAATATAAAATCCTTCAGTTAAATATTAAGTCTCAAATTCTTTGTACACATGAAAGGCTTGATTGACTAATCGTGGGCATACCATGAATGGTGTGTCACCTATCTCGTAAAAGTGTGATGATAGTTTTGTGGGCCTACCAATTAGGTTACATTACTATCGTATTAGTTTTTGGTTCAAGCTTAACTACGTGACTATAATGGGATTAAGTGCCTACAAGAATAAAGAAGGATTATGGAAAAGAGTTGTCCATATCATCTATCCAAAAGTTGCATAAGATAAAATTGAAAAATATTTTCTACCTTAATAATTGATTATCGACGCTGGTGTTGGTTGGGTAATAACTAAATTTTTTGGGTTTTAGCTCACTGGAAGGTTGTATGCTGCAATCTTCCCAATTGGTAAGTGAGGGTTATCGATTTGAACAAATTAGTGGGAGTAATAATCAATTAACGGCCTAATTAGTATCATGTTTTAATCAATTCAAATCAAATCAAAAGGGTTTTGACATATTGCAAATTTCTTTTATAGACACAAATGGCAACCAACTACACATTTTCTTTGCAATCGGTCCTTGAGAAGGACAAGTTGAATGGGAATAATTTCCATGACTGGTTTAGGATGCTGAGAATTATTCTCACACAAGAGCACAAGCTCTATGTCCTAGAGACACCAGAGCAAGATGAATAAGGTCCCACTATGCCTAAGGCTGACAAGGTTGCTTACAAGAAGCACTTTGATGTCGATGCTATGTTTTATGAACTATGAGTTGCAAGGACAGAATGAGAACATAGATGTTATTGAGATGGTAACACATCTTAAGAATATGTACTAAGATCAGGCCAGAAAAGAGAGATATGATGTCTCTAAAGCATTATTCAAGTACGACATGGCAGAAGGAGATCCAGTAGGTCCCCATGTGCTAAAACTGATTGGGTATGTGGAGAACCTTACTAGACTGGGATTTCCCTTGGGTCAAGAGTTGGCCACAAATGTGATCTGCAGTTACTGCCAAAATCATACAGCCAGTTTTTCATGAGCTGCATCATGAATAATTTTGACAAGTTGTTGTCAGAATTGCTTGGCATGTTGAGAACCACTGAGGCACAAATGAAGGACAAACCTAAATCTGTGATGATGATCAACAAAGGAAAGGGGAAGTCCAAGGGAAAAGGTAAAGCTAAGAAGAGTTCTAAAGATGGCCAGAAGCCCAGTCTTCTACACTGAATGCAAAGGGAGGGGTGACCAAAGGAGACAATTGTCACCACTGTCACCAAGATGGACACTGGAAAAGGAATTGCCCTCTTTACCTGGAGTAACTAAGGAAGAAAGAGGAGGGGATAGATATCTCCACTTTAGGTATTTATGTTATTGAGATGAATATGTCTACTTCTCCATCTTGGGTATTAGATACCAAATGTGGATCTCACATATGCTCCATATGTAGGGTCTGAAAAGAAGTAAGCCTTTAAGTAAGGGCGAGGTCGAAGTGTGTGTTGCAAATGGAGCAATAGTTGTTGCCACAACAGTTGGAACCTATCATTTATCTCTACCCATGGGTCTTGTAATAGAGTTAGAGAACTACTATTTTTTACATGCTATCAATAGAAACATCATTTCTGTATCTTGCTTGGACAATAAGGATTCAAATTTCTTATAAAGAATGTAAGATGTTCTATTAGTAAATATGAGTTTTTATGGTAGTGTCCCAATGTCTTATTGTCTTTATTTACTAGATCTAGACACAAATTTTAATAATGTTAATACCAAAATACTAAAACTCGATAACTCAAACAAGGCATACCTTTGGCATTATTATCTAGGGCACATAAATGAGAAACTCATTTTCAGGCTCCATAAAGATGGTTATCTGAACTCTTTTAACTTTGAGTCAATAGAGACATGAGAATCTTGTTTAATGAGCAATATGACAAAATTTCCTTTCATTGTTCATAATGAGAGAGTGGGTTATCTGTTGGGGCTCGTACATACTAATGTATGTGGATCATTTAGAGAAAATGCTATAGGTTGTTAACAGTACTTCATTACCTTCATTGATGACTTAGTAGGTATGGTTATGTTTACTTGATGAAACATAAGTTAGAAACTCTTGAAAAATTCAAGTATTTTCATGAATGAAGTACATAACCAACTTGGAAAAAGTATTAAAGCACTTCATTCAAATTGGGGTGGATAATACTTAAGTTAAGAGTTTGAGGACCTTATGCAAGAATGCAGTGTTATATCACAAAGGACTCCACATGGAACTCCACAACATAATGGTGTATTTGAAAGAAGGAACCATACATTACTAGATACGGTGTGGCCAAGGATGAGTTTTGCTGATCTTTTGACTTTCTTTTAGGGACATGCTCTTGAAACCGCAACATTTACACTAAACTATGTACCATCTAAATTGGTTTAAAAGACACCATATGAGATATGGTATGGGAAGTGTCCCAATGTGTCTTTCATGAAGATTTGGGGATGTGGAGCTTATGTGAGAAAGCAGTTTCCTGAAGATCGTGGACCCAAAACCGATAAATGTTATTTTGTAGGATATCCTAGGGAAACCAAAGGATACTACTATATCCCATCTAACAACAAAGTGCTTGCTTCTAGGGATATTGTATTCTTAGAAATGGAATTTATTTCCAAAGGAATGAGTGGGAGGAAAGTAGAACTTGAAGAGGTTCAAGACCGACAAGAAAGCATTGAACCTAAAGAAGTACAAGAGGAACAAGGAAAATCACAAATTGTTGTAGAATCTTAAATTCCTCATGAAACGTAATCTCCTCACAGATCTAGTAGGATACGTCATGATCCTGAAAGATTTGGTTATCTTGTGTCTCAAGAAGGTGACGAGTTGGTAATTGGTGATGAGCCAACAACCTACCTAGAAGTTGTAAAGGGACTAGAGTCTCAGAAGTGGCTTGAGTCCATGAGATTTTAGATGGAATTCATGTACACCAACAAGGTATGGACCTTGGTGGATCCACCTGAAGGGATAAAACTCATTGGGTGCAAGTGGTTATTCAAGAAGAACACTGACATGAATGGTAATGTACAAACTTACAAACGTCAATTAGTAGAAAAGGGTTTCAAACAAGTTCAAGATGTTGAACATGACAAAGCCTTTTCTCCAGTTGGCACGGTTAAGTCTATCACGATCATGATTGCTATTGTAGCTTATTATGACAATGAGATTTGGCTTATTAATGTTAAACCACATTCCTTAATGGGATTCTACTCGAGGATGTGTACATGACACAACCTTAGGGTTTTATAAATCTAAAGGATGCAAATAAAGTTTGTAAGATACAAAGGTCAATCTATGGATTAAAGTAACTATCTCGGAGCTGGAATCTTTGATTTAACGAAACAATCAAAGAGTTTGGATTTAGTCAAAATGAAGATGGACCATGTGTTTATAAGAAGGTTAGCAGGGGCATGGTTGTATTCCTCATTGTATGTAGATGACATACTATTGATGGGAAATGACGTAGATGGCATACTATTGATGGGAAATGACATCCCTACTTCATAAATGGCTAGGAAATACATTCTCTATGAAAGACTTAGGAGAAGCTTCCTATATCTTAGGAGTCATGATCTATAGAGATAAATATAGAGGGCTTGTTTTTCTAAATCAGGGCACATATATTGACAAAGTGTTGAAGAGGTTTAGCATGGAGAACTCAAAGAGAGGAAACCTTCCCACGTATCATGGAGTTACTATCTCTAGATCTCAATGTCCCAATTCCTATGAAGAAAGGAAACACATGAGTAAGATTCCATATGCATCTACAATTGGATCTATCATGTACATGATGCTATGTACTCATTGTGATGTCTTATATGCACTGAGCATGACAAGAAGATATCAACCAGATCTTGGTGAAGGCCACTAGACTGTCATAAAGAACATCCTTAAATACTTGAATGGGACTAAGGGTCAATTCCTTGTCTACGGTGGAGAGGAAGAGTTGGTGGCAAAATGTTACACCAATGCTAGATTTGTTGATTCAATAACAAAGGTCATGTATAAAGTTGCCAAAATGCGGAAAAGGAAGTTCTTTGGATCAAGAAGTTCATATTTTAACTTGGGATGGTTCCAAGCATCAGCGATGCAGTAGAGCTATATTATGACAACAATGAAGCTATTGCACAAGTTAAGGAACCTAGATTGTATCATTGTTCCAAGTACATACTATGACGGTTCCATCTCATATAAGAGAGCGTACAATGAGGAGATGTGAAGATTTTCATAGTACCAACCGAAAGCAATGTTGTTGACCCCTTGAAAAAAGCACTTTCATAGCAGAAGCATGATGGTCATGTTAGATCTCTTGGGATTAACTTCATGATTGATTGTCTCTAAGTGCAAGTGGAACTCTATTGGTATGTATGTATGAAAGCCAATCATATGACAGTTGTAATGGCATGTTTAGTAAACAATTTGATTAATAATAAAGGCTATCTTGTCTATATGTTTGTTCAATTACGAGATAATAGTATAACATGATAGGTGTTGAAAGAATGATGTTACTCGATGACATATGTCTTTAGGTTGAGGACCTAAATAATGAGAACATATGTATGATAAGGGTACATACGTTCTCCTTATGTCTGTAGTCATATATTATTGTGGTAGCTAACAGACAACAATATTACATAAGACTACAGTGTGTGTTGGTTGATGATAGAATTCATTAGTCATTATATATGATATCAAACCAAACACATAGATACTTATTATAGAGCAGTGTATTCAACAGACCCACCATGAGAATAATGCATGGAAACCAATGAATGGTAGTCAGAATCAACTCTCATAGTGATAGTGGTAATTGTGGTACTTAGACCTAAACTCAGTACACTGATCATGTGTCGATCGTTATACTTTGACATCATCCAACATGACCTTGAATAAGGTTTGTCATAAAGGTGATGCTTGGGTACTCTTTGACACATGGTATTGATTGTGAGTGATGTAGATGGGATTTGTCCCTCCTACTAGAGTTGATATCCAGGCCACTTGATAAGCGAGACTGAGAAATGTATGGCCATACTCATGTGAATTGATATATCATATGTGAGTTCACGTGCATATCAGACAGTCTGCTCTAGTTCAAGGAACATGGAGTGAATGTTGAAGAAGATGGTGATTCCATGCCTCAAGTTTAATATGGATATCATAGACAAAGGAATTATATGATCACTATAACACTGATCACATATTGTAGGTACAACTTGTTCTCCAACTTTTCAATTACTTGGGTAGCAATGATGTTTTTCTAGATACCGCTCATTGCTTGCAATGTCATAAATTAGTTATACACATTCACTTCCAACATATTTTCTGACCTATAGGGTCACACGCATAGGATACACTTGGAATAGGAGTTTATTCATGAATGATGTTTAAGTTGATTACTAAAGTGTTTAGGTATTTAACTTAAACAATATTGGCATTCAGAACTCTAAAATGACCGGTTCATCTTGTGAACTGACCTGTTCAGATACGTGAACTAACTGGTTGGTTGATCGATGAGATTGGTCAAATGATTGATGTTGACGTCATGTCGTGCATTAATCTGATTTTAATCAGATATTAAAAGCCAATGTATTTGTGAATAGGAAACATAGTGACCCGATTGGTTCAAGGGTTTTTCACATGTGGACCAACATGTTTAATAGTGAACTAATCGGTTCTACATTCACTGCTTCTAGAAAATTCATGAAATTTCATCTCTTTGACTCTCAAACAAATGGGAAACCCTGACCCTAGACATCATGTATAAGGGGGGCAGTCTAGGATTTTAGAGACACAACAAGCTTTAACAATTGTTGTCCTCTCTATTTGTGGTACCATAGAGAGCCCAAGCAAGTCTTATCCCAAAAGGGAGAGACAGCAAAGGGAGAGCAAGTCAACGCTAGCACACTAAAGTTCAAAAAGGGATGATTCCTTCATGTTTGCCTTAGAGTATAATGAGGAGTTTCCAATGTTCTACATGGACACGATAGAGGTGAGGAGTCTGTTGTCACCTTCTAGGAGGACAACAACTGCCACCATCCATTGTGGTAGCACCCCGACAGTTGTCCATGCACAACTTGCGAAAGAAGTACAACACTACAATAGTTGTCGATGGACTTGCTCTAGGACCATGTATATCTCTTTACAACCCCTGTTCCCAATCCATTATTATTTACAAGTCCATTGGTTAAGGGGAGTATGGTGAATAAAATTTTTTTTCTGCTACTGTATTTCCCTATAAAAGTAGCATCAAGATTTCTGGTGATCCAATCCACCAGAGTCGAAGACCAGAGCACCTTCTAACAGTGAACCACAACTCCCTTACTATTTTATCTTTGGATGCCACCTACCCATAGTTGTTGATGTAGGATCTAACTTTCATCAATAGCTCCATGTGATTAGCCTTTCTATTTTGGAACAAATATTCATTTCTTATCTTTCATGCCATCAAAGTAGTTAGTGAAAAGTCCTCTTTCCATTGTTCAGCTTATTCCCCGTGACCAATTCCCCCATAGTTATATCAGAGAAGAAGGAAGCTTCCTTAGGATTTTTTGCTTCATTCCATAACTTAAGGTTGTTAGTACAGCCATGGACAGTGTGTAGGGAGGATTCGTCATGGTTCCCACATCTAGGGCGCATGGAATCTATAGACATAGCTCTCACATATATCATTTGATTAGTCATTAATTGCTCATGTTGTAGTGTCAACATAAAGAATTTGATTCTTTGTAGCATTATCAGATTACATATAGAACTCCAACTTGTCACAATTAGACATATTTACCTCTCCACCAAACTGATGTATGTTGACTTCACAGTCAACTCTGCATTCATGATTCCTTTTGAACCAAAATATCAACACCACTATCTTTTATGGTGGTTGCATAAGTAATATATTGTTAGTCATTTCCTTACTAAAACAATGTCATAAAAACTCCATGTCCCACCCCCATCATTTGTCACCATGTTCAATATTGGAAGATCAAATATATCCCCTACAATGGTTGTGTTACTTCTCAACTTGACATGGGTTTTTCATTAAACCCATTCTTATGTTTGTACATTAGTATCTAATCCATTGAAAACTACTTTGCCCAAATTTTTTTTTAGAACTCCCTATTATATAAATGCATTTTAGAGAGAAGATCCAATCTTATTGTAACCTTTTTTTCCTTTGTACTTAAAAATCATTAAATCTATCTAGTGTATATTTCTCGCATTCAATAATTTTTAAATAGTTTTCATCACCAAATCTTCATTGTATTATTTGGTTGATCTAATCCACATGCCACCTCTATCCATGGGTTTAAGTTTTCTTTATATTATTGCATCCACTTCATACAAAATCTCTAGTGACCTGGTCAATTCTATTTATGACTGACACATGAAGCTTGGTCGTAAGCATTACATATGGAGTCATGTTAAGAACTTCTTCCGTTAAGGTAACTCTATCAACAAAATATAGAGACTATTGATCCATCCTCTTATTATCCTTTGCATATTGATAATCAGATTCAAGTATAACTCTTTAGAATTCCTTTTGTGAATAAATACAACACCTAGATATCTCCCTAGATCATCAGTTTGAGGAACACCCCATCCACTATACACTAAATTACTTATAGATTGAGGATAAAGTAGAGAAGAACATCACCGACTTATTCTTCATAATTTATTGACTTGAGGCCTTCCAAAACTTTGATAAAGTTTTCATAATAAAACAAGTAAAACAATTATATCTCTAAAACATACTTGAGTGAACTGCATTTTTCTTTTGGTGAAGATAACTAATTTCCAGACTTCCTTCCTCATTTCCTCCTTAATAGCTTGACTAAATCTTTCTAGACATAGAAGGGAAGTGTAAGGTGACAAAGGGCCACCTTGTTTAAGTCCATTTGATGTCTTGAATGAAGGTAGAGATCCTCCATCCTTTTAATATAAGATTTGCATGAGGTATGGACCTCTTTAATAGTGTCACAAAGGTTGGTTGAAATGGCTAACCTTAGAAGAGTATTGAATATAAAATCTCAAATAATTCGATGTAATCTCTCATAAGATCCAACTTAATAGACATAGTATGCTTATGTCTTATGTTTCTCCAAGGAATGAATGATCTCTTGCATCAGAATGACATTGTCACTTATATTTCTTCCAGATATTAAGCAGAATTGAAAAGGAGAAACCCAATCACTTATGGAGGGATTCATCCTCTACACAATAACTTCATATAATAGTTTGGTGCACACATTATTAAGCGAGATTTATCTGAGTTGGTCACACTCCTCTAGGTGGTGGGTTTTAGGAGTTAGAACATTGCCGAATTTGCAGTTTCAAAGCTTTTATTTTCTAATTATTCACTTTTTCAAAAGAAGAAGAAAAAGTTATCATAATAAGCTTTCTAATGACAACAACTCACATAAAATTAGAGTTCCATGGTATCTTCAAAGAAGCCTTTAGTAGTGTCGATTAATTCAAATATGGTTAATCAGTTAATGTTTAATTCGGTCGGTTAATTTGTTTAACCAAATAAAACTCTTGTAATAGCATTATATGAAATTACATATAAAATTTTAAACAATTGTTATATTATAGTAGTATTGTATATAAATTTGGAGGTGCATAGTTAATGGAAACACGACAAGTACGTAAATGTAGAGGTTTTATTAAGTAAACGTAAAACTATTTCATATATATATATATATATATATATATATGGAGAATATTTTTAAATAAATATATTTTGACTATTCAATTAATTCGGTTAACTAAATAGAAAATATTTTTTACCATCAAATTAACTATTTAACTAATTAACTGAAATAAATTAACCAAATTGCCTAAAATAAATTAACCATTCGGTTAATCGGTATTAACCATATTCTGCTCACCCTTATTTACATCGGTTGAAGGTAACAAGTGTTCTATCCATTCTTAATACAACCGCCAGAAAGCTCATGCGGGAATATTCTACATACTTGTTTTCACATAGATTAGAAATGTCATCACATTATCTTTTATGTTCAATAACTGCTTGGAAATGGCAATTATGTGAAGCATTTGTGAGAAGCCACTCAGAATAGAGCATGTCAGGGCTTCACCACCAAGTAAGGATGACAAATGGGTTGGTATGGATCATTCATACCCATACTGTTTCATCCAATAAATTTTGTCAAATCCACACCTCCATTATAAAAAAAAACATAGCCATCCCTACTCGAATGGGTCATGGGGATCGACTTTGTAGAAAATTGCAAACAAACTTAGGAAATTTATCTAGTATGTTTATTTAAAATTGTTGTAAAGGTGAAAAACTTGAATGCAAACCCTCTATTGTAGTATATTTAAGTTTGAAATGGGCATTCACTTTGCAGGAATATATTATGCCCATCATGTTGATCCCGACTCACCCAATCACATAGTGTATGATTTTTACATTATATGTATCTCTTAGATGAAAAATGGTGCAATTGATGTCATAATATAAAATGTATTGCTTGAGACAGAACCATATGATGTATGTTTGCAATTTGTTAGTAAATGTATACTTGAAATTTATAATTTATTACAGAATGGGAAGTACAGTCGTCATCAGGAATTTATTGTATTCAGGCCATCAATCAAGCATATCTGAAATGCTTCATGTACGTCAAGCTTAAATCACCATGTTACAACATCGAGTGTTTCTTTATATATATTCAATGGAGCTGCAAAATTACGTAAAGAGAGGGAAGAGGGTAATCTAGATGTAGTCTTGCAACTCAAGCAAAAAATAATCATCTCAACTCTCAACTAGGTCCAATAACAGTTAAATGGGAAGCATGACCACCCAAACTGTCATTCTCCTTCGCTTGACCTTGTCACCGGATATGAGAGAATGCAACAACCTCATTCTCTTTGATTGTAACCCTATCGTGAGACCTTGAGGGGATGTCGCATATAATGCAGCTTTCCCACTAAAGGGAGAGATCGAGCAGCATGTTGTTCACCTGTTGGTGTCCTTCTATAACCTCCTGTCAACATGGGACACCAGTGCCATTTGCCATGGGATCAATTAGCCAGTTGTTTCTTAGTCCAGGCACACCAGGGTGAAGCATTTGACCAACTCCATGGGCATTGTCCCCTCAAGGTTGCAACACCGCCAGCTGCTGCAGTTGCCCAAACTCCGGTCAGACACTCCCTCGGAATGTCATTGCTTGTCATGGACACCCACTCCAGCTCCGTGCAGTTCATCCCCACATCAATAGGGAGCTCACTGGTTAGAAAATTGTTGTTGAATATCAAGTTATGCAGCCTTTCACACCTCCAAAGTTGTGGTGGGATCAGTCCATCTACAACCCTTCCAAAGCACACTCGCTAAATCAGGAGAAAGAGGATGGATAGGATGGGAGTATCACCAGATATAGAGTAACTAGACATGGTCGTCAGGGAGAGAGAGAGGAGACTAGCTAGAAATAAAGAGGATAGAGTTGCCATATGGGGAAAAAGGGACGAGATAGGAGAAGAGACTCCCAGATCCAGAGCAAGGGGACAGAGAGTCAAGAACTGTGGCACACGACAGAATGGTTACGCTGCATACAGAAACCACTGATAGAGTAGTAGTTTTGTTCAGCTCAATGAAAAGGACACAATATTCAAGATGCAAAGGACACCAAGTAACCACTGTAATAGAAAAATGAAAATTGGGTTGTAAAGCACCAGTGATTGCAATTCTTCAGATGAAAAGGCCACAATAACAAGGATAGCAGTTTTGAAACTTTGATGAAACTATAAATAACAGACACTACTACCAAACCGTTTGGCACCACATACTCCAAAGAATTACAATTCATATACATGAAAGAATTGTAATTCTTTCTAAAAGAAAAGTGACAAATTAGAGTCAAGACAAAGATAGACTAGCTACACACTATGTGTCTTCTTTATATATAAATCATCATCCCTAGAGTATATGATGCAATTTTTCAAGTCTCTGGAGGTTAACAATATGAGGAATAGTTATGTTAACCATATGGGTTTTCAAAACCCATGGTTGTGCACAAGAAGATAATTTATGGAGTTCACACGAAGGATAGATGAGATCAGGAGAACCTATCTAAATGACTAGAAAGAACCAACATAGACTTCATATTGAGATTATTATATATTTTTACAACTCACACAGAATTTACTGGCTACAGTCCTTTAATTCAAGATTCCATTCAAGTTGCAACTGAACAAGTTCCTAAGGTGTTAAGGTGCAAAAGCCATCATCTCTCTCCAGGTCACTAACATCATCAATTAGAAATATAACTTTAGATTTTTATCACCCTCAAATACCTCTTCCTACTAAAGGAGTCCACATTTTTCGTTCCAAAGATGTATTGCCCAAGTTAAGAGTTGGAACTCATATTTGCATACTCTGAATAAATCAATCCAACTAGTTTTAGTTGTAGTGACGACGAGCAGAGACTTTGAAAAGTTAAAATTTCATTTCAAGCAAAGCTTTCCTCACTAGCAAGTTACAGTTGAATAACTACTATTTAAGATTAAACCTTTATTTTGTATTTTTTCATAATACATTACTTCAATTTAGTTGCTAGATTAAACATGTAAGCTTTTTTGTGCATGCCACATCAGAGAATTGTCCAAACTCAAGTCACACATCAATCATCATCGTCAATGCATATGAAACAATGTAAAACTAGACTTTTCATCCTAGTTCACAAGGTTGACTATGGCAATTAATGCTATGTTTTGTACGTGGTGAATGAAGGGGAGGGGAAGGGAGGGGAGGGGAGGGGAGAGGAAGGGAAAGGACACTTATTTTAGTGTGTTTGGTAAGCATGGGGAGGGGAAGGGGAGACAACATAAAAAGTATTAAAAAAATATGTCGTTTTTTAACAAGTCATATTATTCAAAAAAGTTACATACACCACACATATATTAGTACATAAAAAATTAAGATAAATCAAACTCACATGTCTCGTGATCAAAATAAATTTATTCTTATAGTTTTTTTGTCAATGAAGAAGATATATTTCTTATGTCTAACGTGATATAAAATATTGTTGATGCAAAGAGAGACTATCACTTCTCTTTGATAGCCATTGTGGTTATATGTGTACTTCCCCTATATTTATAACTTTTCCACTATTTATTTAAGTTCCCTCCATAACTTGAGAGTTCCCTACACTTTCCTCTACAATTTACTCCCATTTTCTATTTTTTCTTATGTTATTATGTTATAAATATATATATATCTCAAATTTTCTGTATTCTCTATCAACATTTTTTCTAGACATTCTAAGCTATTTTAAAAAATTGTACGCTACATCTATCCTAGTTTCCTTTTATTTTTAATTTTTTCCTCTATTTTTTCCCTTCAACTTCCCCCAACATTTTCTATACCCTCCAAGTGAGATGAGAGACTAAATGCTATTTTGTTCATTAATTGTGTGCTATACAAGTATTTCCCACCATATTTTTTATATTTTCCCTCCACATTCCATATTTCCTTCCAAGCTTTATAATAAATTTCCCGCCAAGTCTTTCCCATTCTCCTTGTCTCCACTCCGATTTTGTGGGGAGAAAAGTGGATGGAAATACACTTGATTCTTTCCCCTCCATTCCCCCTCATTCCCTTCCCTTCCCCTTCACCATGTGTAATCAAACAGCTTAAGCTCTTTCCCCTTCCCTCCATTCACCACGTACCAGACAAGTCATAAAAGGAACATGGTAGTCTTAGGTGTGATCCTAATGAGACATCCACTCCAAATCCTAACTCCCAAAGACTTTGGTTGTGGTACACTACAACGACATAGACGTAGGTCTCGAATCACCCACAAAACTCATCAAAGGCTCATTTTTTTGGTGGAAGCTGATGAAAGACAAAAGTTCCCTAGAGAGCTTGATTAAGGGTAATTAGATATTTGGGCTACTTTGGGTGCTTTATTTAATTTTAGGGACTTGTTTTTCATTTGAGGGACCTATGTAGGTTCTAAATTTTTATATTTTATTTACATTTGTTAATCAATTAAGTCATTGGTTAGGTTATTAATCACAAATATTGCGAAAATTATGGATTTTAGTCGTTTGTTATAATTACCAACCTCTAGATTTGTGTCTAGGTAGAGAGTTTGATTATTGAATTTATTTTATTTGGGAGGTCCCTATCAACAAACTATGTAGCTTGACTACCTACAATTAACACAAATATTTATAACCGTCCAAAATTCTGACATGAATCTTGTGGCTTTCTAGGCTCACCAAATGTTCCATAATGGATCTTAGAGAACTATTTCACTTTTAGTTGCCCACAATTGTTAAGTTGTTGTACATACTCGAAGCCATCCCCATAGGTCCCTTACAAGCAGTCCCTCCAATAATCATGATGAGGATGTCGTGTTGACTCATGTATTTTTGTATAATTAGCAAGCATCTAGAAAATCCACCTTCACTGAGTTAATTTGTATTTGTTAAGATATTTAGTTTTATGCTATTTTCATTTGTGCTCTCTTTAGTATCTTGTCTCACATCCCATATTGTTGAACTTTGTATTTAGTAACTACTCCTATCCCATATAAGGAGGGGGTCTATGCTTGTATTCACCATCACAATA
Organism: Alisma plantago-aquatica; assembly: GCA_963693085.1. Lineage (NCBI taxonomy): Eukaryota > Viridiplantae > Streptophyta > Magnoliopsida > Alismatales > Alismataceae > Alisma > Alisma plantago-aquatica. The sequence goes on along the minus strand of OY856413.1, from coordinate 681,269,791 downwards.
ATATGATACTTTTACATTCACATGGTATCAGAGTTGTTTGATCCTCCCTAGGCCTCTTCTAACCTTGATGCTTCCCCTTCCCACATAGTCACCTTCTCTTTTTTTCTATCTTCACCCACAGCTCCTGTTCCCCGCCGCCCCCTGCATTATACATTACTAACACCCTGATGCCCACACCAATAACATGCCTCCTATCTCCACCCGCTAATCCTCCACACATGTCATACTCTAAAGATCATCCACACACATCATCCTCTGGACCAAATTTCGTACACCCGCGCGACCCACTGCACCCCTATTTTATGTGCCCCATATAGTATTTTGTACCCCAGAGCCCCCAGTTTTTTGTGCCCCATAGGATTTTTGACAATATCTATTTTGTTGGAAACTTACAGACCAGGGTAGCCAAACTTGATCCAATATCTAAAAAATGCATCTTCTTAAGGTACTCCTGAACTCAAAAAAGGTACATATTTTATGACCCCACAAGTAAGAAATGGTTTGTTAGTGTGGATGTTGTGTTTTTTGAGGAAACATCATATTATTCTGATATGGGTTCACTTTATCTACATATTTTCTAGTTGATACCCCACTTCCTGTTCTGGTTGAGCCGATGCCTCCTGAACCTGTTGCTCGTGTTCCTCTCAAGGTTTACCAAATATGTTGCAACAAAGCAACTCCCTTCATGGCCCCTCCCTCAACCAACCCTCCATCTTCGTAGACTAATCCCGACACCAATCAGGTATATCCTGACATGGAGATTTCGACTAGCATACTAAAAGGAGTATTCTCTTGTACTCTACATCTTATACGAAAATTTTGTTCTGATGCTAATCTTGGTTCAAGTTTTACTAATTTTACTACTGCTCTTTCCACCATTGTTGTTCCAAAAACTACGGCTGAAGCTGTGATACGTCCTACCTGACGTCGAGCCATGGAGGTGGAAATAGAAACTCTTCAAACACAACATACATGGGACTTGGTGGATGGCCATGTTTATCATGTAGGCTATTGTTGGATCTTTACAGTTAAATATCAACATGATTGCACGATTGAATGCCTTAAGGCTCGTGTTGATGCCAAGGGCTATACACAGACTTACGACATAGATTATTTTGGTACTTTTTTGCCTATTTCTCCTCTTAATTTTGTTCTTATTCTTATTCTGTTGTTGTCAACAAAATATGGCATCTTTTTTAACTCAACGTCAAAAATGCTTTCTTGTATGGAGACCTGCATCAAGAGGTATATGGAGAAACCTCTCAAATATGTGGCTCAAGGGGGTAAATTATGCCCTCTAAAGAAAGTCATTTATGGACTAAAACAGAGCCCAAAGTGTGGTTAGATAAATTAAGTCATATACTTACTAAGTTTAACGCTAAAAGCTCACATTTTGATCATTCTATTTGTAAAAAACTATTGCTGGAATAGTTATCTTGATTGTGTATGTGGATGAGATCATCCTTTCTGGGAGTAACCGTCAGGGTATTCAAGCTACCAAGGAACATATAAGCAAACACTCAATTTTACTAAAAATCTAAAAAAATTGCAATATTTTCTGGCAATTGAAGTATCATACTCTTCATCTAGAGTATCTCTACCTCAACACAGTTATGCCCTTCATCTACTACAAGAAACGGGCATGTACGATGCCAAGCCAATCAGCACCTAATCTAGATCCCAATACTAATTTGGATAATGATTCTTCTTCTTCATATCCTAATAGCAAGCAATATCGAAGACTTGTGGGTAAGATCATTACTTGACAGTTACTTGAGCAGATATTAGTTGGACTTATCAATTGGTTATTGATAATCCTCGACAATGTCATTGGGATGTGTGCACATTCTCATATACTTAAAAAGCTGTCATGGAAAGGATCGTCTATATTGGGAACTGTAAGATTATTGGATATTCAAACTTTGGTTATGTAGGCAGCAAGGTTGATTATAAATCTCCTCGGGTTGCTGCACCTTTGTAGGTTGTAACCTTGTCACTTGGAGAAGAAGTAAATTGTTATGGCTAGATCCAATATTGAAGTTGAGTATCAAGACATGGCTCATAATACTACTTGTGAGATGATGTGGGTTCAGGGCTTATTAAAGGAGTTTGGAGTTTGTGATTTTGATCTCATGCCTATATATTATGATAACAAATCTTCTATCTTCATTGCAAGTATTCTCACATTCCATGAGAGCACCAAGCATATTAAGGTAGATTGTCACTTCATCAGAGAGTCTATTCTATCCTCGCATAAATCTACTCCATACATCAGGATTGGGGATCAGCTTGCTTACATCTTTACAAAATTGCTGCCAAAGACAAGATTCATTTCTATGATGGACAAGTTGGGCATGCATGATTCAATGCTCCAACTTGAGGGGAAGTGTTATTATATTAAGTTTTATATTATTTACTTTGTCCTCTCTTGAGTGTCTTGTCTTTTATACCATATCATTGAACTCTGTATTTACTGACTCCTATCCTATAGGGAAGGGTGTTTATGCTTGTATTCAACATCACATAATACAGTCCTTTTACATTCACAGTATGTGCATCTTGGTTATTTATATCAATAACTACAAGTAGAAGACTTGAGTCCTAGAAGGGATATTTATCAAAGTACAACTTGTACTAGTCATCAGTGCAGTCACCATCACCCAGATACATAAATGATCAGTTTCTAGATAAATTCCAACCATTTTCCATCTTGATACTTCTAGCCTTGTCATAACACCAACTCATTGGCAAAAGCCATGTTTAATGAAGAGTAACTTAAGGGTCCAGCTACTTCCGGAAATTGACTATGAAAAATATTTTACAACAATTCTACGCTCAACATCATAGCTTAAACGAAGGTCAAAGCTACTTTTGTCATTGAATCACTCTTTCAAAATACTTATGTGTTATCTCCTACATATTAGCTCCCCTCCCTATTGGGCAACATACATAGTCATACATTAAGCTAAAATATGCCAAATTCAACTGGCAGGTTCCGTTTGACATTTGCTAACTCATATTACTTCTATTACGCAATAGCAGCCCATGAGGCCAATCGACCACCATTCCAAGCTGTTGAACATCTGGCCAAAAGGATTGACTTGGTATTTTTGTTAGTTGACTATGAAAATGAATCATTAATGCTTCCAAGTTCCAACTTGAGCATGTCGACGTTATCCTTATGTGTGTGTATGAATGCTAGTTCAAAATAAAAATGTGTATTGACGTAATTGTTATAATAGTATTCGTGTTAACTGTCTATGTTTCTATCACTTGGTAATGTGTTTGGATTCAAATGCTCTCTAAACTCAGACAAAAGAGTGTGGATCACTAATCAGAACAATACTTCCCGTAACATAGTCTTAGAGCAGGTGTAATCCCTTACCCCAAAAAATCTCTCAACCTCACTCCAACAACAACAAAAGGGTCCACAACTTTGTTGCTCCCTTCTACCGTCAAGTTAGAGATATTGTTGCTACCTTCATCCTTAGCCATCGTCGCCATAACCAAGGCCTCAGACCCTATTTACTACCATCTCTAGAGTTGTAGGTCCTAGCCACTTCCAATTGCAAGCGTCAGAACCCCTTTTGCAACCAAGTGTTCCACCTAAGTCTTTGTCTTCCCATGTTGTGCCAACTCCACTAGTTGAGTTTTATAACCATTACATCTGGGTATCACCCATTGAGTTCCATCTTCACTTGTAATTCAAGAAACTACATTATGGACTACTTCTATACTCAATTCCATGTTTTTTATTTGATTTAGATATGCTCATTGCCTTGAGTAAATATATGTGTGCCTTCATTTAAAACTTTGGATTTCTCAATCTATTTCTATCTTAGATATGATGAAAAACATATTAAACTATCTTCCTCTTATAATTGTTATTTTGTCCCCAAATATTTGAGGAATCTCTATCTTATCCATGGTAGAAATAAGCCCTGCTTACCAATGTGAAAAGGTTTGATTCTTATGGAATAGAAGAGTCAATGCTCTACCTTCTGTATCCAAAGTTTTTGTTGTCAGGAGGTATTTATTGTTACATATATTCTATGCCAAATAAGATTTTTTAACAGACCAAGACTCATTTTACAATTATGTATACTAACTGACTACTTTAACAATGTCAACCCTTAGAACAAATTACCTCAATGTATTATTGTTATATGTTTTCATTAGCATGGGATGTTCATTAAAACAACTTTGTGTCAGCACTACTTTTCTACATTGAGATTTTATACATGGAGCAACCACAAAGTTTGTTGCTCAGTTGGTGAATTCAACGACGGTGTGCAAGCTAAGCATAATTTATTTATCACATGTTCTTTCCATCCTTGATTTTCTAGATCTCATTGTGATTACATTTTGTTTATTATAAGATTGCTCAAAGTTTAAATTTTGAGAAAATATTGTCCTGCTGGAAGGACAATGTTGGTATAGTTGATATATGAAAATCTACAATTATTTTTGCAATATGGATTTGGATAGGTTGATTTATGTTCTAGGTTGAATTAACCACATCAAAAGTGGAGCAATCTCTCACGGTGGAACTATACATAGGACCTAAAAGAAACAAGCATGCTAGAGTGCAAACCACTAAGTTCTAAAATAGATTAGACAACTCAAAAGAGTTACAAAACAACTAGACTTACAAGCCCTAGTTGTTAAATTTATTTGTCTCACCATTACTATAATGAACATGCCTTCTTCTATCACATATGCCATCCCATTCATGGATAAATCCCAGATGGGATATTGAGATGTTTTTAGGCATATACCGTGTAATCTCAAGATGTCTCCAGAAGAGGTCATTTCTACAAGATAAGATAAATAATTAAATCACTAGTTTTGATCCAGACTATGCAATCCATGTAGTCATTCTGACTGGAGATACATCTTCCCAATATGATGGTAACTTGGTAACATGAACGACTATGAAATGAATATGTATTGTGACTTTCTCCAAGGATAGGTTCAGGACTATGCAAGCCATGTAGTCAATCTAACTGGAGATACATCTTCCCAATATGATGGTAACTTGGTAACATGAACGACTATGAAATGAATATGTATTGTGACTTTCTCCAAGGATAGGTTCAGAAATGGAAGATGGCTTATACCTAACAAGTTCAAACATCATATTGACACTGCCAAATCTATGTAGGGTTGTAGGTAAGGTGTGAGAAGGATAACGATTTACCATATCCTTAATAGGTAACAGGTAAGGTAAATGTGCACTTTCTTGTACCCTTTACCCTACCCTTACATAAACCCATTTACCATAGGATAAATAGGGAATCTATGAGCATATTGGTGATTAATATTCAGGAAATTTATTTGTTCAAGAAGATCATATTGTAATTAACATAAACCAAAGATGCATTTACATTGAACATTTCATTGGTTATAGATATCATATAAGAGGTTAAGTGATATACTTACATGTGATTTCAGTACAAATATAAAAAGATAAGTACTTTTTATACTTGTTGGACATAGTTGACATTTTATAAAGTGAAATAAATATTGAAGCCACGCACATAATATCTATACACAAGAATAAAATAGAGAAAAATTTATGTTATCCTTTGTAGATATAAGGAAACAAGAATTGGAATATTTTAAGTTACATTTATGTAGAGATAATTAAACTGGAAAAAATGTATATCTAGTTGCTAAACAGGAAGCAAGTGCAAGAAAATCTATTCACTTGCCCTACCTAAAATAGTAGTGGGAAATGGGTAATGGGCAACGGGTAATGGATGATGGGTAGAAAATTGATTTACCCTTATCATGCAGGGAGTGGGTAGAGGTAAATGGATATTACCCTACCAATCCACAGCCTTATGCATGCATTTTGATAATTGGGTGATGACCCTAATTGCCAGCAACCCAGCGTTCATGAGATACCCAGCATATTGAGGTGACTTGAAAGTTTCTTGGTATTGAATTGATGTCCACAAAATCTCCATTCCATTATTAAAGACTTGGGATCAAGCAACATATATTTTCACCAAACCTCTCCTCAAGAAAAGTCTAAGAGCTGGGCAATAAGGTAGGCATCCATGATATTAATAATCTGGCTTGAGAAGAGTGTTGATTACTATATCAGATATTGTATTTTGTTTTTCTGTTTATTTATAGTTCTTTCACTCTCTTGTGTATTAGGTAATAAACTTTTCTATGCTTTAAAAATATCCTGCAATATTGTTGAAGAGATCAACTTTTCCCACTAAAAACTCCAATACTTCTAGCCTCTCTCACAAAATTCGTAAACTAAATACATTTGAGGTAGAGCATAAGATTCAGGAATTCTAGTGCATCCTTTCTCCTTAGGGTGGTTTCCACTTTAGTTAAACAAGCATGTTGAGTTTGGCAGTAGAAAACCCACAGCACACCTAAGGTCATCAATTCAACAAAAGAAAAGCACTTAAAGACTTTAGAACCTAATCTCACATTGCGTCATTCTCCCAAGAAGATGACAAAGTTGGGACAACTCAGTACATGCATGAATCTCAAGTAAAACTATAGAATAGTCCAAATTAAGTACAATAAATTAGAAGTTTGAAGGAATAGATTGAATTATATATATTGAACCAACAAAAAGGCATGATGAGTGTTCTACCTCACATGCCATGATTGACTCATCAAATGAATCTCAGCATTGCAGCCTGTGTCACCAGCATATGAGCGTAGTTCCTAAGTAAATAAAGGTATCAACACTACAAGACTATAATGTGAATTACTGATAATAAGTCTATTTTAATATTCATAATTGGCACACACGTGAGGTGCCCAAGTATGTAGGCCTACGATGTGTCCCATCATACAAATGAAGACATTTACAAGAATCATTACTGTTGGTTCCTTACACTAACGAGTTTCAATCATTAAGAATGATCTTTTACTCAACTAGCTATATCCCACAAGTATACGAGAGTAGTTGTAGTTGAGGTTGAACATAGGGAGCTTAGGCAATTAAATGAGTGCAACAGCACTAAAGTTCAACAATCTAGATCAGTTTAAAAGATATGGTGAAGCTTATCTAATTGCAGAAAATACAGATTAAAAACTAACAACAAAAAGATTACTAGAAAAGTTTAGGTTCAGATATTAAAGGATCTTGGATGCTAGAATTTCACTCACACATCATAGCATATCATAGGAACATGATAATTTAAACATACATAACCACTTGTTAAACGAAAAGTTGTGTTACACTTCACCTCTCGATGCAAGTGTAACGATCACAACTCAAAGATGCACTCTCGTGCATAAAATTCATTTTTTGATCACAACATGTTCCTCAACTCATTTCTCTCCACTCTCGTGGTAGAGAAAGAGTTGCTAAGAAGGGTACCTCCATACATTCCTACCTATCCTCTCAGATCAAGCAAGAATGTAGAAAACATGCATATAAAGTGGCCAGCAATACATGCAAGAGAATAAATAAACCGGTACATTCATGGTAGAAAAACAAGAAGCATAGTATTTAGTACAAAATCACTTGTTCCATACATGCTATGACATGGGAGCTACTCTCCCATGCCCAAGAAAAAGAGAATTACTCATCCACAACCATGCCTTGCAGATTTGTTACAGAAAATTCAGTTCTAAACATGATCTAGAGGAGGAAAAACAAAGAGATCTGAAGTTGTAACCACAAGAAGGGGGAATTCTGGCTTAGGGACGAAATTCTCCTTCTTTAGCTGCTCCAAAATGGGCTAGCTCCTTTCCCAAGAAGCTGAACAGATTTGGGGAAGCTTGGCTGCACTTTGGGGAATACAATGGTGAAGAAGAGAAGAAGAGATGAGCTTCTTTGACAAGGAACCACTTCTTTTCTCCTCCAAATCACCCTCCTCTATTATAGGCTTGCTCTAGGATGAAGGAACTGACACAAAATAATCGAGCCTCACTGCCCCTTCCGTTCCCTCCTTCATTTAAACTCAAACTTGTATTTTTTTGAATTTTTGAAACTGCCAGGTGCACGCTGTGCATTCTGCGTGCACACTGTGCACCAATACTGACAGGTTGCTCCAGGTTGAACTATGCACGGTGTACATATAAGCAATGCATGTCGTGCGACTTTCCAGAAGTTTTCTTGGTTGCTTGACGCTCCAGGTGCACTGTTGGTATGTATGCCCTGAGAGCCAATCATGTGATGATTGGTGGGATACATTAAGATTGATTTGACAAACATCAAAGGCAAGCTTCCAATTCTTTCTGGTTCATTCATATGAGATAATGATAGAACATATTGAATGTCTAGAGAATGACAGTACTCAATGACATATGCTTTTAGGTTCAGGACCTGAACGATGAGATCATACGAATGCTAAGAGTTTGTACATTCTTATTATGTCCCTAGTCGGATGTCATTGTGGAAGGTAGATAGACAACAATGACACACAAGACTAGATTGTGGTGTTGGTTGATGACAGAATCTCATTAGTCATGATATGGAGATATCAAACCAAACACATAGGTACTTTTTAGAGAACAAGCGTACCGGACATACCCACCGTGAGTTTGACACATGGAACCATAACATGGTAGTCACAGTCAGTTCTCGTAGTGATGGTAGTGAGTGTGATTCTTTGACCTGAAATCACTACAGTCAACACATGTCATTGGGTACACTTTGACATCATCAAACGCAGTCCTGAAACATGGGTTGTTATAAAGGTGATGATTGGGTGGCTTTGACACATGGGGCTTTTGAGGGTGAGTGATAGATATGGGATTTGTCCCTCCTGAGGGAGTTTGATATCCATGGCCACTTGATGAGTAGGATTGAGATAGGTGTGTGCATGCATGTGTGAATCAATATGTGATTTTGATGTCATACATATCTCCTCCAATCTACTCTGAGATCAAGAAAGTGAATGAATGTTGACAGGATGATTGTTCTATGCCTTGAGTTCATTCGGGATATCTGTGATAAAGGAATTATACATTCACTGTAACACCATTCATAGATTGTAGGATTGAAAGTTGTTCTACAACTTTCTATTTCACTTGGGTAGCACTGATGTGTGACTAGGCACTGCTCTTTGCTTGTGAAGTCATAAGTGTTATGGATTTTCACTACCAACGGGAAATGGACCTGCAGGGTCACACACATAGGATTTAACCTGGAAGAGTTTAGTAGTTCAATTAAACACTCAATCAATTGATAGCTCAATATTATAGTGTTTAAGGTGTTGGACCGATTGATTAGAGTATCGGATTGATTGAAACTGCAATTGATTAATTTTGCAAAGTCTGCACTCCCAACCGATCGGATCATATGATGAACCGATCGGATCATGTTGGTGAGTCGATCGGCTCAGGACAGGCTGAATTGATCGGTTCAAGGGTTGAACTGATCGGCTCAACTGGTCCAAACGAGCAAGTTAGGAAAGTCAGGTTGGCAAGAAATTTCTCTTCGTTTCACTTGTCCAATTTGATTGGAACAAGGATTGATATTTGGATCAATTCAAAACAAAAGAGGAAAAGTCGATCGGGAACTGACCAGGGCAGTGAACCGACCAGTTCAGAAGTGAATCGACCGGTTCAGAAGTGAATCGATCGGTTCAGAAGTGAACCGATCGGCTCAAGTGTCCCAACCGATTGGTTCAGGTGTGAATCGATCGGCTCAGGTCCCCAACCGACCGTTTCATGCTTGAAACAATCGGTTCAGCTGGCGTAGTTGGTTGTTTTTTGTGGAAAATCCTGAACCCTTCTACTCCTGCTTTAATCCCACATTGCCCGGGGTAGAGAACCCTATCCCATGACCCTCCTATATATATAGGGGTATTGGGGGCTTCTCATGTACAACTCAGAACACCAGTTGCTTTGTAAAGTTGTCGTTCTCTCTGGTTGTGGTAACTAGGAGAACCTGAGCAAGTGCTACTCGATAAAGGAGGCACAACAAGGGAAAGACAACTACAAAAAAGTGATTGGTTGCAAGAGAGTGTGTCGGTGACTAGTATGCCGACAAGAGGGTGTGACTCCTTCTGGTGCCTTGTGCAACAAGACGATCGGAGTTCTAGGTGGTCTGTGTGGACTACTACAGAGGCGGGAGGCTTCTGCCGCTCGAAGGACAGTTGTCAGTCCCGACAGTCCCAATGAGACCAGGACCTGCATAGACACCGTCTAAGACCAGAGGTGAAGACCACGTAAGCCGTGAGGTAACGTCGCCGACTAAGCCTCAAGAAAAGGTATACATCTGTAAACCATCCTTCCTACTGTATAGACGTTGACGTGATTCCTTTAGACTGGGTTCGGGAGAAGAAAATTTTTGTTTCTGCTGCCTTCTCTGTCTTCCCTAAAACCCAACAATGGTATCAGAGCCACGTCAACTGCTCTCTACTTTAGGATTATCGATATGATTGATTTTTGGTTTGTTGCCTTTATTGCATACGATGCGAGTAAAAATGGCTTTATGCATGTCCAATCCTAAATCCACAAATCCCAATATACATATATGATATGTAATATGAATGCACTCAATACGCGTCGCCCTTAAATGAGTTTTGTGGTGAATGTATAGCGTGGTTATGGCTAATAAACCCTTTGTATGTGTGCTTGGTTGAATGTGGTTGCTTGCATCTCGGTCTGCGCACTGATTCCCTGCCTCCTTATTCCTGATGTAACTCGAGATGACTCGAGATTTCTTTCCTACCTTTTCTCCCCCCGAATGTAACTCGGGGTTTCCCAATTTAAATGTAAATAGGATAGATCTTTTTATATTTCATGTTATGTCAAAGAACGGAGGACAATCTAACGACAACTGAGATGATCGATTCAAGCAGTGAACCGATCGGTTGGCGATCCAGATGACCGACTTGAGGAGCGAGACGAGCAGGTGGCAACCTGAGGAGATGCATGATGACCAGTGAACCAATTGGTTGGAGGCGCCAGTCGATCGGCTGGTGGCACCCAACCAATCGGCATGATGGCGAGCCGATCAGTCATGGAGATGAGTTGATCAAACCCAGAACGGCAAAGCACAGAGTTCATCTTGTACAGATTGCATGTGATGTGGACCTAGATGACCGTGATTCCTTTTGGCTTGAGGAATCACATTAGGATGGCCATAATCATCGCTTTTATCATTTCACATGTTTTTTGTGGGATATATCATGTATATGATACACGCACTATGTATTGTGGTGATTGGATACGTATATGTACCTATAAAAAACAAATCCCTCATTAAATATTAAAGTTTTAGATGCCTTCCAAATGTGACACACGTGAAAAGCTTGATCGGTCAAGTGTGGGAATGCCCTAGCGTGGTGCACTATGTATCTCGTGGAAGCGTGAAGGATGGATATGTGGGTCTGCCCTAGCAGGTTGCATATTCATCGTGCTGGCTTTGGTTTAGACTTAACAAGGTGACCTAGATAGGATCTAGCGCCTTGAGGCATGGAGGTGATCATGGCAAGGAGATGCATATGACATCTTTCAAGAGTTGCATATGATGCAATTGGAAAAAGTTACCTACCTGGAAGATCTAAGTTGTGGGTGACAGCCCTAGCTGGTCCATGACTCAGAGGATTTCACGATCTTGACCCACTAGAAGATTGTACGCTGCAATCTTATGAATTGATGGTGAGGGTTATCAATTTGATCAAAAATAGTGGGAGCAATAATTAATTAAAGTCCTAATTATATCGTCAACCTTTCAAATCAATCAAATAAGTCAAAATTGAGTTTTGGACTAAATTGCATATATTTCCTTTTGTAGTACAAATGACAACAAACAACAATCACTTTTCGTTGCGATCGGTCCTTGAAAAGGACAAGCTGAATGGGACTAACTTCCACAACTGGTTTAGGACATTGAGATTTGTTCTCACTCAAGAGTGAAAGCTCTATGTCTTGGATACTCCAGCTCCAGAGGAACCTTCTCCAACCGCACCAAAGGCAGAAAGTGATGCTTATAAGAAGCATTATGAAGATGCCATAGATGCAAAGTGCTTGATGTTGTGCTCGATGAACCATGAGTTGCAGAGACAACATGAGCACATGGGTGTCATTGAGATGATTCAGCATCTTAAGAACACGTATGAAGATCAAGCACGACAAGAGAGATATGATGTCTCTAGGGCACTGTTCAAGTGTGTCATGACAGAAGGAGATCCAGTTGGTCCTCACACACTCAAAATGATTTGGTATGTAGAGAACCTGATAAGATTGGGATTTCCCCTGAGCCAAGAGTTGGCTACTGACGTGATATTGCAATTATTGCCAGAATCCTACAGTCAGTTTGTAATGAACTACAACATAAACAACTTTGACAAGTCGTTGACAGAGTTTTTGGGCATGTTGAGGACAGCCGAGGCACAGATGAAGAAGGACAAGCCTAAGTCTGTGATGATGATCAGCCACAAGAAAGGCAAAGTCCAAGCACAAGGTCAAGGGCAAGGCTGAGAAAGGTTCTGATGCTAGCCATTAGCCCAAGTCGTCTTCAACTCTCAAAGCCAAGGGAGGCGTGACCAACAGAGGCAATTGTCACCATTGTCAAAATCCAGGACATTCGAAAAGGAATTACCCTCTCTATCTGGAAGAACTAAAGAAGAAGGAGGCGACGAACGTCTCCACCTGAAGGTATCATGAAATAAACTGGTAACATTTTTGAGGTATATGATACTAAGATATAAAATGTAAAGCACCCAATAAATGGGGCAAGTGTTTCCACCATAGATAGGAGTACTTTAGTTTATTTTCAGCCTTGAAGGCATGTAATAGAGTTATGAACTGCTATTTCATATTTGCCAATGGATAGAAACACCTTAATTTTTGCATATTGTATGACAATGATGGCAATTAATAAAGTTGATGTTTCAATCTTTGTGGCAATGCCTTGTTTATATTGTGGTACTTGGTATGCATAAGATAAAATGATACCTAAAAGTTATTGATAACTCAAACAATCAAATTAGCATAAATCATGAGAAATTCATTTCTAGTTTCCATATGATGGATAAATCTAGACTCTTTTGGTTAGAAAACCAGTAAGAGACATGAATCTCTTGGACATGATTAATCAATCTTCACTAAGGTAGTGGGAGATTGATTATCCTATTAGGTATAATACATGTGATGTATTTGCATACCTATTGGACTTAATGCTAGTACTTCAAATGATGTTTAGAGAAATACCAATATGAATATCTTAAAGTGTTCAAGAATATCATAGATGAAGTACGAATTCAGAAAAGTGTTAATTCTTGATGAGATCAATGAATGAAATACTTGAACAAAATGTTTGAGAACCTTATGAGTGATTATGATAGTGTATCATAGTGAACTCATGATTAAGACATAGTGATGTCTAAATCAATAGGGAGTCATACTCTAAGGAGTTAGAGGATGATTATCAAATAGCTAATTTCTTCTTAAATAAAGAATACCCCACACTAATAAAGGACATTAAGAATCACAAGGAGTTGTGAGTTCTTATATCCTTGATAGATACACCTCGATTATCTATGTGATGAGTTGGTCATGTGATGAGTCAACTATCTAGATGAATATGAGGAATCATATTTTGAGTTATGGTTTATGACCATTACATCCTAAATAACTTCCATGTGAACCATAAGGTATGACCTTGATGGTAGCACCCATTGGGATGAAATCCATAAGTGTGAATGAGTCTTAAGCGTTAAGACACATGGATAACATTTTGATGCTTGTTGATTGCAACTTAATGACTAAGAGATTTGGCATATGGATACTAAAACTGCATTCCTATGAGGAATAAAACAAGGATGTGTATGTGACACAACCTATAAAGGTTTATGAATCCATTAATGCAAATGTATTCTATAAGTTACAATGGACTAATCAATGTGATTGATTGAGTAGAAGCAACTCAGAACTATGATCTTTACTTTGATAATATAGTCAAAGGGTTTGACTGATATATCAAAGATAAAGAAGGGATCTGTGATTTACTGGGAGCATATTCACATTACACATGTTGATGTGAAATGGAAATGTTCTAGAATGAAAATCCAAAGTGGAAATTATCTTTAGGGAAGATAGAGATGTTTCCTATGTGATAGGAATAGAGATCTATAGAGATAGTTATCGAAAACCTCTTGACCTGAAAAGAGAAAGCATACATTGGCAATCTATACTGAAGGGTTCAGTGTGCACAGATTCAGTGGGAGAAAACTTGTCCATGTTACATGGAGTTAGTATCCCTAGGCCAAGTGTCCAATTCTTATGAATAATGGAAACACTAAGAACAGATAAGGATCTATCATGTATGTAATCATCCCATCATCTTGCATGTATGGAAATTGCAAGAACAAAATGCATTTATCATCTTGTATGTAGGACATGACATTATGATATGCTCATCCTAATAACTCGTATGTGGAACATGACGAGTGGATGTTTGTCTAGTTCCAGTAAGGGTTACTGGATTACCATAAGAACTTGATAAGTACTTAAGAAGTACTAGTTCTATGGAAATAAGGAAGGGATCACTGTAAAGAATTACACTGGTGTGAACTTCCGAAAAGGACAAAAAATTAATCACAAAATATATATGGGATATATAAAAGTGAATGTTTTTTATAAATGGAAACATTTCGATAAAGTCGTTTAAAAGGGAAAAGCCGTGTATCCGTGTGTTAGAGAACATTAGTGGATGCTATATGGATCTGGAAGTTCATGAGATGAACTTATAGATACTCTGATCTTTGATGACAAGGAGTACTTGGTCATGCAATGTAGCTAAAGGTTAGCAAAGGAATACTAGATCGCATATTATGGCAACTCCATCTCATACGTGTGACGTACAATGAAGAGATGGGAGACATGCAGTTAATACCGACTTTGGCAAGGTGTTGCCATAACTCACTGTGTTAGCACTAGAGAACAGTAACATGTGGGACATGTTTGAAGATCACTAAGAATATGATTCAAGGGTGATTGGCTCGCAGTGCAAGTGGGAGTCTGTTGGTATGTATGCCCTGAGAGACAATCATGGGATGATTGGTGGGATACATTAAGATTGATTTGATAAACATCAAAGGTAAGCTTCCAATTCTTTCTAGTTCAATCATATGAGATAATGATAGAACATATTGAATGTCTAGATAATGACAGTACTCAATGATGTATGCTTTCAGGTTAAGGACCTGAACGATGAGATCATACGGATGCTAAGAGTTTGTACATTCTTATTATGTCCCTAGTCAGATGTCATTGTGGAAGGTAGATAGACAATAATGACATACAAGACTAGATTGTGGTGTTGGTTGATGATAGAATCTCATTAGTCATGATATGGAGATATCAAACCAAACACATAGGTACTTGTTAGAGAACAAGCGTACCGGACAGACCCACTATGAGTTTGACACATGGAACCATGACATGGGAGTCATAGTAAGTTCTCACAGTGATGGTGGTAAGTGTGATTCTTTGACCTAAAATCACTACACTCAACACATGTCGTTGGGTACACTTTGACATCATCAAAAGCAGTCCTGAAACATGGGTTGTTATAAAGGTGATGATTGGGTAGCTTTGACACATGGGGCATTTGAGGGGTGAGTGATAGATATGGGATTTTCCCCTCCTGAGGGAGTTTGATATCCATGGCCACTTGATGAGTAGGACTGAGATAGGCATGCACACGCATGTGTGAATCAGTATGCGATATTGATGTCATACATATCTCCTCCAATCTACTCTGAGATCAAGAAAGTGAATGAATGTTGACAGGATGACTGTTCCATGCCTTGAATTCATTTGAGATATCGGTGACAAAGGAATTATACATACACTATAGCACCATTCATAGACTGTAGGATTGAAAGTTGTTCTCCAACTTTCTATTTCACTTGGGTAGCACTGATGTGCGACTAGGCACCGCTCTTTGCTTATGAAGTCGTAAGTGTTATGGACTTTCACTGCAAATGTGAAATGGACCTGTCGGGTCACACACATAGGATTTAACCTGGAAGAGGAGTTTGTCTACAAACGATGTTTAGACTGATTACTAAAGGAGTTTAGTAGTTCAATTAAACACTCAATCAATTGATAGCTCAATATCATAGTGTTCAAGGTGTTGGACCAATTGATTAGAGTATCGGATTGATTGAAACTGCAATTGACTGATTTTGCACAGTCTGCACTCCCAACCGATTGGCTCATATGATGAACTGATTGGCTCAAGTTGGTGAGTTGATCGGCTCAGGATAGGCTGAACCGACCGGTTCAAGGGTTGAACCGATCGGCCTAACTGGTCTAAACGAGCAAGTTGGGAAAGTCAGATTGGCAAGAAATTTCTCTTCGTTTCACTTGTCCAGTTTGATTGGAACAAGGATTGGTATTTGGATCAATTCAAAATAAAAGAGGAAAAGTCGATCAGGAACTGACCAGGGCAGTGAACCGACCGGCTCAGGTGTCCCAACTGATCAGTTTAGGTGTGAACCGATCGACTCAGGTCCCCAACCGACCGTTTCATGCTTGAAACGGTCGATTCAGCTAGCGCAGTTGGTTGTTTTGTGGAAAATCTCGAACCCTTCTACTCCTGCTTTAATCCCGCATTGCTCGAGGTAGAGAACCTTGTCCCATGACCCTCCTATATATAGGGGTACTGGGGACTTATCATGTACAACCCAGAACACTAGTTTCTCTGCAAAGTTGTCATTCTCTCTGGTTGTAGTAACCAGGAGAGCCCGAGCAAGTGCTACCCGATAAGGGAGGCACAGCAAGGGAAAGACAACTATATAAAAGTGACTGGTTGTAGGAGAGTGTGTCGGTGACTAGTACGCTGATAGGAGGGTGCAACTCCTTCCGATGCCTTGTGCAATAATGCGATCAGAGTTCTAGGTGGTTCGTGTGGACTACTACAGAGGTGGGAGGCTTCTGCCGCGTGGAGGACAGTTGTCAATCCTAGCAGTCCCAAGGAGACCAGGAGCTGCATAGACACCATCCAAGACCAGAGGTGAATATCATGCAAGCTGTGAGGTAATGTCGTCGAGCAAGTCTCGGGACAAAGTATGCCTCTACAAATCATCCTTCCTACTGTATAGACGTTGACACGATTCCTTTAGACTGGGTTCGGGAGAAGAAATTTTTTGTTTCTGCTCCCTTCTCTGTCTCCCCTAAAACCCAACATGCACGTCATGCAGTTGAGTGCATGCCATGCACATGCTTTTCTGTACATTTCTGGAAACTTGCACGCCGTGTTCGAGGACCGAACACGCCGTTCATTCTACTGTCTGGGTGAAATGGAACTTCTGCTAAAGTGATGCACGTCGTGCATTTGTCTTGCACGATGTGCACTCTTCTATTTTAGCAGAATTAAGCTATGAAATCAGTTCTTTTGAGACATATCTACAGTGCAAGTTTTGTGATAAGTAAAGTAACAAAAAGATGGCAAAAGTAATATGAAAAGAGGCTAAATAAAATTAGAATGAACCAAATTTGTGTGTGATAGTATGTGAAAAGATGATGTAGAAATCACACAACAAATCCCCTTAAGCTTGAACTATTGCTTGTCCTCAAGCAAAAAGAATAGGGCTACATTCAAGAAGAAAAATCAAGTTTATGCATGGATTAAAAGAAAAGAAGGTATGTAATCAGCTCAGCCAACTATGCACATTGTGTTTGTGTTCCTTGTTGTCATCTCAAACTTTCAACATCCAAGATAGAGAAGTTAAGTCCAGTAGGGTTAGTTCCAAAACAAACGAAATGATTAACTAGACAACATTAAATAGAATTTGGATAATCAAGCCAAACAATCAGTGCATGTACATTACAAAGTTTTCAGCTAGTACAGATATAAGATGATGAAACCAATACTAACATTAACAATACTTAGTTGCACTCTTTTTCTTAAGGATATGATGATGGAATTTTTGGGTTCCAGCATTCGGCTGCTAATTTAGGCTTACGCTCACGAGGAAAGCTGGTCAGGGTGTTGTTTTTACCCTTTTTTATTTTAATATCACCTAACCATCGTTTCCAGATCGGACTCACACTAGGATAGCATAATATGTGGGCCATTTGCCATCTTTTATTGGGTCAAGATGAAATGTTGATGGTACAACACCAAAGAGTCAACAAGAATGTTAAAGCTAGCAAGATTTAAATCAATCTTTTGAAAGTTTTTCACTAAAAAATTTATTGTAGATGCACTAAAGGTTTGGCAAGAGTATCCCGTATTCTATTAAATGTTGCCAAGTTGATTCATTCACTTAAAATTTGGAACTATTACGTGTATTGAGAAATCAAGGATATAAAAAAATGAGATTCCAAACAACAAACCCCAGGCAATGTGCATGGGGATTTTTCAGTTTCCATTTCATTCATACATGCTCTTGATTTTTCTTTTCATGTAGCCAAGACACAAAGGACAGAATAATTCCAGCATACAGGGGGGTTCATTCTAACAAGATAGTCTCAAGTCATATTAATTTTTACCATCAAGGAACATAACAAGGAATAAAAAGGAAAATACATGATACAACTGACTCAAATAAAGAAAATCTGAAAGAAAAACTACAACTATTGGCCGGTTGTGCTCCCCCTAAGCTTGAAATCAGCAGTGTCCTCACTGCATCAATCAAACTTATGGAGTTCATAACTGGGTACCTATAATCGATGTGATCAGAAATAAGAACTGCCACCCTCCTGATCAGGGAAGAACTGGTTGACAATGTCGGGGATGTCCATCGATTGGGTGGAAGAGTCGGGATGCTAATATGAAAACTGAGGTGGTTGTTGTTCTGAAAATGGAGGTGGTTATTGTGGACATTTAGGTGGTGGAAACTCGGGCTGCTGTCGAGGCGGTGACTGATACAGTGGCGGGGCGGGGTAGTGGCCCTGAGAGATATGCCAAGCGTCCATCCGATTGACCATGTCGTACATCGCAGTGTACTGCGTGTTTAGCTGGTCGAAACGGCTGTCGATGTGGTCAAACCTCTACTGAACATAACCGTAAAGGTGCCTCATGTCAGTCATCATCCAAGTGTACTCCGTCTGAGTACTAGTGGAGGGTGGAAGTGGAGTAGGAGCTACTAGCGTAGGTGCTGGCGTAGAGCTATTGGTGCCTCGGGTGGGTGTCTCTTCATCATCTTCAAGTTGTAGCTCCACCTTCCAAGTGGATTTGTTCCCAATATCATTGCGGGTTGAATCGGGGATGACGATGAACTGCTTCTTTGTGATAAAAACCTTGAATTTACTTGTGCTACTGCCATGTCTTGATATCAAGACACAAGAAATAAGATAGTTGATGTCTATAAGGTTTTTGTCGAGTGCAGGTTCTAGGACACCCACCTCTAAGCCTAGCTGCATTGCAAGTATACTAATCAACCCACCGCACATGATGACACCTACCTCTCTTTGCTTCTTCTTTTTGGTCTCTAGAAGCTTATTTACAATGTAGTAGCTAGAACTGATTTGCTCATTCTTTACTATGCACCATAAGAAGAAAAGATCATTTTTTCTACGACACCTTGAGTCTCATTTTTAGTAAAGGGTCATGTGCTTAAAAGATGATGCATAACTCTGAAAAGTGGATTATGGAATGAAGAAGCTCAGGCATTTCTAGCTCTGTGCATCATTTTACTAGTAATCTCATACCAAAAAGTGTCACTATGGAAGGCAGGTGGATAATCAGTATACCCTCCATAGTTGCACTTAAGTAAAGCACAAAACCATTTAAGATCCATAGAAAAGAATTTGGCTAGAAGTCAAAAATTGATTTTTGGATATAGCTCACTGCGGTTTTGTGGGTCGTCTTATGCTTTGAAGGTGGTCAGAAATTCATAAACCAGACGGGGGTAGGTCTTTGACACTCTAGTGCAAATAAGGTGTAGACCTAAGAACCGTAGATGCTCTATTACCTCATTTTTGAAACCCAACTTGTCAAGGGTTTCCTCGCAGACATAGCGGGAAGGTAGAACACGCCTGGTGATGAGGAAATGATAATCGACATCTTCCTCCGGGGTGACTTGGAATTGAGTGGAGGGTACAAACGTTGTTGTTGTCGTCTCAGAAGGTGTTGCACTTGTAGATGGGCATGCTCTGGATGAAGGAGGTCCTACATGGCGTCTGCCTGTGCTTCTCTTGATAGGTGACATGTTTCTATAATACTGCACGGCGTGCAGTATGCTGTCACAACATGCACTGCAAAATTGACTGTCTGCCTTGGAAGACGAATGCACGGCGTGCAAAATGAGTGCACGGCATGCACCTGTAGATAAACAGTAGATAGAATCGGGCACCACTGTCAGGTTGGAAGCTAGGGGTTTGGTGGAGATGAAGGCTGGTGGTGTCAATTATTTGAGTGATGTTGCTGTCAGGCGTTGCAGAGAGGAGGCGGACGGAGACGGAGGAGCTGGCACCGGTCGCTTAGGATGATTTTGGGGCGGATCGGTGGGATTCTCTCTTGCTGCTTGACGGCGCCGGAGTACAACCGGTGGTGAAGGAGAAAGCTACGGAGGAGTACTCCTCCTTCATAGCTGTGGAGCACAACTGGAGGTGAAGGAGAAAGTTGCAGCGCTAGGGCGGTGGCTGGGAGAGAAGAAGGCGGACGCTCCTGTTTGACGGTGCACAGCTACAGAAAGGGGGAATGGCATGCAGAGGTTCACGGCTCTTGTGGAGGATGATGGCGGCACACGGCTGGAGTGCATGGTTGCTAGGGTTGGAGTGGGGAATTAGGTCATGCACTCCGCCCCTACTTGACTACCCTTTTATAAAAATGGCATGACGTGCATGCTATATGCACGGTGTGTTCCACTTCAGTTCGGACTGTCTTTTACGCTCCGGTGCACGGCGTGTGATTCTAATGCACGACGTGCAATGGTTGAAAACACATTACAGACCAGTTGTTGCGCACAGATGTACAGTGTGTGTTTATCATTGCACGTCATGCATGTTTCCAGAACATTTTCTTGTCATTCGGAAAACTAGATGCACGGCGTGCATTGAGAAATGCACGGCGTGTGAGATTCCAGGAAACATATTTCATATTTACAGCACCCAGGTGCACCGTTACGAAATGCACGGCGTGCGAGATTCCAAAAATATTTTTCATATTTACAGCTCCCTGGTGCACGGCGTGCATGTTTTCAAAACATCATTCAGTGTGTTTTCTACTGAGGTGCACGTCGTGTCATTGAAAGACACACCATGTATTTTGGAATTTCTGTAGAAAATAGCAGTTAGTCAGCATGAAACAGAGATAGATATGGCGGCAATCAAGTCTAAATTATTACATTCATCCATGACAGGCTTATTAACCAAATTTAAAAGTGTTTTTGACTCAAAGAACTTAAAATAAATATATCCCAATGTGGGGTCAACTCCCACAAGGTCCTCCATTTAGAGTCTGGAGTAAGACTCTTCAATTTATTCAAGCATCTTGGAGGAGTAAGAGGCTCCCTTCTCTACTTCATCTCCACAAGAATAAAGTTTGCAACGTTGTCCATTCACTTTGAAGTTGCCATCTTTGCCTTGGAGTTCCACGGCTCCATATGGAAAAAAAATTAGCACCAGGAATGGACCGGACCATTTTGATTTTAATTTCCCTGGAAATAGCTTTAATCTAGAGTTGAATAACAAGACTTTATCTCCTTCTTGGAAATATTTCTTGTGGATCCTCTTATCATGCCAAGCCTTTGTTCTTTCCTTGTACATCCTTGCATTCTCATAAGAATCAAGGCGGAGTTCTTCAAGTTCCTGCAGCTGCAAAAAGTGTTTCTCTCTTACTTTCTTCATATCAAAGTTCAAGAACATAATTGCCCACAAAGCACGGTGCTCCAATTCTAGCGGAAGGTGACAAGATTTGACATAGATTATCTTGAATGGAGTAGTCCCTATGGTGGTCTTATAGGCTGTGCAGTATGCCCATAATGTGTCATCAATCTTTAAGGCCCAATCTTTTCTTGAACTAGAAACAGTCTTTTCAAGAATATTCTTCAGCTTCCTATTTGAAACCTCTACTTGCCTAGATGTTTGAGGATGATAGGGTGTAGATATTTTATGAGTCACATCATATTTAGAGAGAAGGTTGTTGAATTGTTTTTCAGCAAAGTGTGTGCCTCCATCTGAAATTACAGCATGAGGAACTCCAAACCAAGGGAAAATAATCTTTTGAAGAAGCTTAATTACTGATTGAGCATCTGGTGCTTGGGTTGGAATGGCCTCAACCCATTTGGACACATATTCACAAGAAACAAGAATGTATTGATACCCGCAAGAAGATGGGAATGGTCCCATATAATCCACTCCCCATAAATCAAATACCTCAACCTCTAAGATAGAGTTAAGAGGCATGTCGTCATGGCAGGATATACCTCATATTCTTTGACATCTATCACAAGATCTGACAAATAGATTGACATCTTTGAATAATGTGGGCCAATAAAAACTAGCTTGTAGTATCTTAGAAGCAGTCTTCTCTCCTCCAAAGTGTCCTCCATAAGGTGAAAAATGGCATTCAGTAATAATATTTGGAATTTCCTCTTCAATACCACATCGGCGGATCAGTCCATCACTTCCATGTTTGAATAACAATGGATCATCCCAATAGTAAAATTTCACATCATGAAAGAATTTCTTCTTTTGTTGATACGTCAAATCAGGTGGGAGTTGTCCAGTAGCAAGAAAGTTGGCGATGTGCGCAAACCATGGTGCTTGAGTAGATGACAATGCATAGAGCTTTTCAATAGGCAAATGATCTTCAATGGGCAATTGGTCTCCAGCCTCTGTGGTTAGTCTAGAAAGATGATCAACAACATTATTCTATGTACCTTTCTTATCTTGGATCTCAAGATCAAATTCTTGTAGAAGCAAAATCTAGCGAATAAGACGTGGTTTGGCATCTTTCTTATTCAACAAATACTTTATGGCGGCATGATCAGTATATACAATCACCTTTGATCCCACCAAATATTGTCGGAACTTGTCAAAAGCATAAACGATGGATAGCATTTCCTTCTTCGTGGTTGTATAGTTGATTTGTGCTTCATCAAGGGTTTTGCTTGCATAATAGATGGCATGGAGTTTCTTGTCTTTACGTTGTCCTAGAACAGCCCCCACTGCATAATCGCTTACGTCACACATTAGCTCAAAAGGGGAATCCCAATCCGGAGGTTGAATAATTGGGGCTGAAATGAGGGCCTCTTTGAGCTTAGAAAAGGTTGTATGGAAGTTGTTGTCAAACACAAACTCTGCATCTTTTGCAAGTAGGGAACACAACGGTTTTGCGATTTTAGATAAATCTTCAATGAATCTTCTATAAAAACCTGCATGTCCAAGAAATCTTTGGATGTCTTTAACTGAGGATGGAGTAGACATCTTCTCAATGGCTTCAACTTTTGCCCTATCCACTTCAATACCTTTGTTAGATACAACATGCCCTAGTACTACACCGGATTGTGCCATGAAATGGCACTTCTCCCAGTTTAACACTAGGTTAACCCTTTTACAGCGGGCTAAGACCAAAGATAGGTTCAATGAACATTGATCAAAAGAATCACCGTATACACTAAAATCATCCATGAAAATCTCCATTATATTTTCAATAAAATCAGAGAATATGGCCACCATACATCGTTGAAAGGTAGCGGGAGTGTTGCAAAGACCAAACGGCATACGGCGATAGGCATATGTTCCATAAGTACAAGTAAATGTGGTTTTCTCTTGGTTTGGTGGATAAATAGGAATCTGAAAAAATCCGGAGTACCCATCCAGGTAACAAAAATAAGAATGCTTAGTGAGGCGTTCAAGAATCAAATAAAAGGCAATGGAAAATGATCATTGTGGGTTGCCTTATTCAGACGTCGGTAGTCAATACACATACGCCAACAGGTAACCATACGTGTTTGTATTAACTCATCATTGACTCCCTTGATGACAGTTGCACCTCCCTTCTTAGGAACCACGTCTATGGCACTAACCCAGGGGTTGTCACTGATGGGATAAATGATTCCAGCATCAAATAATTTGAAAATATATTTCTTTACCACTTCAAGCATATTTTGATTTAGGCACCAAGGTGGTTCAACTATTGGTTTAGCATCATCTTCCATATTAATTCTATGCATACAGATTGAAGGATGAATGCCTTTTAGATCATCTATGGAATAACCAATGATGTCTTTATACAAACGTAGTTCAGCAAGTAGTTTATTTTCTTGGTCATTGGTTAATTCATTATTTATTATAATAGGGGATGTAGAGTTTGGGTCAAGAAATGCATACCTTATCCCGAGTGGAAGGGCTTTTAGTTCTACCTTTTTCCCTATTGTACCTTCATCAACTTTATCATCAACAAGTGGAGCATCTTCATTAATAGTTTGTGCTTTAGAAATAGAAAGTGCTCTAGAAATTTCTAAATTGTTGAGTTTAGTCATATCATTATCTTAAAGATTGATCATCAAATCAGCAATATCTTCATTATCATCCTCAATTGGATCAGTAGTATCTAACAAACAGATTTCTTCAACATGTGTGGATGCTTTCATTGCATCATGAATAGAGAATTCCATTGCTTCTTCACCAACACGTAGAGTGAACTTTCCTTCCCGAACGTCAGCAAGATATCCGGCAATCCTCAAGAATGGCCTTCCAAAAAGAACTGGGTTGGAAGGGATCTCTGCCATATCAAGAACAACAAAATCACATGGCATATAGAACTTCCCAATCTGCACTAGTACATCTTCCACTATACCTTTTGGGTATTTAATAGAATGATCAGCTAACTCAATAGCCATCTTTGTTGGCTTCAAGTCTCCAAGATCCAATTCTTGCCATAAGGTGAACAGAATGAGACTAATACTAGCACCAAGGTCTACTAGACCTTTGTCAAAAGTGGTATTATTGATCTTACATGGCAGTGTAAAAGCTCCCAAATCATCAAGCTTTTGTGGAAGGCGGTTTTGAATAATAGAACTCACTCTTTCTGAAAGCATTACTGTTTCAACCTGATCAACTTTTCTTCTTTTAGTCAAGATATTTTTTAGGAATTTAACATAAGAAGGCATCTCGACAATAACTTCAGCAAAAGGAAGATTGACACGTAATTTGCTAATAATGTCCATTAACTTCCTAAACTTGAGGTCCTCCTTCTTATTGGTAAGCCTTTGAGGAAAAGGTGCAGTGACCTTAAAGGAAGGTGGTGTTTCAGTTCTACCTTTCTCCTTGCTGCAATTAAAGGTGTTAGACTCCTCTTCATTGAATACCTCCATGTTCTTCTCTTTGGATGGAGAGGGTCTTTCAATCTCAGCTCCACTTCTTAGAATAATTGCATTAGCTTGTTGCCTTGGGTTCACTTCCGGTTGGCTTGGAAAAGAACCAGACTGCGGAGTCCTTTGTTGAGTTAGAGCTTGTTGTGCTATTTGGTTCTCCAACATCTTGGTGTGAGTGGAAATACCATCCACCTTTGCAGAAAGTTGAGAAATGGCATCTTTCAACAGCTTGTCATTTCCTCAAAGTTATTCACTCTGCTGCATTTGTGTAGATATAATTTTTTCCATCATAGCTTCTAGGGAAGAACCTTGGGGTTGTTGTGGCTGTTGGTAACCCCTATTGTTGAAACCCGGTGGATTTCCTTGACGGTTTACATGTTGTTGTTGCGGTTGTTGTTGTCCTTGTTGGAAGTTTTGAGTGTTGCTTGTGTTCCTATAGGAGAAATTAGAATGATCTCTCCATCCCGGATTGTATGTGTTGGAATAGGGATTGTATTGCTTATTCCCTTGCATTCCAATAGCATTGACCTGTTCAAAATTCCATTCAATTGCATTAGGAGCAAAACATGAAGAAGAAGTATGTCATGCGATACCACAAGCTTCACATATAACTTCAACTGATTAGATTTGCATAGTAGTCATCTTCTCAAACTTCTGTGTAAGAACATCCAATTTAGCAGCAATAAGATCAACGGCATCAACAGTATGTTTCCCTCCTTGTTTCCCGGTTGAAAGCCTAACTATAGAGGCTGATTTTACTCCCCTATCTCCTCCCCATTGGCAATGATTTAGCGATATGTCTTCAATAATGTCATAAGCCTCTCTATAGGACTTAGTCATTAATGCACTACCATCTGTGACATCTAGTATCAACTGAGTGTTGTAGAATAGTCCATTATAGAAGGTTTGAAGCAACAACCAGCTAGTTAAACCATGGTGTGGGCAAAGGCATTGAAGATCCTTAAACCGTTCACATGTATCATAAAGAGTTTCTCCTTCATTTTGAGAGAAATTGGTGAGTTGATTCCTCAATTGGACTATTTTGCTGGGTGGGAAGTATTTTGCAAGAAAAGCATTTAAGAGTTGGTCCCAACTTTTGATTGACTTCTTTGGAAGAGACAAAAGCCACGCCTTAGCTTCATCTCTTAGAGTGAAGGGAAAAAACATAAGTCTCACTCCTTCAGGAGATACCCCGTTAATTCTGAAGGTATTTAGATATTCCAAGAATTCGGCAACATGAAGACTTGGGTCTTCATTGGATGTGCCTCTAAAATGATTTTACTGTATCATTTGCATCATAGAAGGAGCAATTGAGAATTTGTTCACTTCTACAGCAGGCAAGTCAATGGCCCCACAAATGTTTGTGGCGACCGGCATCACGAAATCCTTTAAAGGGTGGTCGCCCTCCATGGCTGGATCGCTTGGTGTAGTTTCTCCAAAGAGTGAAGAAGATGATGGTCGTGATGATGGTGACGGTGAAGTACCTTCTAGTAGTGGCTGTTCTACTCTTCTTGCTCTTCTCAAGCTTGAAAGAGTATGCTCGATTTCAAGGTCTAACAACGCAGATGTTTGAAGACCTCGTTGTGAGCGACGCATACAACTTGGAAAAAAATAACAAGAGGAATTGAGAACACTACTAAAAGGTATACGAAATTCGAAATATGGAAATGATGATCTAGTCTCGAATACTGATTAGTACTTATTACTCCAAATAAACTATCGTAGCTCCCCGTCAACGGCGCCAAAATCTTGTTGGTTCCTTACACTAACAAGTTTCAATCATTAAGAATGATCTTTTACTCAACCAGCTATATCCCGCAAGTATACGAGAGTAGTTGTAGTTGAGGTCGAACACAAGGAGCTTAGGCAATTAAATGAGTGCAACAGCACTAAAGTTCAACAATCTAGATCGATTTAAAAGAGATGTTGAAGCTTATCTAATTACAGAAAATTTAGATTAAAAACTAACAATGAAAAGATTACTAGAAAAGTTTAGATTCAGATATTAAAGGATCTTGGACGTTAGAATTTCACTCACACATCATAGCATCTCATAGGAACATGATAATTTAAACATACATAAGCTCTTGTTAAAGGAAAAGTTGTGTTACACTTCACCTCCCGATGCAAGTGTAACGATCGTAACTCAAAGATGCACTCTCGTGCATAAAATTCATTCTTTTATCACAACCCATTCCTCAACTCATTTCTCTCCACTCTCATGGTAGAGAAAGAGTTGCCAAGAAGGGTACCTCCATACATTCCTACCTATCTTCTCAGATCAAGCAAGAATGCAGAAAATATGCATATAAAGTGGCCAAAAATACATGCTAGAGAATCAATAAATCGGTACATTCATGGTAGAAAAATAAGAAGCATAGTATTTAGTACGAAATCACTTGTTCCATACATGCTATGACATGGGAGCTACTCTCCCATGCCCAAGAAAAAGAGAATTACTCGTCCATAACCAGGCCTTGCAGATTTGTTATAGAAAATTCAGTTCTAAACATTATCTAGAGGAGGAAAAACAAAGAGATTTGAAGTTGTAACCATAAGAAGGGGGAATTCCTATTTGGGGACGAAATTCTCCTTCTTTAGCTGCTCCAAAACGGGCTAGCTGCTCTCCCAAGAAGTTGAACAGAGTTGGGGAAGCTTGGCTGCACTTTGGGGAAGACAATGGTGAAGAAGAGAAGAAGAGATGAGCTTCTTTGGCAAGGAACCACCTCTTTTCTCCTCTAAATTGCCCTCCTCTGCTATAGGCTTGCTCTGGGATGAAGGAACTAACACAAAATGACCGAGCCTCACTGTCCCTTCCGTTCCCTCCTTCATTTAAACTCAAACTCGTATTTTTCGAATTTCTGAAACTGCTAGGTGCACGTCGTGCACCAACACTGACGGGTTGCTCCAGGTTGAACTACGCATGGCATGCGCATAAGCAATGCACGCCGTGCGACTTTCCAGAAGTTTTCTTGGTTGCTTGACACTCCAGGTGCATGCCGTGCACATACTTTTCTGTACATTTCTGTAAACTCGCATGTTTAAGGCCCGAACACGCCGTGCATTATGTTGTCTGGGTGAAACGAAACTTCTGCTAAAGTGATGCATGCCATGCATTTGTCTTGCACACCGTGCATTCTTCTATTTTAGCAGAATTAAGCTTTGAAATCAGTTCTTTTGAGACATCTACAGTGCAAGTTATGTGATAAGTAAAGTAATAAAAAGTTGGCAAAATTAATATGAAAAGAGGCAAAATAAAATCAGAATGAACTAAATTTGTGTGTGATAGTATGTGAAAAGATGATGTAGAAATCACAAAACAATTACGTATTTGTTGTTGGAGAAATGGTTCAACTTTTCTTTATTTGTTAACTGCTAATATTTTTAATGACTGGCTTTTTACTTTATGTCCAAACAAACACAATATGTACAAGTGATGGTACGTTTCAATTAAAATCAGGACATCAAATGATAATTTGTTTATTAACATAAAAATGTGTTGTTGTGATGGGGTGATTAGGGAAAATATATAGGTAGTTGTTGTATCATACTATTGAATTATTCATACCGATAACCAACATATCAAATAAATCATGGTAGCTTTGGGATTTTAGACTCATTCATTTTATGATGATTTTGATGCTTACCTTCCATTTATTATCTAGTTTTGACATTGCATATTTGCTTTAAATGGGTATAATTCAGCACTCCGGGGCATTCTATACTTGTTAATTTCTATGAATGTATATATTCAGGTCCGCTTTTTGAATCAAAAGTAGAATTTTGCAGAATAACCCAAATACATGATAGATGATATTCTGTAATCAAAATTGGACAAAGACCTGGTACCATATATCAAGACCTTGATCGAAATACACATGAAGATCTTTGGAAAAAGATGATGACTGCATATTAATAGATAACCATATCTAGACCAAGTGTGCGCTTTTTGCTTTTCCCGTGAGTCATTAAATTTGTTAAACAACAAAAGTATGGAAGCAGACCAACTTGTGTATTGTATTATATACAAGGCACGTAGATTCCTATACAGTTTGGTGGTGGCTAACAACGCAACTACACAATATGGGACTAATCCTATATATATTAGAGAATATGAATAGGAAATAAGGAATAAAGAGTAATAAATAATA
The DNA here is from genome assembly GCA_963693085.1 of Alisma plantago-aquatica. NCBI lineage: Eukaryota > Viridiplantae > Streptophyta > Magnoliopsida > Alismatales > Alismataceae > Alisma > Alisma plantago-aquatica. The sequence goes on along the minus strand of OY856413.1, from coordinate 681,240,423 downwards.
GATACTCGTCATTCTAACAGGATTGTTCCCTAGGAAATTACTCAATTTACAAAAACCAACTACATCGAAAAAACAAACATAATTAAATACTACTACAACATATATGAAATCATCGCAGTTACAAATACACCGCAGAGTCCTTAGTATAAATAAACTCTAATTTTTCACAACATTGTGTACCAGCGATATGGTTCATCAATTACACCTTCTGAATCAGCATCAATTCAAGGGTCTAACTAGTGGATGGTTGTCACAAGCCATCACTTCGAAGTTTCCTTTCTAAACATCAATATATGGTGTGCTCAATGAACCATAGGAGCAGTATGAGATGGATTCATTTTTTCATCAAATTAAGTCACAAATGAGTATCATTTCCAAATGGATTCTGTAAGAAAATATACTAAAGATAAAAGAGAGATCTTCCATTGAAATTGTGAAGGTTTGGCAGTTCACCAATTAATGAGATTATATTTTAGTAGTTCTGTAGTTTTTTACAATGGGTTTTTGCAGCTGCTAATTACTCCTTGTAAATGGGAACTGTCCATGTAGTATGTGATGATGTTATATGAGATGAAATGTAAAAATAATGTATTTATCAATGTAAAGTGATTTATATAGTATAACACAGATTTAAACAAAGGGACATAGGGATTATAATTCTCCTTAGAGATGGAGCAATCATTAAATAATGCTCTGGACAAAATATATTTGATGCATCAATGGCATGGATAAGTGCTTAAAAGTCTGTTTCATATTTTGATTGGTTGAAATATCAAGTACTCTATCTATAGGAAGGGCGTTCAAACCCAAATAGATATGGCAGTGTGGATGGAAAACTACTGTATTTGAAAAGTTGACTAGCACAATCATGAATTGTACAATAGAAGTATTTGGCCAAACTTCTTATATCCTGAGTGAGAATCCGCATAAGGCAATGAGTAGACTCAAGATCCAAAGCACTCTCATGAAAACTAATCCCTACAAAGCTGTCGGGCCAGATGGAGAAAAGTAGCAATTTCCTTTAGAAAATTTGGAGTCTAGTTGGCAAGCCAGTCACCATGACAATCATGAATGATTTGCAAGGATCAGATCTCCCTTTGTTGCTTTGCAATTTGGTGTTATCTTGATTCCTAAAGTTCATAAACATGAGAGGTGCAATCAGCTAAGGCATATTCCTCCCAATAACTGTTGTCATTAACTAGCCTCAAAAGTCATAGTCGATCGCATGAAATAGTATAGGGATGGCTGGTTTTCTCTGGCATGGAACAGTTTTCTGTCGGGACGCCACCTATCTGATAATATAATCTACGGGTTCGAATCCCAACTGCCGCCTTGATTTACCACCCTCTCGGGCGTTCGGCCTCCGCCACGGGCGTGGAAGAGGGGGAGAGAATGCCTCTCTTTATCCCATAGATTCATTATATGAGAAAGAAGAACTCTACTAACATGATGGCTATAAAACTGGACTTCTCCAATGCATATGATCGTATGGATTGGGCTTTTATTAAAGATATCATGTTGAATGCTAGATGGCCAACTAATATTGTCAATTATACTATGAATTCCATCACTGGTGGATCACCGAACATAGCATGGAACGACAACTTAAGACCTTGACAGTGAACACTAACAGAGGGCTCGGTCAAGAGGATCATCTATCCGCCTACTTGTTTTCTCTGTGTATAGAAAGGTTAGTCACTACATTAATGAAGCTTCAAATTCTGGTGTTTCAAGTCCTACTAAATTCTTGAAAAAGGGTCCAAATATTTCCCATGTTATGTTTGATAATGATATCATCTTATTTGCAAAAGCAACCAAGAAGCAAATTTGAGTCATTATGAATGTCTGAAATGGTTTGGCAATATTTTTGGTCAAGAGGACTCTATTGAAAAAATGTGTATCTTCTTTTCTCAAAATGATCCCAAGTCAGGTTCAAAACTTTATATGCAATGTGTGTGGAATTGCAAAGACGACAGACATACGAAGTTACCTCAGACTGCCCATCTTGCATAAAAAAGTTTCAAAAACAAACTTATATCAGTACCCTGGAAAAGGTTGAGCGTTAGATTAATGCTTGGATTGTTGAAACACTCTCTTTTACAAGTCGAGTGTGAAATTCGATTCTTACTGCCATACGGCCTATGTAATGCAGACTGCGGAGTGGATGGCTCAATTAGATAATTTATTTGGGTGGAGGTAATAAATAGAATCCTACTTCCCTTGTAGATTGGGAGAGAGTAACTCAAGCCAAGAAGGATGGAGGCCTAGGGTTTGAAAGCATGAGGGAATGGAATACTGCACTACTAGACAAAAGTGAATGGGAGGTGAAGAACCAAAGAAAATCTCTTTAGTGTATTGGAGCCCAATATAAACATGCTTCGTCACTAATCAGGTGGGTAGAGTTGCCACTGCCTTTTGGAGTAAACTCTACAGGTGTAAGAAAACTCATCGAGGAGAACATCACAAGGATTCCTGCTAGTGCATATGATACTAACATGTTTAGAGATGCTTGGATCCCCAATAAATCCCCTCTTTCCATGGAAGTTCTCAACCCCATCCCTACAGAACTCGAGGATTTAACAGTTAGCTGCCTGATTAAAGAAGATGGAACTTGGAATAAAGGGTTTATGGATTACTACCTTCATGCAGTCACAGAAAATAAGATCATCAAGCTTCAAACACCAAGTTCAGATGCAGAGAGCGATATATGGGCATGGAATAAAACTACCAATGGGGTATATTCCACGAGCTCAATGTATCTAGTCATTAGACATGGGAAAATCATCCAACACCCTAGGGTGTTTGAATCTGATCTGGAAAGCTAGACTACCAGAAAATTTTATAATTTTATTTTGGCTAGTAAACCACGACACTTTGTAAGGTAAAACTATTAGACAAATAATAAACAATGATGCAAAAAGGTTAAAAGGGAATAATTCTTATTGCTTAAGTGTGTCTCAACAATGATGCAATAGACCCTTTATATCGGCTCCGAAAACAAAGACTAGATGGACGGTAGACAATGTGGGACTTAACCACTTGTTACAAGAACCCTATAAAAGGGAGATAATATTATAAAATAAAGTAATCTAAGAAAACCCTAACTAACGACACAACGATGTCTACGCTTATTAGTTTGTGAAGGCAGAGCCTAACCTACATCAACTCCTCTCAGCTGTAAAAGAATTGACTTTGTTGAGTCAAAACTGAGGTCAAACCCAAGAAGATATGTATCAATATGGAGGAAGTCATCCTAGGTGCATGTGGCATCTACAAGAGAACAGTCAAGCCAGCAAACTAGGAAATGATGTATGGTGCCCTAGCTGGTGAACACGGTGTAGTCATCGAGGATGGTTTCGATGCGCTTGGGCAGATGCTGAGGAAGTCGAGGCATAAGAGGTAGAGCTGCGGAAGACAGTAAGGCACAATGTCCATCTAGAGAAGTTACAGTTGGTGGTGGAGGGGGATCGAATGTAACAAGATAAAGACAAAGATCATCCACATTGAATACAATGCTAATGCCCCAATTTTTTGGAAAATTCAGTACATATGCATTGGGTCCTTGTCGACTAAGTATCTAAAATGTATCATGATGCTCTGACATGAATATTTTTGAAAGAATTTTTGGGATAGCGTTCAAGTATGCACACATACTAACATAGTCTCCCATGTTAAATTCTTGAAACGGGTAGTATGCATCTGCCAAAAGCTTATAGTTTTCATAAGGCAAAGAATGTTTTTGGCAAATGTCATCTTGAAAATCATGAATGTGTTGGGCAAAGGTTAGGATGGGAATAAGTGGGCATAGGTACAAGATCTATAGGCTGACAAGGTTGATAACCATGAACAAATTTAAAAGGACTCTTCCATGTGGATCGACTGATAGAAGTGTTGTAAGTAAATTCAGTGGCATGTAGGAGTAAGTCCCAATCGCCTAAGCGTTCATGCACAAGGCATCACGGAAGGTTACCCAAGCTCATGTTAAGTTGTTAACCACCTCAGTTTGACCATCACTCTGAGGGTGAGATGCAAAAGAGAACTTGAGTTGGGTTCAAAAGATTTTTCAAGAATCTTCCAAAGTAGCAATAAATTTGACATAGCGTTGACACTATGGTTGAGGGAAGTCCCTGTAGCTTGACTACCTCATTAAAGAAAAGACCAAGAATGAAGTGTAGCTATGGGTGGCAGAAGTCTGTGTAGCTAACAAATAAGAGAGGTGTAGGTATGTAAATGGGTAGGGTATTACCCATTTACCCACTACACATACCTTGTAGGGTAGGGTAAGCGTGTGTGTTTTACCCACCACCCCCTTTACCCGCTTCACCTGCATCTAAATAAGGTAGGATAAAGCGAGAAGCTTTATTCTACCAGCTTTACCCATTTACCCACTAATATAAGGTTAAATTATTAATTTAATATATAATACAATTATCAATGTCTAAAAAAGCCCTTACAAGACTCACTACTACTTTCTAAATTTGTACTATTATTTAATTCCAAAATGTTTATTCAATAATTTGGTAATGTGTCACACTTCTATAGTAATATATTAGAGAAAAATAACTCCCTAGTAGTAAATGACATATCAAAAAGGTAAGACCTTGTATGTACATATAAATGTTGGGGCAAATATTAGTATATTTGGTGTACATCATTATTACTGCTATCTAGAACTAGTTTTAAGAGTATAGTGTGTTTGATGTAGGGAATATTATATGAAATTATTGTTGAAAATAATTTATTTCTATCTCCATGTTGCTTTACCCATTTCACCTGTTATCCTACCCATTACCCTATGGGTTAACGAGTGCTAGTAAGGGAAGGTAAACATTTTTAGGGAAAGGGTAATTACCCTACCCATTACCCGCAACTTTAAAGTGGGTAAGGGTAAGGGTGAGCCTTTACCGTACCCTACCCTACCCATTTACGGCCCTAGAGAGGTGTCAGAAGTCTTACTACAAGGTACCAAGTGGGCCATCTAGAAAAACAATCAACAACCACAAACATAGAGTCATGGCCACTTGGAGTGTGGGGAAGGCCAAGAATGAAATCCATATTCTGGTCCTTCTACGGCTCATGGGGAATAGGGAGAGGAGTGTAGGGACTCGTATTTTGCCTTTTGGTTTTGGCCAATTGATAAGTACGACACTGAGACACAGCGTGAGCAACATCACGATGTAGGCAAGGCCAACAAAGTTTGCCTTTGACTAGAGAAGTGGTCTTATCCCTACCAAAATGACCAGTGAGGCCACCAACATATAATTCTTAAATTAGAAAATCTTGAACTGAAGTGGAGGGGATACATAATTGGGTGCCACGAAAGATAAATCCATCGTGTAGAATAAATCATAAAATTGGTCGGGTGTGCTACAAAGAAGTTTTGAATGAATAATTCCATAGTAAACCCTTCAAACGGTCTAAACCCACAACTTCAATGCTCATAGACTGGAGAGTGGTCAAACAATGACTAAGAGCATCCGTGGCCTTGTTCTCAACACCAGAGTGGTGTTTGAGAACAAAGTGTACTCCTGGGTAAACTTGTACCACTTGGCCTGATGGACACTTAATTTTTTTTGGGAATTCAAGAAGCAAAGGGCTTGATGGTCAAACTAGAGGATGAGCTCTTGATGTAGAAGATAGTTCCTCCAATGACACAGAGGTTGCACAACAATGTAGAATTCTTTATCATCAGTGAAGCATTTACGCTTTCCGTCATTAAGTTTCTCACTCAAAATTGCAATAGGGTGGCCTCATAGGCTCAGAATGACACCATTGCCAATACTTGAAACATCACATGAAACCTCAAACGGAATCAAAAAAATCTGAAAGGAGAAGAATAGTGGCTTCCATCAATTTAGTCTTGACAACCTGAAAAGCTCGAGTGGCGGATGGTGTCTGCTCTAATCTATCACACTTCATCAATTTAGTAAGTGGAGCCATAATGGTGCTTAAACCTCAAAGAAAATAATGATAAAATGTAGTCAATTCCTGAAAGCTACAAAGCTAAGATATCGTAGTGGGTTTGGGCCAATCAATGATGGCTTTGACTTTGCCAGGGTCAGCCTCCATACCGGTAGAAGATACAAAGTATCCAAGGAAAAGGACTTATCTTAAGAAAAGAACACTTCTCTAGATTGACATACAATTTCTCAGCATGAAGTGTGTCAAAGATGATCTAGGTGCTTGTCCTTGGTTTTACTGAAAGCCAAAATATTGTTAAACCAGACCACCAAAAATTTACCAATAAATGGTTGAAACACATGGTTCATGACTCTCATGAAGGTGTTTGGTGTGTTGAATAGGCTAAAGGGCATGACCAACCATTCATATAATACATCTGGGGTTTGAAGGTAGCCTTCCATCATGAGACTCCTTGACACGGATCTGGTGGTAATCATTGTGGAGGTTGATCTTAGAGAAATAATGGGATCCCATCAATAGATCAAGCATGTTTTCAAGGTGGGGGATAGGAAATCGATATTTGATAGTAATCTTATTGATGGGTCGAAAGTCTACAAACATTCTACAATTACCATCCTTCTTGGGGGTAAGGACAACAAGAACCGCACAAGGACTCTAGCTCTCACATATGAAACCTTTGAGTAGGAGGGCATCGACCGAGCGTTTCAATTTAGCATGCTCCATCGGGTTCAATTGGTAATGATGTTGGTTAGGGAGTGATGACCCTAGAATCAAATCCATCTGTTGTTGAATATCATCATGGTTGTATAGGCGGCCAGACGGCCAAGCATTCCAGGGGGACGCCCAGATAGCCTAGGCACCCAGGCGTAGGCCCAGGCGTTTCCAGGCATTTTTATATATTTTTTATTTTAACAGATATATGTAAAATTTCTGGAAAATACAATCCTTACACATATAAATATACATGATAAATATGCAATCAATGTGCTAGCATCGTATGAAGAAAGCCAAAAAATCATTAGATATGGATTGAATTGTGGAAGTTTTACCTAAACAAAATTCATATAGAAATAAGAAAGCTAAACATGTATAATGTTTGTATCCTAAACATGTATAATACTATTATGTAGAATTTAGGCTAAATCAAAACTAACAAGACCTAAACTAGAACTGATAGGGCCCTAATTTGAACTCATTTGATCCAAATTTGATCAAGTTTGACCTATTTTACCCTAATTTTTGCCTAAACCAGACTTAATTTTGTATACCATGACCTAATCAATCCCAATTTCCATAAAATTTTCATATATTCACCTAAATGAGACAAAATTTGGCCAAATAAGACCTAGTTATCCAATTTAGAACAATTCCCCCCAAATCATAATTGTTTCCCCTAAATTATACCTAACGTGCCAAATTTTGACATGATTTGGCCTAAATAGAACCTAATTTTGTATATTATGATCCAATCAGACCTAATTTCCCCAAAATCTCCCTATATTGACCTAAACAATATCTACCTAATTTCACCATATCAGACCATTTCCCCAAAATACGACTTATTTTCCCCAAATCAGACCTAATCTGCTCAAATTTGACACAATTTGGCCTAAAATCAAACCTAATTTGCATAACATGACCAAATCTAACCTAACTAACCCTAAATTACCCTATGTTGATCTAAATGAGGCCTTACATGACCAAATCAGACCTAATTCCCCCAAATTAGAAATAATTCCCCCAAATCAGGCCTGTTTTCCCCCAAATCAAACCTAATTTACCCTAAATTGACCCCGTTTGGGATAAATCACACCCAATTTAACCATAAAATGACTCAATTTGATCAAATTCATATCTAATTTATGCTAAATCAGCCTTGAATTGGCTTAATTTGGGACTCAAAAGGCCTTACGCAACAACTTAGGTCAATTAGGGGATTGGGTGCCCAGTTTGAGGCAGACTGACTTAAGCCTAGGCGGGCGCTTATACAACACAGATATCATGCTAAGGTGGGAGCTCATCTAGGAGGTTAGTGGGTGTCTCATGTCCTTAAACTCATCGAAAGGGAGACAAGTTCTGGTGGTGGGGGATGAAAACAAGACATATGAGTGGATTCTTTGATGTATAGCACATTCATGCATATGGATTCTTGACTGGCCTTTTCTAGCTCTCTACAGATGACAATGTATAAAGAGAGTTGGGATTTTGATATTTTGGGGTTCTGGAAATTGACTTGTTTTCAGAGGATAGATGAAATGAGTAGTGGGCAAGTTGTATGTGTTTGCCTTTGTGCTTGAAGGTATCACAATAGAATGTCCCTCATTGCAGAGTCATGAATCCAAGGATGAGTTGGCCAACATCCATAGGCAAAAAATCACACCAAATGTGGTCTGAATAATCACCTTGAGTGATGGGCAAAAGGAAATGTTGGGTGATGAGGAAGCTAATCTAGTTCACCCAATTAGAGTTGGAAAAACCAGACCCGACCTAAACAACCCAGCCCGACTAAAGTGGGTTCAAGTCTTATTTTTTCGACCCGACCCAAAATGACACAAGCATGAAGCCCATATCTATTTGTGGGTCGGTCCGAGTTTGTAATTTTTGATCTGTGAAACCCTATCAACCCAAAATTATATCGATATTTATTCTATTATTCTATATCTCATAGTGTAGTCATAAAAATCATAATATGTAAAAACATATCTTTACATTGTAAGTTTCATCTTAGCAAACCTAATCAGTTGGGTGTTTGTCATGTTATACCAGTCTAAATAGTCTTCCAAACTAGCAATCTAATCAGAAAAAGCTTTAGGATCAAGTTTACCATCAAAAGGTGGGACATCCATCTTAACTCATTGAGTGATATCATCATGAGGTGGTGGATAAGGTATTAGGTGATATTGACGGTAAAGATTGCAGGGAAAAGTAGGTCCACATGGGGGCATGATAAGTGTCACGGAACCGTTCTTACCCCAATCCCAATCCTACTGTCGAAACAGTAGAAAAAGGATTGAAGCGCCCGTCCCTGAGTGGCCCCGTAGGATCTAACACACTGGCATATACAATAAGAAATAAATAACTCAAAAACTGGATAATTAAAGAACAAACTAACCCAATATGGAGATTTCACCAATATATCTTTGTCATCAGAGTGTATGTAGAGTGCGGAAGCGATCAGTGTTCCAATTATATTGCCTAAAATCAAGAAAATCGAGACACAATCATGCAATTGCACGGTACGCTATCAAAATCAAGCAAAGCGGTTTATAACAAAATAGTATACTTGGCAGGACTTATATTCAAAAGAATAATAAGCAATTTGCAAAACCAACATTTATTCGACAAGTTTTTCAAGCAATTCAACTTTTATTATGAGTTCCCATTATGCTGTAATTCAAGAAGCATGCTTATATATTTTGTATGACTATATTACCCCAACGCGATGGGGAAGGTCACTAGGCCCCTTTTCACCATAGGAACATAGGAAGCCAATGTACAAGTCCCACCTCCAAATGAGGGGGTTGTTGTACTCAATATCAACATTATCAACATTATCAATATCATCATCATTATCAATATACGGGCAGTCATAATGGGCATTCAATTTATGTTTTCATGTTTTTCAAAATATAATATAGAAAAACAGAAGACTAATCATAGGGAACAATAGCTCATCCAAATAACTAGCCAAGCATACGGTCAAGAGATACATAAAAGTATCTTCAATACAATCAAGGAGGAGTTATATAAATAGCGTACCTTTCACCAAAGATTTTGAGTATGATCAATATTTGAATCAATATGTCAACCCTTCGAGTTAGATCCTAAAACACAATATTTGGATCAAGGGTCAAGATCAAGATATTTGGATATCATGTTGCAATATTCTATATTAGGGTTACACTTTCCTAGGTCAACCTTAGGGTTAGGTCATCCACTTATGATCAACCAATATTTTAGTTTATCCATCATTATTTTCAAATATCAAGTATCTTCTAGTGTGAATGACTTTCCTAGGTTTCTAGGATCATATGTGTTAACCCTAATTTATGGTTATTATCCAAGTCATCATCATGTTCCTAATTTATCATGATACTTAGCATAATTGCAAATAAAGATCAGTTTGATTAAGATAGAGTCATGAAATATACACTTGATCAAGGTTTTTCACAAGATTTAGATTTATTATCACAATATAAAGGTTAATCCTTAGTTCAATGTGCATGATTCACATTCTAAGTTACAAGATTAGATCTAAACTCAGGTTTAATCAAGTTTGGCTTCAATATGAACATCAGAGTCAAATATCAAGATTTCAAGGGATTAATCACTAAAATAGAGTCATTAAATAAGCAAGATGTCAAGATTTAATCATATCAGTGATCATAGTTTGGAATCAGGTTTCAAAAGTATTTTTAATGGATTCACTGGATTTTTCTGATCAAAATTGACTACTTGTTCGAATTATTTGGAGTTAGGATGCATTTTCCACAACTAAAACAAGATCTGAACATTTGTTGCAATTTCGAGTAAAGGGGAATATAAATACCTTATATTTGGAAAAAGGACGGCCATCAGATGCACCAAGAATGGCCGAGATGGAGCCACATAGGCGGGGAGGTTTGCTTGGTTTAAGATCTGGTTCAAGGCCCGATTTGTCTGGTTCAACACTTGTTTTCTGGGTTCAATTAGCGGTTCAGTTGGTTTGCTAAACCGATGAGTTTCTCTTGAACCGAGAAGTTCCAGGACTCCTTCCCCTGCTCGCACGGGGCTCACGCGAGCCCAGAAGATCGGCAGAGGACCATGCCGGCGTGGAGCCGCTCCGGGAGAATCAGCGGGCGACGGAGGCCACGAGTAGGTCGTCCCAGTTCGCCACTGTCTCGCGAACTTGGTGGGATCCAAAGGAAGGGGGAAGGTTGCTCGGATGAGGCACGCCCACAGTGGGCTGGGCGGCGGTGCCATGGAGGAGCAGTGGCCGGAGAAGAAGGGAAAGAGAGAGGGAGGGTACGGCGAGAGGAGGCAGGGTGCCGCTCAGCTTCGTGGCGGCGGAACGAACTCAAAGGGGGGGGTTTATATAGCTAGATGGGGCTAGGTTTAGGGCAACCGGGGGGCGGCGCACCCTAAAGGGATGGCTTGTTTTCTTGGCCTCCAAGCAGCGAATCTGCAGCACCGATCCATGCGGAAGCTTTGAGAGAGGGTGCGGATTCATTTGATCGAGTTCTTGGGCGCAACATGTGTGAAATTGTCGATCGGGGTTGGGATGCCAGGGTGGCTGTCCACCGTGGACCTTGCCATACTAGGCGCAAGGTAGGGGATGACCCCAGCGCCATTGGATTAAGATCCAAGGCTGCTGGGTCAATCCCCCTTGCCCAGCGGCGCCTAAAACAACAGATGGGCCGGGCCCAATAAGGAGAGAGGAGTAAAAAGGTGGAAAAAAGGCTAAACAAAACTAGGAAAAGACTAAGATCATAGAAAAATCGTATAAAATCATAGGAAGGTCCAAATGATCTCAAATTTGGACAAAAACTTCACAAAAATGTGGAGAACCTTTAGAAAAAGTTTGAGGACAAGAAGATGAATTTTGATTGGTCAATTTCTTTATTTTTACAAAGTGATGAATAAATCAAATATAAGGTGTTATAATGTGCATAAAGTTCACATTGTTCACCATATCTTGGATTTGAGTTTCAACTTTGCTTATGTAGATAAGAAAATTAATTTAGGACCATTAATGGATATAATGAGGTTAAAAGAGTAATTATTTCATTATAATTCTAAAATCCACTTTGTCACATCCTTCTCTCCTTAAAAGAATTTTGTCCCCAAAATTCAAAATATCCTCAAAAATTGATATTATTCAACCTAATTCATTTCCTCAAATACTGGGGTATCCTCTAGTATAAAATCAAAATCATGTCCTCAAACTTTAATTAGTCCCAAAAATCACAATTGAGATTCCATGTTCCATATCATAATCAACTTGGTACTAACATTATTTCATCATTGAGCAATTGAGTATCAACATCAGCACATAGATTGTCCAACGTCATTAAATGAGTCACAAATATGGAAAGAATCCTATTGTTCACAAATTTGGACATATTATCCTTTAGGTCAAACAAAAAGATTCCTTGGATCAAGTCTACAGGGTTACTTTCAATCCCAAACTCTCAGGGTCTTAGCTTCTACGTTGGCCTAGGTGGGGTTATACATCCATGATTTGAGATTTCATATTTCAACATTTCAAGACAACATCATACTTTTGATACCACTATTTCGAGCTCAAAATCAATGGGAAGGTCCCACCCTAGTCCTAGTGAGAGCTAAACCCTAATTCATAAATCGAGAGTGTCAACTTGGTCATCATTTCAAAATTTGGGATTTTGAAGTCATTAGTCATATATCTAGTATGATTTGTAGGTCCAAATAATGTGAACATAGGATTTGTATCATTATTGATATCTGATAATCATGAGTCACAAGTCCATTAATCAATATCAAGAGTCGAGATTTTAAGCATCAAAAGTTATGGGTCTGAAATTTGATCATATGTATATATATTTCAAAGCTAGGGTTTATATTCCTATTTAGACCTTAGGGGGTATCATTCATCTATATCAAATTTCGAGCAACATTATTCAATATTCGAGCAACATATCATAATTTCATTATCATGTTTCCAAGGTTGATGAATGATCTAGACCTAGGTCTATCTAGGAAATAAACCACAAGCTATAGACAACATTTTCATATATCAATCATCAAATCAATCTTCAAGATCGAGTATCATCATTGGGTTTAACCTATTTAGGCTAAGGTCAACCAATCCAAATCGGGTGAAAAGGGATACTTTTCCAAACTCTAAATAATCAACATTATGAAAATTTAGAGGTAGTCAAAAATAGGGACGTGACCTAGGTTAGGGGAGTCACGAGTCAACTACCACCATAATCTAGCACATTACCAACATTAGTCATTATCAATTGAGTTTATTCAAATAGGGAGAGTATCCATGATTAAATCGTATATATCAAGGTCATAAGATCAAACTTTAAGATAATAGGTCAATAATGTCAAGATTTTCAATTCTTTCCTTTCATGATACGGGTAGTGATATAATTTAGAAAATTGGGGATTTTCATTTGACATTCGAGGAATTAGAGCATAATAGTGCAAAAACTAGCCCATCATCATCATACCAAAATCGAGATTGAAAAAGGCATCAATAGTCTTACATCATGGTTTTGGGAGTCCTAGACTTAGTCAATTTCATAGCATAGTCATGATGAGCATCAAATAGGATAAGAGTTTGCTTAACTATGTTTGAGGTTTAGTCAAAATAATAGGGCAGCATGGATTTGATCAAACAGGGACCTCATCAACAATGAAGTATAAGGTACAAGTCATCCTTATTTCACCAAATCAAAATTTACCTCAACATAGGAAGCATATATTTTAGCTAATGAAATTAGGGATCATACATGAGTATTTTATTCTATGGATCAAAATCGAGTTTTCAAACTAGGGTCAGATCATGGTATCAACTTTCAAGATTTAGCGATTCCCATGCTTAAGCTACCCATAATCGAGACATCATGTGGTATAAGGTCACAAGGAAGGACCACATGAGGAGATGAGAAGACTACCTAATCTTCATCTACATGGGTGGCTTAGGATTGTCCTTAAAGAAGAGATGAGATGCTAGAAGACTCTCTAAGGTTTCACAAGAGAACCTTTAGGTCTAGTTCTGAATCAATTGAGGCCAGGTAGAGCGGGGGATCTCAGCCACCGTGAAGACGGATAGGAGAAATTATGTCAGGACCCCGAGTATAGACCCCTCAATTCACCATTATGGACTTTAGGGTTTCTTGGGTGTAAGAGACTTGAGAAATTATTTACTTAAGGTATATGAGAGTGTGTAAGCTCTGATACCAACTGTCACGGAACCGTTCTTACCCCAATCCCAATCCTACTGTCGAAACAGTAGAAAAAGGATTGAAGCGCCCATCCCTGAGTGGCCCCGTAGGATCTAACACACTGGCATATACAATAAGAAATAAATAACTCAAAAACTGGATAATTAAAGAACAAACTAACCCAATATGGAGATTTCACCAATATATCTTTGTCATCAGAGTGTATGTAGAGTGCGAAAGCGATCAGTGTTCCAATTATATTGTCTAAAATCAAGAAAATCGAGACACAATCATGCAATTGCACGGTACGCTATCAAAATCAAGCAAAGCGGTTTATAACAAAATAGTATACTAGGAAGGACTTATATTCAAAAGAATAATAAGCAATTTGCAAAACCAACATTTATTCGACAAGTTTTTCAAGCAATTCAACTTTTATTACGAGTTCCCATTATGCTATAATTCAAGAAGCATGCTTATATATTTTGTATGACTCTATTACCCCAACGCGATGGGGAAGGTCACTAGGCCCCTTTTCACCATAGGAACATAGGAAGCCAATGTACAAGTCCCACCTCCAAATGAGGGGGTTGTTGTACTCAATATCAACATTATCAATATCATCATCATTATCAATATACGGGCAGTCATAATGGGCATTCAATTTATGTTTTCATGTTTTTCAAAATATAATATAGAAAAATATAAGACTAATCATAGGGAACAATAGCTCATCCAAATAACTATCCAAGCATACGGTCAAGAGATACATAAAAGTATCTTCAATACAATCAAGGAGGAGTTATATAAATAGCGTACCTTTCACCCAAGATTTTGAGTATGATCAATATTTGAATCAATATGTCAACCCTTCGAGTTAGATCCTAAAACACAATATTTGGATCAAGGGTCAAGATCAAGATATTTGGATATCATGTTGCAATATTCTAGATTAGGGTTACACTTTCCTAGGTCAACCTTAGGGTTAGGTCATCCACTTATGATCAACCAATATTTTAGTTTATCCATCATTATTTTCAAATATCAAGTATCTTCTAGTGTGAATGACTTTCCTAGGTTTCTAGGATCATATGTGTTAACCCTAATTTATGGTTATTATCCAATTCATCATCATGTTCCTAATTCATCATGATACTTAGCATAATTGCAAATAAAGATCAATTTGATTAAGATAGAGTCATGAAATATACACTTGATCAAGGTTTTTCACAAGATTTAGATTTATTATCACAATATAAAGGTTAATCCTTAGTTCAATGTGCATGATTCACATTCTAAGTTACAAGATTAGATCTAAACTCAGGTTTAATCAAGTTTGGCTTCAAGATGAACATCAGAGTCAAATATCAAGATTTCAAGGGATTAATCACTAAAATAGAGTCATTAAATAAGCAAGATGTCAAGATTTAATCATATCAGTGATCATAGTTTGGAATCAGGTTTCAAAAGTATTTTTAATGGATTCACTGGATTTTTCTGATCAAAATTGACTACTTGTTCGAATTATTTGGAGTTAGGATGCATTTTCCACAACTAAAACAAGATCTGAACATTTGTTGCAATTTCGAGTAAAGGGGAATATAAATACCTTATATTTGGAAAAAGGATGGCCATCGGATGCACCAAGAACGGTCGAGATGGAGCCACATAGGCGGGGCGGTTTGCTTGGTTTAAGATCTGGTTCAAGGCCCGATTTGTCTGGTTCAACACTTGTTTTCTGGGTTCAATTAGCGGTTCAGTTGGTTTGCTAAACCGACGAGTTTCTCTTGAACCGAGAAGTTCCAAGACTCCTTCCCCTGCTCGCACGGGGCTCACGCGAGCCCAGAAGATCGGCGGAGGACCATGCCGGCGTGGAGCCGCTCCGGGAGAATCAGCGGGCGACGGAGGCCACGAGTAGGTCGTCCCAGTTCGCCACTGTCTCGCGAACTTGGTGGGATCCAAAGGAAGGGGGAAGGTTGCTCGGATGAGGCACGCCCACAGTGGGCTGGGCGGCGGCGCCATGGAGGAGCAGTGGCCGGAGAAGAAGGGAAAGAGAGAGGGAGGGTACGGCGAGAGGAGGCAGGGTGCCGCTCAGCTTCGTGGCGGCGGAACGAACTCAAAGGGGGGGTTTATATAGCTAGATGGGGCTAGGTTTAGGGCAACCGGGGGGGCGGCGCACCCTAAAGGGATGGCTTGTTTTCTTGGCCTCCAAGCAGCGAATCCACAGCACCGATCCATGTGGAAGCTTCGAGAGAGGGTGTGGATTCATTTGATCGAGTTCTTGGGCGCAACAGGTGTGAAATGGTCGATCGGGGTTGGGATGCCAGGGTGGCTGTCCACCGTGGACCTTGCCATACTAGGCGCAAGGTAGGGGATGACCCCAGCGCCGTTGGATTAAGATCCAAGGCTGCTGGGTCAATTCCCCTTGCCCAGCGGTGCCTAAAACAACAGATGGGTCGGGCCCAACAAGGAGAGAGGAGTAAAAAGGTGGAAAAAAGGCTAAACAAAACTAGGAAAAGACTAAGATCATAGAAAAATCGTATAAAATCATAGGAAGGTCCAAATGATCTCAAATTTGGACCAAAACTTCACAAAAATGTGGAGAACCTTTAGAAAAAGTTTGAGGACAAGAAGATGAATTTTGATTGGTCAATTTCTTTATTTGTACAAAGTGATGAATAAATCAAATATAAGGTGTTATAATGTGCATAAAGTTCACATTGTTCACCATATCTTGGATTTGAGTTTCAACTTTGCTTATGTAGATAAGAAAATTAATTTAGGACCATTAATGGATATAATGAGGTCAAAAGAGTAATTATTTCATTATAATTCTAAAATCCACTTTGTCACAATAAGCATCATGGCCAGGGGCACGAGGATGTGGCTCTAGAGGGGCCATGGGAGGATGAGGCTTAGCCAGTGGTCTGTGATGGGGTGGGTAATGTGTTGAAGGAACAAATTCCAAAGCACATGGAATGCTTGGAGGGGAATATTGTGGTGGTGCATGGTTCATATGTGGAGCGGTGGGTTGGGGAGCCTAATGGCTAGAGCTCTGATATGGTGTTGCTTGGTTGGTAGGGTGGGGTTCCTCATAGGGGTGCAAGGAATAAGGATCAGCTTCTGTGAAAGGGTCAGTGGCACCAAAATGATGGTATCCAGGGACCTCATGGAGAAGTGGTACACAAATTCATAGAGGGGTAGGATTGAGGGAAGTTTGTGGTGCATTTCCGTGATTTGGTGGCACACCACCCTGTGTAAGGTGTTGAGGGTTGAATTGTGCGGAGGGTATCTATCTGGAGAATGGCGCGAGCTCAGTCATGATAGAATTTACCGTTTGACCAAGTGTCTCAAGGGTAAACACACGTTGCAAAGACACAGGCGCGACAGTCGGATTGGGCTAAAAAATTGGGAGATTAGATCTACTTCCATACATTGTGATTTGCAAAATGAGGTAAGCAAAAAAACTATCTATCAGCGTAAAACTTTGTTCTGCAACGCGTAACTCAATATTTCAAGGAAATGAAAGAGGACAAAAAATGAGTCAAGAGACACACATATTAGGGTAAAACCTTGTACAGAAAATGGGACTTGACAATTTTGTGGTAGAGGAACAAATCACAACATATGGACCCATTGCAAGTGTACAAAATTTACAGTAGATAAGCAAAAAGTACGGTAAATGATGAAAAGATCTTACCCAAATTGTGGGTAATTGATTGTCTCCTTGAATCCGATATAGTTCAAGATGATGTCTATTGGGGAAGTATGATGTGTGCCCCAATCTGTAGATTGTGGTTGCTTACTAGCAGTTGTGGTTGTTGGAGGTGGCGGTTGCAGACGTTTGACTATTAGCAACAGTAATTGCAAAAGTTTTTGGCAGCGGGGGTGCAGTGGCAAATGGCAGTGCGATAGTGGAGTTTGTGGTTGTTAGTTGTGGTTATTGCTGCTAGGTAGTAGTTGTTTTTGTTGAGGGCAACTACAGGCAGTTGCATTGGCGGCTGGAGACTGTGGTGGTTGGCAGCTGGCAACAGCTGGGTATGGCAAATGAGGGTGGCAGGTAGGTTTTTCAGGGAGGGTGCAGCTAGATGTGGGTACAAAGGAAGGAGAAAAACCCTAAGAAGAGTTAGGGTTAGGCTTTGATACCACTTAGTGTAAAACTACTAGACAAAAAATAAAAACAATGCAAAAGGCTAAAAGGGAATAATTCTATTCATCAAGTGTGTGTAAAAAATGATGCAACAGAACCTTTATATAGGCTCTGAAAACAAAGACTACACATATGGTGGACAATGTGGGCCTAAACCACTTGACTTTACAAGAGCCCAACAAAATGGGAAAGCATAATAAAATAAAGTAAGCTAATAAAGCCTAAGGGCAGGACGACATCTACGGTTGTAAGTACGTAGAGGCGGAGCCTGTCCTACATCACTTGTTAACCAATCAGCAGAGAACGAGAAGGAAGAAGAAAATATGTTACATACCTTACAAGATTGTATGAGTCAAAAAGAGTGGAGCATCTTCAAAATTGGGGAGCAATTGTCAAAGTTCTTCAATGGAATTCATCCAAGTGGGTGAGTGCTTGCCTAAAATCTAAGGTGGATATAATGAACCCTGTAATAACCATGGCTTGGTTTATTTGGCAAGGAACAAGTGTTTCTTTGAAGGGATTACGATTGACCTAGAGCAACAAATCTTGATGGTTAGAAAGAAAGTTGACGCTATCAAAGAAGCGTTTAGTCTAAAGTTGCATGATCATATTGGCAATGTAACCCATTGGATTGCCCCTCCCTCAAGCTAGATCAAGATAAATGTCGATGCAGTTGCAAAGAAAATCAATTGTGCAGTGGCTTCTATTACAAGGAATGGTGAAAGGAAATGCACAATGGGAGACAGCCACACAATGAATGCCAACTCTGCCTTGTCCCCAAAACTATGGACCATTGACAGTGCTCTTGATATGGTGTTGAGAATGGGTTCTAATAAGATCTAGATAGAATTTGATTGTAGGAATGCAGTAGACATTGCCAAAGGAAAGTCCCCACCTTTGCCTCGATGATCACTAGAATAAGAAGTAAACTTAGTAAAGAAAAGTATGTGGAAATCATCATTGCTAAGGGAGACTCTAATCGGGCCTTCAATGGTCTGCAAACTTCCACCTTAAAAATATCAAAGGTAGATGTGTTTACCCTACCATAATGCATTGTATCTTAGGTATTGTCAGTTCTAAAATCTCTTGTAATGGTAGTAGTACTACCATCTTCCATTCTAAAAGTAACCCTAATTTTGTAGTCTTATTTGTTTGCCTACAATAGGGTGGGATGAATTAAGAGCCTTCTGGTCCCTCAAAGAAAATTAGACTTTCAAGGTATCCATAATTAAAAAGTATGTCCAAGCAAGATCAATTGAAGTTAAATGATAATTAAGTGTGCTACAAATACAGAGGAAGCAACAAATTGTGTCGCTTACCCTTTCTGGATGACAAAACCAATCTTCTAACTACATCAAAAGTAAGCATGTTAAATGTTTCTACATACATAAATTGGTCGGGACATAGTGGAGGCATATTAGGAGGTTATCCATACACTAGTGGTAAGGGAGAATACTACCTTATGGAGTTACTTTAGCATCCACTACAATTTATAGCATGTGGTTGTGACCAAAAGTTTTGTGGCCTTTGCTAATATAAGGTGCAAGGGAATCATTTGCTTATGTCCATTCAGAATAACAACGGATGATCCTCAATCGTAGTAGTTGTTCACAACTTTCTTATCCCTACATTTGTTGCAAGACGCCTACGCCAAACTACGAGTAAAATTACTACCCTTCATTTGTTGCAAGATGCCTATGCCAAACCACGACGAAAATTTCCATGACATAGTCAAAAATCTTTGAAATCTTAAATATACATGAGGAATAAAAAGGTTGGTTTGTTGATAATTCACATTTTGGTCCAAATTTATTGTAACATCCCAGGATTTGAGGCCTCGGATAAAACACTCTTAAAAGGAATGATTGGACTACCCATATCACCAAGGTGCACCTCCTTTTCAGGGAGCCCATCTCTAAAGAACTCCATAGTTAAGCGTGCTCGGCTTGGAGTAGTACTAGGATGGGTGACCAGTCGGGAAGTTGATCCTGGCTTGCGCGTCAGTGTGGAAAAAGTGCGCAGTTAAGGCTAGTGGTGGTCTGTGGGGCCAGTCATCATTCCTGAAACTCTACTAGAGCCTTGGGCAGTGGGCCCGGGCGTTACAAATGGTATTAGAGCCATAACCCCTCCAGTAGGTGGGTCCCACATGGGCATGTGGCATGCGAGTCTTGAGCCGTGCGGTCCAGGCAAGTTAGAAAGGGCTATCCGTAGAGACAAGATGGAGCCACCCTTGCGCTGGTAGCCGTGGACGGGAGCTGGATGTCCATGGGTCATTGTGGGTCTGCACTGAAATGGGGTCAGATTATGAGGCCATATGGTTGAGCCTTGACGAGGACGTCAAGAGTCTAAGTGGGGGAGATTGTAACATCCCAGGATTTGAGGCCTCAGATAAAACACTCTTAAAAGGAATGATTGGACTACCCATATCACCAAGGTGCACCTCCTTTTCAGGGAGCCCATCTCTAAAGAACTCCATAGTTAAGCGTGCTCGGCTTGGAGTAGTACTAGGATGGGCGACCAGTCGGGAAGTTGATCCTGGCTTGCGCGTCAGTGTGGACAAAGTGCGCAGTTAAGGCTAGTGGTGGTCTGTGGGGCCAGTCATCATTCCTGAAACTCTACTAGAGCCTTGGGCAGTGGGCCCAGGCGTTACATTTATCCTATCTAAGCCCACCTAGACAATACAAATTTTTAAAAAAAATAATCAAAGTTTGGCAAGATTTAGCTTGCAAAAGATACTCATTGACTTATTTTAGTCATATAATTTCTGGTTTTCTGAAAATTGAGTGATAGTGTATCTAGTATTCGATACTCAATGCATACATACAACCTACAAACATCTTCAAACATATCACACCCAAACGTGGTGTTTTTTGTAAATAACACTATCCTAAAATTTTATGCAAATTTACATAACAAGAATTTAGCTTCCATTGATTATATGTTGTTTACAATTCCATCAATAGTTTGGGCTTTCTCAAGAATTTCATAATTAAGGAGTAGCAGGAGGCAGTGAATCCCCTAGTGCCCTAAACCCCGAGTTGAACGGTGGGGAGATAAATCATTGATGGTATTTCCCAATGATCAAACCTGGGTCGCTTCATTGGAAGTCCTTGGGCTGATCCATGAGATCATCTTTGCATTGTTCATGAATTATAATTTTCATGTGTGCCATATTTGGTGTCGAGTGTATGCAAAGACAATATACTGAATGTAATTGTTGGACATCCCT
The DNA here is from genome assembly GCA_963693085.1 of Alisma plantago-aquatica. Taxonomy (NCBI): domain Eukaryota; kingdom Viridiplantae; phylum Streptophyta; class Magnoliopsida; order Alismatales; family Alismataceae; genus Alisma; species Alisma plantago-aquatica. The sequence continues at coordinate 681,219,206 of OY856413.1, read as the reverse complement.
ATCAAAGAAAATGTAACTATACAAGTGTTGTCATGTGCGAAGATCAAATAGTGATGCTAGATTATTTTTTAGGTGTCTTATATTGAGGAAGAATATATCATGTCAACATGTGGAGTGCAAGGACCAACTCACACATTTTTAATTTTTATTCAACACTTCCAATAAATATAGTGTTCGAAACAAGTTTATTCTCAGATCCTTCGACTTTGACTAGTTACTTTTAGGAGTTGCAACGCACCTTTCAATTCATTGTTGTTATTAGACCTTTATAATAGATTGCATTTATCCTTCAATTTTTTACATGTAATAGGAATTTGATTTTCACTTAAACCTTGGAAACTTCATAGGTCAAATATTTGTTAAGTTGTTGAATCAAGACTTGCAGTAAAATAAGAGACTGAATTCGCTGTGACAAAGAAACTGTCACCAGCAATAGATGTGCTAAATAGAGAAGGGAGACTTAATGGGAATATGCAGTGATGAGAGATTGACATTCAACTGTTAAACAAATGCTCTGTCCATGGGCATACTTTATGAGCACTAAAGTTTAAAAGTGATTACAAATTACACTCGTACTTAGTGGATTATATAGGTATATTATTATGATTATAATGTATATTATGAGATAGTGATGTAGATCTATAATTGCATACAAATAGGTAGACATATGAAGAAGCAGATTGAGGGGTCTTTTCCAATTTAAAGCTTTTTTTGATGAATTTATATTCTATTGAGATTGTTAGAATATAGCATATTTAGTGTTAGATGATATTTTTATTTATGTCTTTGTTATATTGTCTTGATATTTCCATATTCTGTAAGGACCTTTCTATAAATGTTTATTCTATAAATATATGGGGGTACACACATTGTGCACCCTAACACTTACCGCTCACTTAAGATGGTATCAGAGCAGGCACACTAGCCGCCACCTTCCCCTCCTCTCTCCTTTCTCTACCCTAGTCGCCGCCCCCACCCCCACCCCCCACCCCCCGCCCGCGTGACACCCCCACCGGCCGCCGCCGGCCCCTCCCGGCGCCGCAGCGCCGCTGTCGTGCTCCTCTCTGGGGGCTGGTAGTTCATTTCCAATTGGTCGTTGCGCGGTCCTGTTGGTTCCTTCTTCCGTGCACGTACTGGCTGGTTGAATCTTCGGTGGATCCCTTGGTTGGCTTCTATCTAGGGAGTTGACGGGCTTCCGTGCTTCTCCCTCCCTATCTACCCGTGCAGGCCCTTGAGCCGTCGGGTTCTCTGTTGCGCCAAGGCGTAGCCCTTAAGTAGGTTGGTCCTTTGTGGATCTCTGCTCTGTCTATTGCCGTCTAGTTGGCAGATCTAGACGGTCTTCCGCTGTTGTTGTTTTCTACTTCATGTTTGGACCCGACTTGCTATTGCATCTATGGCTTCTTCACATGAGGACTACCGCCGTCAGGTGACAACCGTGAAACTCGACGGCCGCAACTATCAACACTGGGTGTGTTCCATGGAGATTTTTGCAAAATCTCAGGGGAAGCACTCGCATCTGACCGAGAATCTGCCACCTTCCCCACCTGCCACTGCCGAGTCCAAGGAAAAAAACTCTATGATGACTAGGTCAAGGATGACTCTACTGTGATGACCTGGATTCTGAACAGCAGTGAGACTCGCATCAATGTTACTCTCCTACGCCTTCTGACAGTGAAAGAGATGTGGGATCAGCTTGCGAGCACCTACTCCCACAGCAAGAATCTGAAGAAGGTGTTTGATCTGAACAAACAGCTGGCTCGCCTACAGTTTACTGGGTCAGACATTGCAGACTACTTTTCTACATTCAAAGGTGTTTGGGCTGAACTTGAGACGTTGCATCCTCTTTCTATGAACTTGGCCACCATGCAACGCCAGAGACTGGAACTTCAGGTGGTCCAATTTCTTTGTGGTCTTCCTGACACCTATCCAGGAGTGGTTGACCAGATCCTTGTCGGCGACCCACTGCCCACGTTGGAGAGTGCCTTCCAGCGCCTTCAACACTTGCCGGCCTCTTCTACTGATCTGTCTACTGATATAGCTGACCCCACTACTCTTGCTGCCATGGGTGGCAGGGGTCGTGATCACGGTCGTAGCCGCCCTCCTACTACTCCTGGTCGGGGTCGAGGATCTTCTCGTCGCGGTATTTTTGGTCGTAGCTCTTGTACTGACTCATCTACTGGAGTCGCTCCTCAACGAAACTATGATTTCTGTGGCCGTAATAATCACACTGAAGACAAGTGTTGGAAGAAACATGACACTCCTGCATGGGCAAACGCTGCTATGGAGGGTACTACTCTGACTACTCCTACTGCCACTTCGACTGAGGCCACTGCTGAGTTTATTCGCTCAGAGGTGGAACGTTTTCTATAGGAGCAGACTGCTTCATCCTCATCGGCTGGGACTTCTGGTACTCACGCAGCCACCTACTCGGGTTCTGACTCTGCCTTTCTGAGTGCCTCCTCTTCTTCTTTTACTGGTAATACAAAATGGGTGATCGACTTCGGCGCCTCGTCTCATATTTCTGGCAATTGTTCTCTTTTTTCTGATCTGTTTAAACCCTGCTCTAAGTCTACTGTGATGCTTGTTGATGGGTCCAAGACTACAGTCTCTGGAATTGGGGATGTCTTTGCCCGCATCCTTTTACATTCTACTTTATATGTGCCAAATTTTCCTTTAAATTTGTTATCTGTCATCAAACTTGTTTGCGGCCTTAACTGCAGTCTGACATTTGCTCCGGGTGAATATGTTTTTCAGGACCTTCGCACGAGGTTGAAGATTGGTAGGGGGCATGAAGGACCAGATGGACTCTATTACCTGGATGATCTACGACTGCTCAGCAATTTTGTTTCTGCCTTGGCTCTATCAGCATCTGTTTCTGCATTACAGTGGCATTTTTGGCTTGGACACCCGTCAGCAACAAGTTAAAATATGTATTTCTTGGTGGTCGTATTCTTGTATTTACATGTGAAGCTTGTCAATTGGGCAAGCAAACTAGATATGTATTCCCTAAAAAATCTCAGATTGCTAGCACTGTTGTACTTGATTTAGTACATGCAGATGTGTGGGGTCCATGTCACATTCCTAGTTTATCTAGCTACAAATATTTTATTCTATTTATTGATGACTATTCTCGGGCTACATGGTTATTTCTGTTAAAAAAATTGATCTGAAGTAGTGTCTACAATTAAATTCTTCTTTGCTAAGATGAAAACACAGTACTCGATGCCTATTAAAATTCTTAGAACTGATAATGCATTAGAATTTTTTCAAATATCTGTTGATGTGTTTTGTCGATCTGTGGGGACGATTCATCAAACTTCTTGTGCGTATACACCCCAACAGAATGGTGTGGCTGAAAGGAAAAATAGGCATCTGCTTGAGGTTGCCAGGACTATTATGCTTCACTCTAATGTTCCCAAACATTTGTGGCTGGAAGCTATTCTTACTGCATGTTTCTTAATAAATCGCATGTCGTCTTCTGTCATTGGTAATAAGATACATGTACAGGTTCTCCAACCAAGTCTTCCACTTTTTTTTGTTCCCCCGCGGATTTTTGGGTCTACGTGTTTTGTGCGGTTGCTTGGTCCTAATCAAAATAAATTGTCCCCTAGAGATGCAAAATGTGTTTTTCTGGGATACTCACGGACTCAGAAGGGATATCGTTGTTATGATCCGAAGACAAGAAAATGGTTTCTGAGTAGTGATGTGGTCGTTTTTGAAGATACTCCATACTATTCCTCTAAGGGGACACACCTGAGCTCGGATTTGATTTCTGCACCTCTGTCTATGACTTGTGATTCTGATAACACTACTGAACAGCATGAGACAACTACTACTCCTTTACGTGTGTATCAATGCAGAAATCGTGTTGCACGACCCACTATAGATGAAGACCCCCCCACTACACACCAATCTTCTCCTTCTGAAGGTCCTGCGCCCACAGAGGTATTTATTGATCTAGACTTACCTATTACTCTCTGGAAAGGCACTAGATCTTGTACATCTCATAATATAGCTAATCATGTTTCTACTGACCATCTGATATTCATGTTAGCAATTTTGTCACTGCTTTATCTGCCATTTCTGTACCCAAAAATGTTGGGGATGCTCTACAGAGTCAGGCATGGACTCAAGCCATGACAGATGAGATGGCTGCTCTCACTGACAGGGGTACCTGGGATCTTGTTGATCCTCCTTCTGACTGTAAACAAGTTGGATGCCGCTGGGTTTACACTGTTAAATATCATCCAGATGGGACTGTAGAACACCTGAAATCTCATCTTGTGGAAAAAGGTTACACTCAGACTTATGGCTTTGATAATTGTAAAACCTTCTCTCCTGTTGCTAGGCTGAATTCAGTGTGAATTCTTCTGTCTGTGGCTGTTAATCTGGACTGTCCTCTCATTCAGCTTGATGTCAAGAATGCATTTCTTTATGGTGATCTTTAGGAGGAAGTGTATATGGAGCAACCACCTGGGTTTGTTGCTCAGGGGGAGTCACATAAAGTATGTCGCCTCAAGAAATCAATCTATGGACTGAAGCAAAGCCCTCATGTCTGATTTGATAAACTAAGCACCACTTTGTCTACTTGTGGGTTTCTCAGATCTCATGTTGATCATTCTGTGTTTGTTAAGAAGACATATGTTGGTATTGTTGTCCTTATTGTATATGTTGATGACATTATTCTGTCAGGCAGTGAGTGATATTTCTGAAATTAATGCAACCAAAGCCTATCTATGTAAACATTTTGTTACTAAAGATCTGGGAAAAGTGCGGTATTTTTTGGGAATTGAGGTTTCAAGGACCTCTAGTGTTCTTGTTCTATCACGACAGAAGTATGTCCTAGATCATCTATAGGAAATGGGTATACTTGGAGCTTGACCTACTGACACACTACTTGACCCTAATGTGAATTGGGATGATGCTGATTCACCTTTGTATCCAGACAGTAAAAGATACAGACGTCTGGTTGGGAAGCTTATTTATCTCGCTGTTACTAGAGCCGACATTTCTACGGAAGTTGGTCTTATTAGCTGATATCTTGATAAGCCTAAACAATGTCATTGGGAAGCTTTATGTCATATTCTATGGTATCTGAAGAATTCTCCTGGTAAAGGCTTACACTATAGAAAGTGTGGTCACTATTCTCTCGAGGGCTATTCTGATTCTGACTATGTTGGTAGCAAGACAGATAGGAAGTCAACTTCTGGCTATTGCACCTATGTTGAAAGGAATTTAGTCACTTGGAGGAGCAAAAAACAAAATGTGGTGGCTAGATCCAGTGTTGAAGTAGAGTATCGTGCTATGGCTCATACTGCTTGTGAGCTTATGTGGTGTAATCTCTTCTGAAGGAGTTTCATGTGTCTTTATCTGATCTTGTTCCTATGCATTGTGATAACAAGACAGCTATCTTTATTGTGAGTAATCATGTCTTTCATGAGCGGACTAAACATATTGAAGTCGACTACCACTTTATTCGTGAGGCCATCATGTCTGGATGCATTTGTACTCCCTTTACTCGCTCTGAAGATCAGGTTGCTGACATCTTCACCAAGCTGCTGGCTAAGAAGCACTTCTGTGCTCTTGTGGACAAGTTGGGCATGATCGACATCTATGCTCCAAATTGAAGGGGAGTGTTAGATAATATTTTTATTTATGTCTTTTTTATATTGTCTTGATATTTCCATATTCTATAAGGACCTTTCTATAAATGTTTATTCTATAGATATATGGGGTACACACATTGTGCACCCCAACACTTACCGCTCACTTAAGATTTAGTTAATAGGTTATTAGTCTATTGTCTACGTGGGCATGTTTCCCAAGGCCCATTAGGGTTAGTTTTCTTCCTTTGTGCTTCCTTGTGATAGCCTCTTCTCCTATATTACAGGACAGGGGTGTACATATCAATAGAACAACACAATATCATTGTATACGCTTCTTCACATGGTATCAAGACAATAGCCCTGGGGAGAGAACCCTATTGCCGCTTCCATATTCTCTCTCCAACGCCTGACCCAACCCAAGCAACCGCCACCCCTTCCTCTCCTAGAGAGAGAGCAACCAAGGGACAGCCCGCCTGCGGTCGGCTGCCGCCTCCTTCCATGGATTAGGTCGGTCGGTCGCCAGGTGCATCCCAGCCCCCATGGTTGCATCTTCTTCCCCTTTCACATAGATTTTATCTATGAGTCTACGTCATCCTTCCCGACAATCTTCCTTCCCGGCAATCTCTATCCAGTCCTAGTTTTTGGACAACGCTATTTTCAGTTCAGATCTATCCGTCCGTCGTCACTTTCCCCAAGATCTGTTTATCACGCAGCTCCATCAGCTGCTATTGAAGCAGCCACGGCAAAGCATATCAGTCTTCCGCTCCAGCAACTGCCGCCATCGTCTTCACCACCTTGTTGCCCTATCCTCTCCACGTCGAGTCATCGTGCCATCCATCGTCTCTGCGTCCAACCGCTCCATCACTCCACTGCTACACCACCTCTCGGGACCCTGAACAGTGCTAATTCCCATCCAGATCCGGTCATGGTCAAGCAAGGAGCCACCACTTTTCATGATGAAAGGAGTACAAAAGACGCTTATTTTCGTCGACCCATGGTGTTAATTCCCAGGGTACTTGTCTCCTTGACGGTGCTAATTCCCATCAAGATCGTGCATCAGCCACCGCCGACACGGCGTGTTGTCCAAACAACACGGCATGTCGTGCTCTAGAAATCATCCTCATGACGCGGAGTTACATCCAAAATGCAAAAGACACGACGTGTTTCTCAAACAACACGACGTGTTGCTCAAACAACACGATGTGTTCGATTCCAAAACTCATTCTGACGGCAACATACACGGTGTGTCTTCCTCAAACACGGGATGTTGGCGAACAACACAGTTATGCCTCCGACATCAAACATGGCGTGTCCACTTGGAACACGACGTGTCGCTGGAGATCCAGTTCATGTATCCGACATCCGACACGGCATGTCGCATTTCCACACGGCGTGTTGTAAGGAGTCAATCAGTTTTCAGCAAAAGAGCTACACGGTGAGTCAACAATCTTACACGACGTGTCATCAGGAGTCTGCCTCTCAACCCCTGACAAGTTACATGGTGTGTCCAATCACAGACACGGCATGTCAGAAGCAGTTAGCACACTTCCAGTTCCAGTTTGATGTCCTCCAAAGATGTATCGCTCCTCCAATACTTGATGAGAATCGAATCTTGTTATTATTTTTTGACCCAACAAAAAAAATTTAGGTCAAGAAAAGTTCCATTTATATTCTCTATTTGTATCTTAATCGGGTTGGTTTTGCATATTGATTCCAGTTATTGGTTTTCATGTCGAGATACCATTCCAACAGTGCCACTTCTTCCCCCTACTGAGAAAAAGTTTGGTAGTGTATCTCCTCTTTCTACCGACGATTCCATTCCAGTAGTCCTTTTGTTCTTCTCTACATATTACACCTCTCATTTTACCTTTTCCCACCCACCCATCCATCATGTATGCGTCTTTCCACATGCGGGGGGTCATATTTTCCTATTTCCGCAACATCTACTCGTCGTATTTGGTGTGCGGGGGGAATGGAGGAGAGAGATATAGAGAGGAGGGTATGAAGAGAACATGAGAGAGAGGATATGAGGAGAAAGGAGAGACATGAGATGAGATGATATTCCAGACTATATTCATGAAGCTTCATGATCCTCAGCACATTTGGTTTCTTGATGTCTTTGTGGTGCATCATTCCTACTTAGCATCACGTTACATTTCAGACAGCATTGAAGGATCTCACAGTTGCAGCATTGACACCAAGACTTTTGCATCTGTACCACATTATGTACGTTAGGACAAGAGCTTGCTATGCATACTTCGGCCTCTAGTCCCTTTGGTATTGATGACGTTCCAGTTGATCATCCATGATGCATTGATGGTGTTCCAGATGATTGCTTCTTCATCCTCGAAGCTCGTCCTCTTCAAGCCTGTGTAAATTTTGTATCTGCAAGGATTCATCTAGAGTGATCTTCATTGAGCTACTTCATCACATCTTCTTCGAGTTGCATCTGCTACTTCTACGTGTTGAGACGACACCTCAACACCTCACCCAGTGTGTTCGTGCCACGTTATGTACGTCGGTGGTCTTTTGTGCTAATTCCAGTTGATTACACTTCTCAAACAATTCAGAGACATCTCCACTGCTACATCGACATTACCTCTACATTCATGTCGTGTTATGTACGTCGGATGTGTTTAGTGTGCTTATTCAACTCCACAGTTCTCTCTAGTGAAGATGTCATAGTCGTGGTATTTATGATTGTCTGCTTCAGATGTTCTTCACTCCAGATGCACTTCAAGAGAAAGACCTTCTTCAAAGCTCGAGCTTCTCCAACCTGTAGAACACATCTCAAAGAGGCGTCATCGTATCTTTTCAGTTATGAAGTATTGTTTAAGGGGGGGGGGGACAATAATTTTTGTATGGGGAGTGACATATCTATCTTTTATTTATCGATTATTTCTTATCGTTCAATTGAGTCATGTAACTCCAAGCTTGGACATGCATTCACTCATGCTCCATCTTGAGGGGGAGTGCTAGAATATATCCTATTTAGTCAATAGGTTATTACTCTATTGTCTACATGGGCCTGTTGCCCGTGGCTCATTAGGGTTGGTCCGCTTCCTTTGTACTTCCCTGTAATAGCCTCCTCTCCTATATATAGGACAGGGGTGTACATATCAATTGAACACAGTATCATCGTATACACTTCTTCATAGAGATCATTGATTAAAATTTTGGTTGAAATTTCGGTTTCAACGGGTATCGGACATAAAAATGCACCTCCTCAGAATAGGTAACATTTCCAAATTTCGACAAAAGTTTTGCCAAGCGGGTAGATTTTTGACTAAATATAACTATTTTGGTGGAAAAAGGCTCGTTTGGGCATGCATTTTGCAAAACACGACCGAAATGGGTTTACAATTTCGAAAAACAATTGCCCAAAGCCTGTTGCACTTGGAGTGTTACTTCTTTGGTGATTATTTTGCATTCTCTTTCTCTTGAAGGCTTTGTCCTTTAGATCTAAGTTAAGTTTACTCTCTCTCCTTCCCATCTACATCTATTTCTTCCACTCTAACCTCATCTATCTTGATCAAAAGGTTACTCCAATATTGCAAGTTGCAAGTGATAGACTACAAGTTAAACTTGAGGAATTATGAAATTATGCTATAAATTATATTTACACTTATTTTACAAAACTAACTTGATATTCCTATTTGTCAAGTTAATTAATACAATATTTTGAAATTAGCTGTTTTTGAAGTTTTTCTTTAACATTGTCTTCATATATATCATGTAAAACTTAATAAATGTTAAATTTATAAATAAATATCTTATATTAGAGATGACTTTAATAACAATAATTTATAACTATATAATACTTTGAATATTAATTATATATAATTTTAAACCTTAAAAATGAAAAATAATAAAACAATTAAGAATTGTTGTGTATGATGTTTAGTTACATACATCAAATTTCAACTATTGATGGGAATAGTATATAGTTAAATGTATTCAATTAAAATATTCAATATATTATAGTATTAGTATCAACTAATTTTAGTGATTTGTCCCTATTTTATGAATAATTTCAGACCGAAATTAAGATACTTTTGGTATTTTCACTTGTTCTATAGCATAAACTATAAAGTATCACTGGAAATTGATCATTAACATGGTGATATATATACTAATCCCTCCATTATGTTCTTGAAAATGTCAGAAAAATCCCCATCGAAAAAGTTTGAATCGTTTCACTCAAACATGTAGGAGCCTTCCCATCCAATACCAACATATCGTTTCACTCAAACATGTAGGAACCCTCCCATCCAATACCATCATATGATACTATTGCATAGTTACGTGTATTTATGTATGTAGATTACCCTGGTAAAATTTTGTGACTTAATTCCTTTATTTTGTCGTCAAAATGTGTCTAAATCATGTGTCAACAAGAAAGGAAATGTCAAAATTTTGGTCAAATTTTCTATAAATTTTTTTTCTAAACCATTGAAAACAACATCAAAATCGAAATTTTAAACCATGAAGGAGATAGATCAGGTGTGAATGAGAGAAATGGTAGAAAATATAAAGGCATACCTTGGATCAGTCTTATTTGAGCCCTAGTTGTAAGAATCTCCCTTGCTCCTTTTTCTCCTCTCAAACAACAAAAACATGCTCAAGCGCACAAAATCGATATTTTGTCAGGGTAAATTTTGTCGAAAATTTGGCAGTATTTGATGAAATCTGGCAATATTTTCATATATACCCATCAGTATACCAATATTTGCGATCTGTATTTGATTGTGTTGAAATCATAATTTCACCTATTTTGATGATATTTTGTTCCTAGATTGTGACCATGATGAGATGAATGTTTTTTTCCTTAGGATTATAGTTGCGCACTTGGGTGACAAACAAACATTTAGGGAGTAAGAGGGGGGTTCTTCAAAGAGAGAATGATGGAGAAGGGAGTTTTCCCTTTAAGAGTAGATGATGATGATTTATGAGAAAACAAGCGATCAATAAATCTTTAGACAAGAAGCATTTGGGAAAGTGACCATGAATGGCCAAAGACTGAGAGGTTTCAAAAGATGTTTGGTTTTGTGTCTGGAGATGAATTTTGTTGTGGGGTATAAGCACACAACCGTTGATGGATCATACCTAAGTCATGACAAAACTAAGAGACAACGCCATGCATACAATTAAGGCATTCTCGGTTAAAAAAAATTAATATTAGTCATATTGAAAGAGGATTATATTATGAAAGGATTTGATAAAGGAGATATGTCTTCCCAAATTTTAATTAAATAGAACCATGTCATGCAAGAAAATTCAAAAAAAATGTATGTAACGATCATATGCAGTAGTGTGAAATGGACCGCACATATCACTATGTATCAAGTCAAGATTGGTTTTAGATTGCATATGAGCTCGAGCAGGAAAAGAATTGTGATAGTATTTCCTAACTGACATTCCTCATAAGAGAGTGAGGAGAAAGAATATAGAAGGCTCTGAAACTTTAAGTTTATATAAAGAATGATGGAAATAATAGTGTTGTTGTAGAGGTGTGCTAGTAACAAGAACAGTAGACTGCGGTCGCAAAGGTGAAAAGAGATAGTAGAGGTCACTAGAGTGGGGGTGTCTAATCATTCTTAAATTCCTCAAATCATGCATAAAAAATCTCAAAGGACCAAAAGTGAACTTGTAGTTAAAGGGATCAACAAGCTTTTATGAAGAAAGCAAATTATGGAGAAAATTAGGGACATAATGTGCAAAAGGAGACATGATGGTGGGTATGAACGGAGCAAAGCAACTTTTTAGTAATACTTTTAACTGAGCCATCCTCCATGTGATAGAGGTTTGAGGGATGTGGCGGTTAAAGGTGGTGAGAAGGTGTTGTGTATCAGTCATAGATTATGGAGAAATTGGGGACATAATGTACGAATGGCAATGAGATGATGGATGCAATTGAAGTAGAGCCACTCTATATGATAATTATAACTTTTAAATGAGTCATCTTCCAGGTGATAGACGTGTGAAGGATGTGGGGATCAGAGGTGGTGAGATGTTGTTGCATACCAATCATATGTTGAGTGACACAGGACCACAATTGAACTGTTGTGGGAATCCAGCATGGATAACATGGGATGTAGCATCCAGAAAAGCCAAGAATGACGCTTGAGATGGATATATTGGAGAATCATCAACATACTAGTTGGAGTAGGTAGGGTAGGCGGTGTTGGCTCTGAGTGGTTGCGCATGGAGTGAGGAAGATCCACCTTGTTGGGTGACACACAGTAGACGCTCATACTCTTAGATGAGCAGTACAAATACCTCCATCATGACCGAGTTGGGTTGCCTTCTTGGCACGACAGACTTCCTCGATGTGACCAAAACGTCAAAAGTAAGCATGGTGAGGAGGTCATCCACGTCTGTTTCCATGACCTTGAGTTGTTGTGACGAATGCGGTCTAGGCCTCTGGAGGCTCTGCATGTGTGGTGGAGTACATATTAGACTAGGATAAACATGCATCGGCTTGGTCCATAGAAGGACAATGTCCACATAGGTAGCTTGATAATGTTCCTTTCTTAAAATGTCACTATGGAAAACATTACAGATGCATTCACTTGGTCGCTTCCAATAGTGCATGATAAAGAAACTAGTCCAAATATATACTCAAGTAGCCAAGAAATGGTATATATATATATATATATATATATATATATATATATATATATATATATTGTCATTACAACAATTAAAAGCAAAATGGTCAGCTTGAAATATCTGATCACCAATCAATACAAATAGAAGGTATGAGTGTGAATAAAGTCACTTGTTATTAAAAGAAAATTTAAATGAGAATAATTATTTTGGCACATCCTACATGAGATTCTTGTGCATCATAATCATGTATGAGGAATCTCACACTAACAGATATAGCAACCACAATACACCATACTATATCTCTACTTGCCTCATGGTCAATTCAAAGCTTGAAAGCCATGTGAGGATGAAACATACAATGAAAAAGTTCCATATTAATTATCACTACAACACTTAGCTAACATGTTTTTAGAGATAGAATAAATTATATATATACAATTATTGCTAAATAGCATTCGAAAACATCCCACAAAAAATATCACATAAGCATATTATTTATTATTACTCTAACATGAAGTCACATTTATTACAATATACGCAAAGCAACAAACTTTCCCTGATGCAGATTCCATATTACAACTTCAACAAATATTACAAGTCAACAAAAACTATTGCATTTTTTTTGTTAATACCAACCATATTAGTGTCATCTACCCATAAGATTCATAAAAGATGTTAAACCACCCTCAACCCTCCTCCTTTATCTGGGCTTGGGACCGACTATGCATAAGCATAGGCAGAGTTGCCTAACCTAAGTTCTAAATAACTAAATTGTTTATAAATTCTAGTGAACTTTCAAATTACCCTCCTCCTTTATCCGGGCTTGGGACCGGCTATGCACAAGCATAGGCGGAGTTACCTAACCTAATTTCTAAATAACTAAATTGTTTATAATTCTAGTGAACTTTTTACATTTCTAAGGCCCATTAGTATCTTAAGATCATAAGATGATTTCATTCCATTTTAACAATAATATTAGTTTCAAAATAGATATACAGGGCCATTCTCTTTATTAGTGTACATGCACTAACTGAAGAGGTAAGAACCATTTATAGGATCTACTTCAGGTTCATTTAAAAAGGAGCCAAAATGTATAAAGATAAACGACCAAATAGAGAAGGCAAAATTGAGTATTGGGCTTCCAGCAAGCCAAACCCTAAATGTAGGCATTATGCATATACACCCGAACAGCTACACTAAAATAACCACAACTAGGACCTTGACTTATAGGGTGCACATGATATGCTAATATTTGGCCAAAGACATGTCAACCTCTACCTTGTAAGGGCTTCTACCATCACAAACACCTACACCAAATAGATTTTAGGCAACTATTGACCAGTTTCCCATCCCCTCAAAGGAAAAATTTAGAGATTTACCAACTTCTAAGACCCTGCCCCTTTATCAGTAGCTCAAAATCTAATGAGGTTCCCCTCATGGATGCATCACCTCCATCCTACAAAGGTTTTCTTGGGTGTGTGTGGGTGCGTGCATATATACATATACATATAAATATAATATGCAAATATCAACATGCACACACACACATACACACATCCATGCATAATATATATATATATATATATATATATATATATATATATATATATATATATATATATGTGTGTGTGTATTTGTATATATATAATCGATATGATAAGCTCAGGCATGCAATAATAAATATATTATGTCAAATTTTAGGTATCTATCTATGTGGCACTTTTTCTAGTACTCGGTGTCTAGGAGTATAATAAATATACTATGCAATAACAATCTATGTAGTGTTTTAACCAAATTTTGGCTTTTTTTCCTTATTCTTGTACTTGCTGTCTAAGAGTATATTTAGTCACATTTTGTGTGTATTATTCTTTTTTTTTGGTATACATCCAATACTTACCACACATACTACACTATTAAATTCATGTGCTAATACAACTGCTGCGGCTTGACCTCTTGTGGCCCCATGTCCCTAAACTGCCTCACCAACAGCTCTGTAGGGCCAGGACAAAATGGCCTCTTGCTCCACTATAGTAGTTATAGAGATATGTATGTGGTAGTAAAAAAAACACATATCTCTATAGTAGTTAAAAATCCTTATTACGGTGCAAAAAATGCAAGTAGCAGCGTGTAACCACCTACTGTAGTAAATAAATAAAAAAAAGAATATCCAATATATATTTTGCTACCCGCTTGTGAGAAAATTTATCCCCAAATATGGTGGGAACTGCCTTTAAGCATAATTTAAGCTCAGCATTGGTTGTTGTTGCCTACCTTCCCAGCCACATCCCACATTTTCGGCCGATAAATACCCACTTGTGAGAAAAGTTATTCCCAAACATGGTGGGAACTTCCTTCAACCAAGATTTAAGCTCAACATTGGTTGTTGTTGTCTACCGTCCCAACCACATCCCACAATTTTGGCCAATAACCTACCAAATCAGTGTCAAAGACCAGTCCTTCGTTGCCCGCCCTCCCCACTCTCAAAGCCGCCATGGAGGATGACACTCTCCATGACATTGCATACCTGAAGGACGTTGTCAACCACCGATGTCGTCGCCACCACGACAAGGTTGGTTAATGATTTGCAAGAATGTCGGCACACTTAGTGCCCATTTGATTCCATTCTTCCAAAATTCAAACGTGTGTTGATGGTTGAGAGGAAGAAACCAAAGAGCACTATGGCTGACTTGATAATATACCACCTGCAACTTGGATGACAACAATGGCACTGTGAATACTTAAAGCTACAACTTTTAACCTATAATGGGATTGGTGTCCAACATAAGGTCCTTAAGCCCGTATGTGCAAGCTCAAGCAAACATGGTCAATTACACAGCTCCAAGAAAAATTGGCGGCCCTAGTAATCATCATTTGGGGCATCAAAATCAACTCACAGAGTGGTTTCAGCAGTGAGATTCATAAAAATTGCAGCAAACTCATCCTAAGGGGTGTCAACAAGACAACTACTTGCTACGAGCTCACCCACCTGGTCAAAAACAAATTGCTTCCTAGTTGCTCATACTAATCATCAATAAGGATTAATAAGCACATAAATGGATGAACTCTTGGAAAAAAAAGTCATTTCATAGAGCCTGACCATGAGTCTAACAAAGAGTTTGTAGCATCACTGACCTCGAGGAAACCAATTCCAACAATGGAGAAGCATAAGAACCTCAACAAAAAAACCAACCATCTCAGCCTTAGCAATCGACGGGGGTGGCACCAACAAGGTAATTGCACGTAGTGTTTACTAGGGGATAGAGACATGCTTGTTTTTCTAGAGTCTAGAAGCTCGTGCAACTTTGTAGACCAACATGTTATTGATGGAACAACAAAGCACCTAGTCAAGACGAAGTTCGGACTTTAGTTCACATAGCTAGAGGTGGCACCCTCATTTACAAAGACTATTAGGGCTTTAGGAGTGCCCAAGCAAACATGATGTGGGTCTCTCAACCAAGCAGAGTCTTGTTTTCTTTTCAACAGTTTTCATTCAAAGTGTCTGTCGTAGTTGTGCCTACAGTTCCTACCAGTTGTTATCCCTTCTCTCATGTAAACAACCTATCAAGAATTATTTTTTTGATTTAGAAAATATGGTTACTGTTGTATTTTACGTGTCTGTGAATGTCAGTAACATAAGAAAATGGTATGTTGGATTTTAGAAATATACAGTAAAAAAGTGTGCTTTTTCATTCTGTAATAATTAGAATAGTAGTATATCTTCTACTATGTAAGTCTCTGAATTTTGCACATTTTATTATTTTTAAAGAGTTATTAAACCTAGACAGTTTTTACCCAGTTATGAATGTTTACATCATTTCATCATTATTAATATTTTATCATTTATATATATATATACATATATATATACATATATATATATACCTATACATATACATATATACCTATACATATACATATATACCTATACATATATATGTATACCTATACATATATATATATATGTATAGGTATATATATATATAGATATATATATATATAAATACATATACATATATATGTATATATATAGATCTATACATATATATATACATATATACATATATATATACATATATAAATAGGGCCCATCTTTATTGCCCGCGCGGGTAGCTACCCACCCACCCTTACGAACACTTTTTTTCAAAAAAAAAAATTTGCAATTGTAGAGGACTATTTTGTCTAACTCTCCAAAAAAATTTAGCCAAAAATAATATCATTTGCCCCTCCAAAATAAAAAAACCCATCCTTATATATATCTGCTGTATATTTTGTACAGAGTTACTTTTTTGGCCAGCAGAGTTACTTTTTTGACACCATAGTTACTTTTTTTACAGCAAAGTTACTTTTTTGACCAGGAGAGTTACTTTTTTGGTTGCAGGGTAGTGAAAATCCAGGCTACCCGCGCAGGCAACGAATGAATGCCCATATAAATATATACATATATACATATATATACATATATAAATATATACATATACACATATATATATGTATATATATAAATAGATACATATATATACATATATATATACATATATATGTATATATATATGTATATATATATGTATACATATATATATATATATGTATATATATATATATATATATATATATATATATATATATATATATGTATATATATATGTATATATGTATATATACATATATATATGTATATATATGTATATATGTACATATATATATACATATACATTATATATGTATATATATGTATATAGATGTATATATATATAC